>JAJGOT010000073.1:290000-382500 GCA_022457155.1 Cladopsammia gracilis
TAACCTTTAGCAGTGTTCCATGTTAAAGGGAAATTTCTTGAATCAGTACAGTGATTTATAAGCCGACTCAGAGGCAACGAAATTGCGGGGGTAGCTATTTTTAAAATCTTTGCTCCAAGCTCATCAGCTCCAGCACCCTTGTGTGACGGCATACTATGCAGCATGCCCTCGATTTTCTGTGGCATGATATGTGGAATAGTAAATTGTATCGTGCTACATTGTAAGTTTCCTTTTTTGATCTCTTTCGTGCTGTAGACAGTAATAGATTCACACTGGGAGCCCTCACTCCCAAACGCCCCAGGCAAGGATAAGATACGGGAAGAAGCGAGCCCGGAGGCGTAAAGGAGCGGGAGCTAGCTAGGATGGGAACAATGGTCATCGCTGCGGGGAGGAGAGAGGGACGCCAAGCTAACGACTGGCGAACGTTTAACGAAAGGGGAATTAAACAGGCCAAAACAGGCCTATTTATACAAAACCTGTGTGAAACAGAACACCCGGGGGACTACGAGCGCGCGGGAATTTTTAGAATAGTAATAGATTCACACTGGGAGCCCTCACTCCCAAACGCCCCAGGCAAGGATAAGATATGGGAAGAAGCGAGCCCTACGGCTGCTACTCCCGAAAGCTAGGCAGGGTGGTAAGGTCCCAACAAAATACACAGATGACCGTAACTCTCCCCATAACTCAAAAAGCTCTATTGCAAACTTTACGACCTTAAAGATATGAAGCCACAAAACAGTGAAAGGCAAAACTAATACAAAGTATGGAAAAACCGGAATGAAATGTCGACCCCCCGGACGATGTAGGATAAAATCTCATCTTTCTTTGGGTGTTCTGACAGAATGAACTTCCAGTAAGACTGGTGCCGATCGAGTCAGTTTCCCAGCCACAAAACTACTGGGATCTCGGAAAATAACACATTGAGGAGTGGCATGAGCGATTCCCTTGGAAAGCATATAGAGCGAGGGGTTAGGGCCTGCAACGCGAGGCTCTTCCCCTTTTAAATTGCACCACTGAACAAAATTTGACGAGACTTCGTCCGGGCGAAAATCATAACGAGGTTTTGCACGGGGGCGCCTAAAACAAAAGGACAACGAAAAAGGCGCCAATGAAACATGATATAGAAAAGGGGAAAAGCCAACCGCGAAGCAGCCCCGAAATACCCCGTCCAGGGACAGAGCAATTAAGGGTATAAGAAGACCCCATCGAAGGCATACCAGCGGTTAGCTTAAGGCAAGCGAAACAAACACAAAATAATAGACGAAGTAAATTTAGGATAGGATAGGGGCCTGGACGCGGGACGACGGTATTGTCGACCCCCGTAAAAACTAACGGGGAGGCCCAAAAACCGTCACACAAACAGGAACGGGAAGACTAAAACACAGACGCGATAACTAAAGCTTGTCACACTGACGGGAAAACTAAACTTGTCACACAGACTTGTCACACGAACGGGGAACCGAAGTTGACAAGCAGACGCGGGAACTAAATTTGTCACACAGACTCAAAAACTAAACTTGTCACACAGACGGAAAACTAAAGTTGTCACACAGACGCGAAAACTAAGCTGACACACAGACGGGAAACCCAAACTTGTGACACAGACGGAAGGCTAAATCTGTCACACAGACGCGAAAACTAAATTTGTCACACAGACTCGCCACACGGACGGAAAACTAAAGTTGTCACACAGACGCGAAAGCTGTATTTGTCACACAGACTCGCCACACAGACGGAAAACTAAAGTTGTCACACAGACGCGAAAGCTAAATTTGTCACACAGACTTGTCACACAGACGCAAAACTAAAATATGTCACACAGACTTGTCACACAGACGGAGAACTTAAGTTGACACACAGACGCGAAAACTAAGTTTGTCACACAGACGCGAAACCCAAACTTGTCACATAGACTCAAAACTAAATTTGTCACACAGACGCGAAAACTAAGTTTGCACACAAACTTGCAACACATACGGAAAACTAAATCTGTCACACGGACGCGAAAACTAAATTTGTCACACAGACGCGAAAACTAAATTGGTCACACAGACTTGTCACACAGACAAAGAACTAAATTTGTCACACAGACGCGAAAATAAAATACGTCACACAGACTTGTCACACAGACGGAGAACTTAAGTTGACACACAGACGCGAAAACTAAATTTGTCACACAGACGCGAACCTCAAACTTGTCACACAGACGGAAAACTAAATTTGTCACGCAGACGCGAAAACTAAGTTTGCCACACAGACTTGTAACACAGACAGAAAACTACAGTTGGCACACAGACGCGAAAGCTAAATTTGTCACGCAGACGCGAAAACTAAATTTGTCACACAGACTTGTCACACAGACGGAAAACAAAATTTTGTCACACAGACGCGAAAATTAAATATGTCACACAGACTTGCCGCACAGACGGAAAACTTAAGTTGTCACACAGACGGAAAATTAAGTTGTAACAAAGATGCGAAAACTAAATTGGTAGCATAGACGCGAAAACTTAACTTGCCACACAGACGAGAAACTAAAATTGTACACAGACGCGAAAACCAAATTTGTACACAGACGCCAAAACTAAAGTTGTAACACAGACGCGAAAATAAAATTGTAACACCGACGCGAAAACTGTAAGCTTGTACACAGATGCGAAAACCAAACTAGTAGTACAAAAGCGGTCGGGGAGAACTAACCTAATACAGAAGCGAGAACCAAGCTAAAAGACCAACAACGCCTAGCCCGAAAAACGCGCGAAGGGGACGGATACAAGGACAACTGACTGAACACTAACCACCTGAGCCGCAGGTTGGGGCACAGGAACCACGTTGTCGTTAGCGTTCTGTGCGTTGTTGTCACCGGCAGCGTTGGCTGGAGCTGGAGGCACGACAGCTGGAGGCTCGACGGCCGCTGCAGGGACTTGGTCCGGCGTGGAGAACGAAGAACGAAGAACGAAGAAAACCTTCGAAGATGGCGCAGCGATGACCGGGCAAGAGAAAAAACGCCAAGCTAACGACTGGCGAACGTTTAACGAAAGGGGAATTAAACAGGCCAAAACAGGCCTATTTATACAAAACCTGTGTGAAACAGAACACCCGGGGGACTACGAGCGCGCGGGAATTTTTATCCTTGAATTCCGAAGAGATTTGGGGCGTTTGTACGAGATGGCCCCAGTGAGAATAGTGTAGAGAATACCTTATTGTAGATTTGTTGGTACATTACCGAGCTAGCAGTTTCAGGGGCTAAGTCACAAAAAACGAATTTAGTCGCTCTGTAATGTCAACTGTTTGTGACTATTATTTGTTCTCCTTCTCAGTTTAACTCACTTATAGTAGCATAATTATTTATATCCTGTCTAGTTAAATGTTTAATGAGGCCCCATAGTTTTTTTGGGTTGTGTTTATATTCAGCAAATTGATTTTTAAAGTAATAAGAGGAGTTCACGCTCTAAGTTGCATCATGGGTAATTAGGGCAAGATGGCGGGAAATTCAAAGATTTGTATTGGAATTCAAAGCCATCTAATTCTTCCTAAATTCATATATTTGACACTTTCTCTTTGAAAAGTGTAACTTACGAATTCAAAGAAACAATACACTAAATCTGGAGTGCAAAGAAGTCCGTGATCAGTTTTTAGAAAACCTTGATATCTCCATACATTTTCTGTAATTCGATAGTTACTGTATCAAAATTACAGAAAATGTATGGGAAAATTGAGGTTTTCTAAAAACTGATCTTGGACTATTATGCACTCCAGATTCAGCTTATTGTGTCTTTGAATTCATAAGTTACACCTTTTAAAGAGAAAGTGTCAAATATATGAATTCAGGAAGAATTAGATGGCTTTGAATTCCATAGCCTGTTCCAGGCGTTCAGATAGTGGGGAAAGCGCGAATAGTTGGGGAAGTCGCGAAGAAAAGGGAGCGAAAAAATCGCGGGAGGCGAGGCGAGGGAACGCCTGTAAACATTCTTAACAAAATGTCCTTCCGCCCACTTTTAGACCGCCAACTCAGTTGTCAATTATCTGTCAATTAAATAGGATTAGATTCCCGGGATTAGATTTGGTGTAATAAAGAGTGACAGGCCTACACGACTCCCTCGCGAGTGTTTTAGCCATTTTATATTGTCTATATTTAAGCTCGCAAAATGATGCTTCATGTATTTGTAGCGGGTATATGGAGAATTCGAGGTGACTGAATTAAAAGCCTTCTAAACTCGCAAAATGATACCGACTATAGTCTCGAGGTCATTTGTGTTTTTAAGCTGTCTGCTAGCGATGTTCTTTATTATGCCATCGTGGCATTTGTTAGAATAGCTCTGCAGTAAAACCTTTAATATTGCATGTAGGCTTAGAGCAAGCTTCGATTTGGAGGTCATTTTGAGATTATGCTGTATTCTGGCTCGGCGGTTTTCTTCAACTCTGGTTTCTTCAACTAGGCGGCTTTCTTCAGTTCTGGAGCTCTTTTTTAATCGGCGGCTTTCTTTAGTTTTGTTTGACCTCTTGCTGTGCTCATGTGGCCATTTTCTAGTAGAAGTTAACCAACAATGTAAGGTTTTCACTCTCTCTGAATCTCTTAGGTAGTCGGATCTATTAGTTTGAAATTATCGACCGTCAATGGCTTCTTGCAATTAGTTTTATTTTCGCTGGGCCCAGCAGTGTTTTTATTGCAAGTCTCGGGCCGTATTTTCATGGACTGGTGATATGTTGGTCCGAATTTTCAGAGATAATTGCAGCTTTTTATAAAGCCATGCAATGTTTCATAGAGAGTATAAATCAAGCGCATTTTAGTCACTGCTCCGCTTTGTAGTTGAGAATTGACGGTTTTTCCGGAGCTCTAATCTGTTTTTCTCCATTGTCATTTGTGTAGTGGGTTCTTCTCACTGCATTGTAATGAGTTTCACAGTCTAGCGACTGTTTTGTTTATGCCTCGATGAAAGCCTCCGCCATGTCACATTTCTCATCAGCACTCGAGTGTTGACAAAGTGTCATAATTGACCAATCAGAGGGTATACCGGATCCTGGTATACCAGAACAATCTTTTGTTACGAATGTTTACAGGCGTTCTTTCGCTTCCTCTCCCCAGCCTTCCTGCAATTTTTTCGCTCCCTTTTCTTCGCGCCTTCCCCAACTATTCGCGCTTTCCCCACTATCTATCTATGAATTCCAATACAAATCTTTGAATTTCCCACCATCTTGCCCTGATTACCCATGATGCAACTTAGAGAGTGAACTCCTCTATTCTCTTTAGAACATCTGATTAATTTGGAAACCTTGTTTTTCGTTCGTTTAAATATAGTCCAGTCTGCAGGATTTCCAGAATTTCTAGCTTTCTTCTACAATTCATCTCTTTCTCTGATCTCATCGCTAAGTTCTGTGGTGAACCAATTTGGCTGGGCCCAGCTGTTTTTTCCCTTTTTCTGTTTTATCGGTAAAATCGAGAAAATCCGCTCTAATGATAAACACAATTACTTGGTGTGATGTGATCTTAAGGCCCGGTTCAAACGTCGAACTTCACATGTGCCGAATCTAATGCAAATGAGCAAAATCTATTGTTCCTGCTCATTTCCATTAGATTCGGCACATGTGAAGTTCGACGTTTGAATCGGGCCTAAGACATCTTTTTCGTTTGCTTCTTGTTTGCAGGTGTGATGGGCAGTGGCTATTACAATGACCATGGCGGGGGCTCTAACTTTCTTTGCCTCCCCAACAATCCCGTGTATGACAAGTACGTCAGCGGCTGGCAGGGCACAGCGGGTATATACAGCACTGAATACGAGTCATGGAGCTTCCCAAGCTTAAAAAATGTTGCTAACCATGATGCACCTTGTGCTGTTTGTTACGTTGGATCACGTGGTTCTCAGCTGATGGTCCCTGCAACCAACAAATGTCCATCGGGTTGGACCAGAGAATACAATGGCTACTTGATGACATCTCATTACTCTCATAAACATGCCAGTGAATTTGTGTGCATTGATGCAGATGCTGAGGTTGTCCCGGGAAGCAGTCGTGACACAAATGGAGCGTTGCTGTATTTTGTGGAGTCATCTTGCAATCATGGCTTACCGTGTAAACCTTACATTCATGGCCAAGAACTTACATGTGTTGTTTGTACTAAATAGCATCCAGAGTACAATATATAAACCAGATCTTTCATATGAAAATGGTTTTATATGTAACGTTTCTCCGAAGTGATATAATTTTGATTAAATAATATTTTTTTTGTTTTGACTGAATACTAAATTTTGATGACTGGAAGCTATTTTCCTAAACTACTCTTCCCACGAGACAACCACATCCAAAAAATGGAACTGAAGAGTACGCCTTTGTTGAATGAAGGGATAGGTTTCGAATCTGGCCCCACCCCTTCTCCCTATGTTAGTTATTGTCACTTTATCATACATATATTCCACAGTATTGACAAGGACCATGAATCTTTTAAGTTTTAGCATTCTTATTTTAAATAAAAGATCTTAATCAAGTAAACATGACTCAACTTTATCATGCAAAAGCTGTAATTTCCCTTTAAATCGCGCGGGCGTGGGATAGGTGGCCAAGGAGTTGAGAGAGGGGAATGGAGTTAAAGACAGTGGTGTTTGTTTGGCGCCGCGACAGTAGAGAAATCATTAATTATCTTTTCTCTTTCCATGGATATAGGATATCCATAGCCTCCGGTTACTGCCAATGAAGCTATTCAGTGACATATGATTATAGTTTACATAAATATTCTGAGTGTTACAGGTTAGTTTACATGCCAAGTTTCCTAATCAGGTGGCTACGACTACTCTCAAAAGTGGAGCGGGTGGGGTGTGTGAGCGTGTGTGTGGGAGGTGCGGGGGGGGGGGGGGGGGAGGGTGATCAAGTTCGTGAACCCCAATACTATGAATTCAAAATCGCGCGTCCTGTACGTGTTAATGCTGCCTGAGCAATAAATAAAGGAGGTGAACTTTGTAATTGACTTCATCATGAACACAGTCTCACCTGGGAAGTTTAAATTTACATTTTTTCCAATGGTAACTAGTAGAATTCGCATGCTATCTAATGTTCTTTCAATTTAATAATTCATCACTCACATACTTTTTTAATTCTCAAAATTTTATTAGCCGTTATAGTATTTTCCTACAGTATAGCCCTGACCTGAGGGAGGCTAATTTTTGTTAGCCGAAATATTGACTACTTAATAAATCAGCTCATTGCCGTAGTGCCAGCCATGCATTCAGTTTCATTTTATTACAGTGATGTCTGGTTCGAGCATTTCTACATTGGAGATCCGGCAAAACCTGTCATTCTATTTACGCTTTTTGAGGACCTATGCTTTCAACATTTTCTATTTTTTGCTGAAGGTACGCGATGGGTTTCCAGGATAACCTTCATTTAATGTCTGAAAAATACATTATTATTTTTTTAAATACCGCAACAGAACAAGACACGTTCTCGCGCGCCCGAATTTTCCCCTTAGAACGCCTGCCACGCAGGCTAGCGCGGACCGCGCGTAGGTGCTATCGTAAAGATTTTTATTCTTGGGCCATCGAAGTTTGATGAGAAATAGAACACAAACCGCGGTGATAAACATATTGAACTTATTCATTTTTGATAAAAACTTGACGTTTCGTATGCTACTACATACATTTTCAAAAGTGACCGTTAGTGTTAAAAAACGATACTAATATAGTAGTAAAAAGGGACTGGGACCGAGATTAAGTACAAAACTTAACAGTTGATCTATAAAAAGAAACAGCTAATTAATAAAGCATCAGTTTCTCGCTACTGACGTTTGCATTAAGAGCTGGCTTTAGTTCTTGTATAAACAATGTTTCTTTGATTTTACAGTGGAAATCAGTTTTACCCGACGCTAAGATATCAAAATAATCCCACTTGATGTTGTGTCCAGTGGTGTTAACATGGTCAGCAATGGCTGATGTGCGGTCATCCTTAGCGAGGGCCTTAAAATGCTCAGTTTTTCTATCATGAAGCCGTCGTTTAGTTTTACCAATGTAAAATTCTTCACAATCCCAACAACTGGCTTTGTAAATAACTTTAGACTGTTGAGAACGATTTAAGCGGTCCTTGTACGGGAAGAAAGATTTGATGCGGCGAGTGTTTTGAAAAATAATTTTAAGGTTGACACAAGAGTAAAAATTGTATACACAAGATTTAAGACGTTTAGAGATTTGGTTGCTATGTAAACCTAAATAAGGTAGCAGGATAATAATATCTTTCTTAGGAACAGTGGAGACATGGTTGTTTGACTTGTTAATGTTTCTGTTTATAACATCATTAATGTGAAAGTTGATTATCCCTTGAGGGTAACCGTTCTGAAGAAGAAGCTTTCGAAGCTCATCAATGGCAGATTTCAGCAACAATGAAGAGGAGCAAATCCTGTAGCAGCGATAAGTGAGGGTGCGGATGAGATTTATTTTGTACTTGCGCGGGGTGAAGGAATCCCATAGGTGCTATCCGTTTTCAAAATGGCGGCGGAAGAATAACTGATCAGCGGTTTCATTCATGGCACGTGTTGCAAGAAACAAGATGGCGTTCGAAGAAAGTGCTCGCCACAAGTCCGGTCCACTAAAACAGCAGAATAAAACACATAAACACGGGCGACATAGGAGTAAAACTGAGATTGACAAGACAAACAAAGGTACTGCAGCACTGTTGTCATTATTATGAGCTTAGTGCGATTTTCATTCAGTCGTTTTTAGCGAGGTAAACATTGCTCATCAAACTTCGTTTATGCATGGTTACAACATGTATTCAAGCTTATGGAAGTCATTAGAACTTGATCAGTATTTGTACAGACTCAGGTTATCGCTATAATAATTATTGAGCTTTGTTTCGCATCATTTTATAATCCTGTTGTTAATACGCATTTTTGTTTTACAATTCAGAACTTAACGAACTTTGCTCTGCCGTTGAATAGAGTCCTGTTTACAGATACGGCAGCCACAGTGATTTTTCCTACTGAGCTTTCCATAATGACCTTTTAAATTATTATATTCATTTTAACAAAATTTGGCATTATTGGATTTTTTTTTTTGGCATTATTGGATGCCCATGGGGCAAAAATAATATGGCTGCTGTATCTGTAAATGACTACATGTAGGTGGATTTACTATGTGTTTTTGTACAGTATATAGTGCAAGTGTTAGTTGAACTTTGTGTAGTGCTCATCACAGAGGAGTATCTTTTATAGTGTATTCATTGTAATTGCAGGTCGCGTTGGTGTGAAAATTGTGTCAAAAAAAATCCGTCAAGCTGTAGGGAAAGCCAACCGTAGACACCAGGTACAAGCTATGTTAACTAATAAGCCTGGTTTACACATACAGCTATTTCAACTTAGGTTGTCGGATGAGTGCTTCAAGCGTACGCAACCAGACCGCAAGTTACTATGGGTAGTTGTAAATTGATCTTAGCTCAGTTCGCGGTTTTTGTGTTTGTTAGTATGATGAGTGAGGTGGATGTTAGCACCATAAATGTTTGCCTTCGCTGTATGGACGAAGCATTTTAATTTCCTTTGGTCAATTTATCGTATTCATAAAAATCCCAAAGTACCTTGCGGTCTCGTTGCATACGCTTGAAGCTCTCATCCGACAACCTAAATTGAAATAGCTGTATGACATAAGCATAAGTTCAACATGTGCTTGTGCTTGTTCTTGCTTTTTCCTGGTTTACACATGCAATTCAACGACACAAGCTTAAGCACAAGAAAAAGGAAATAATTCTATTTTATTGTGCTTGTGATTACATGTACACTGTATGCTTGTTCCATTGCCCCACACATGTAAACTGAGATAACACAAGCACATCAAGCACAAGGCTTTTATGCTTGCATTGCACCAGTTTTCACGCAGGTCTCTTAAGCTTATACTTGTGCCGAAAATTGCTTATGCTTATACATTGTACTTGCATCGTATGTGTAAACCAGGCTTTAATGTACATGTACATGTTACAATCACCTCTGTGTAATACAAACACTTCTTCAGCATTTAGTTTTAACAGAAACCCATAAGTGGGTTGAAATGTGCAACTGTCTCTTGTATGCTTCAAAACAAGCTTCCGATTATTCAATTTGCTAAGAAGTTGTTACAGCCATATTTTGGAAAATCAAGATAAAAATATTAACCAATAAATTCGTTAGAATAAATTTCTTCCAATCTCGAGGGACTGAGGGATTTCCAAATATGGTACCATGCAAAAAATAAATATTCCGAAGCTGTGAATGCGCGTTACACGTTTCAACCCACTTATGGGTTTCTGGTTTTAATCATTTTTGACTTTTTTGTTTGTTTTACATAACTTAAAGTCATAAATTGTAATTGCAGGCAAAACAAATACGGGAAAAAAGAAGAGAGGAAGTATTAGAACAGAAAAGGAAGACGGGAAAGCAGGGAAGCCCACCACATCTTATTGTGAGCATTTCATTTTTAAAAAGAAATTATGCTCAACATTCATTTTGTTGTAAGTGAGTACATGTACAATGCACAGTGTATGTGGAAGAGATACATTAAAATACCGTAAAATGTGGCATTTTTTTCCAGGCAATTATCCCATTGTCATCCAGTGCTAATGTTGGGCATGCTGTGCAGCTGTTCAGTGAGTGCGACAGTGATGGCTCACTTTATCCTTCAAGAAACACAGTCACATTAGTGTGAGTGGAACAGATATAATTATAATGAGTTGCATTATCAGTTTGGCCACTGTAAATTTAAGTCACCATGGGGTGTATTAAAAATTAATTTGAGATCTCTAATTTAATACACCATGGGGTGTATTAAATTTGAGATCTCAAAAAAGGGGTTGTGGGCTTCTTAGAGGGGCATCTGTTGTTAATAGAGATGTTTTGAGCCCACATGTAGTTTGGGCTTGTATGGAAAATCTACATGTAGATTTAAAGGTATAAAGATTTCATGAACCAAGTATCCCACAATTTCCAGAGCTTAGGAAACTGGGTTTCTATAACATGAAGTGTAGCAAGCAGTGGCTGTTACATACTTTCAATTGGTGAAATAAATTTGTTACTGTACATGTACATGTACAGTTTCCGGTGAGCCCGTCACCATATGCTTACTACACGAAGATACAGTTTAAGCTCTCCTTTCATTTTTCTTTTTCTTTTGAGCAGTTCACAACAACTCAAGCAAAGATTTTCCTTTCTTCAACTGAAGTATGGGGATCTATACTCCGTTCTGGATGCAGTGAAGGTTTGTTGGTACAATAAGCCATTTTTGTATTTAAAATTACCGCTGAATTCAAACACCGATGACACATTGATACAGGGTTAGACTCGACCTATTGTAAAATATTCACAAATACCGGCAGAAGGTGTGAATTTATCACTTCAGATTGAGGCTAACCCTGTAAAAATGTGTCTTCAGTGCTTTCATTCAGTGACCATAGTGAATTCGAAACTGAATGACTATTGTACAAATGTACATTGTAGATGAACTACTCAGTACTACTGAATAATTATTTAACCCCATTGTTTTACATTGCACATGTAGATTTCAAAATGATACATCTTTTCAATTACAGTAGTCTTCTATCCTTAAAGTTGACTTTAGTGGTGAGCCCTACTGACAAATAAAAAATGTATTAATTTTTTTTAAATACAATGTACATTCACTGTGCTGTGTTCACTTTGATTGTAAATTAGTACATTGTACAAAGGTTGTCAAATCAGTGGTTGATGTATTAAAATAAAATATGTCATTGTGTCTATTTTATAACAGCTGTTAATCTGTGCATAAAGGTATCAGCTTGTGCATAATAAATAATGTTATAGATTTACACTTTTTCGTTTTGGACTAGGTTGCAGATTCTCTGCTGTTTCTCCTTTCCGCTGCACACCCTATAGATTCATTTGGTGAAAAGTGTTTGTCATGTATCTTTGCTCAGGGATTACCTACAACCTTCCATGGATTACAGGTATGTATATATTGTGGTTCAAATTTGTACTGATCCAGTTGTACTGATCCAGGTCTACAACTGGGAGATCCGGCACCACTCAACGGTTTGTCGCTGTGGTCTTGCTGATATTTTATATTTTGGTTCAAATTTGTCCTTGGTTTGAAAATTTTCAAACCAGTTCAATTTTATTTTTCCTTTGTCTCAGATTTATTACCATAATCTGAGACAAAGGAAAACAAAAATCAAACTGGTTTGAAAATTTTCAAACCAAAGAAAAATTTGAACCACAACAGATATATGTACATTGTACTGTAAAGTGGCATTTTTATGGTCCTAATGGGGTTGTCAGAAAAGCAATTACTTCAGGTTTAATTTTGTTACATGAAATGACTTAACAAAGGGACACTATCCCACCGAAATAACACAATTTTGATCATCTTATTTTTATGTTACATGTATACAACATGTATCATTGTAGTTATAATTATAGCTGGAGTTTTTGTCAATACAACGCGCATGTTGATTGGTTGATTCATCGTCACATGACATCTAACAAACAAACTGTTTCCCGCCAATTGTGCTGAGCGGGCAACATTTGCGAAAGCGGGCAACAATTTTGATGTCAGAGGGTAACATTGCACTGTTGCCCGCTAGTGCACTTGATCAGACCGTGACAAAAGGTGGCATGATTATGATGGATCGAGTGCTCGGCGCGTTTTTCAAACTGTCTTGTGTTGTGTTTTATTTTGTTTTGCTATATAACAAATCACTTAATGACTGATCCCTCGGGAAACAGCGAATTTTGTTTCCCTCGAATCTCGATGCTTCCCTTGACTTCGTCTCAGGAAACATCGAGATTCTCGGGAAACAAAATTCACTGTTTCTCTGGGGACCAGTCATTAAGTGTTTATTATCTTATTTTCATGTTACATGTATATCACTAAATGCCACCAAATATACAACTTACAGCAATGGTATTTAGTCAAGTATTCTGAGTACAATTTTGATTAGTGAGAGGGAACCCTCATGACATTACCACTTTTAAGTCAGCCAGCTTCAGTAAAACATGTATTGATAATGTAACCCTTTAAACAGCCATCCAATCAAAAGTTTATGACAAAAATAATCTAGGGGACGGGATATAAGTGGATAATAAAATTCTTTCGAGCAAAACACAGGTAGAAAAAGTGCAGGATTGCATGGATGCAAGTGGATTTAACTACATGTACCTGCAAACCTCCCTTACCCACTTTGCTTGGAATACTATTTGTACTGTTATAGTCACAAACTTACATCCCAGCCCCTTCCCTGCCAGTGAACTCATAAAAGTCTTCAACTGCACATCAACTACATTGTACATGTATATATGGACACACTTGAATTTTTATTTTTGTAGATACATGTATTGCTAGCAGTAATCACAGATCATGGAGACACGTTCGAAGGAATTTCCGGCGGAAATGAGCCCCTGAAAAAACCAATAGGGGCGGCCATTTGGAAGACCGTCTTCCAAAAAATCTCAAATTTGTCTCCAACACGAAATTAGGATTGCGTTCTTCTAACGCAATAATTATATTGTAGTACCATTACTTACTGTATGACTATTTTAGGGTCTGGATGAAATCCCTCCAAAGAAAAGGAATGATGCGAAAAAGAATATACAAAAGATAGTAGAAAAAAGGTAACATGTACAGTACATTGTACATGTGTATATGCAACTACTGGGAGACCTGCCTTGTGACCTGCACCCTGGGCCATTCATATGACATACACCTACAGTTGAACATCTATTTTATGTGACGAGTCCTCTCCTGAGCAACCACCTTTCCAAATTACCAAAACTTTTTCAATCAAATCATTATAGTCAAAATCTCTTGTAAGCAACCACCTCACATAAGTGACTGCGACCACTTTCAGTGCTGGTGATTTGACTTTTTGTATTGTTTTTAACTTTAGAACCATGTTGCCTCTTGTAAGCAGCCATTTGCCCATATTTTGATGTCACAACAGATGCAAATAATGGACAAATGTGTTACTTAACAGTACTACCCCAATAAAACAAAACTTTTGTCCCTTAATGATGGTAACCCCTAAAAACAAATTTCAAGAAAATAGTTGATCTGTTTGTAAATTAAAGCATTGATTGCTCAATTAATATAAATTTGTCCTCATAACAATCATTGCTATCTGTAAGATGCTTAACCCTTTTCAGCCTAGGCTTTTTTTGAGTTTCTGAGCCTGGGGAGGGGGGCACATTGTGCCCCCCCCCCCCCCCTTGTAACTTCAAGAACATTTAGGCCATGACAATGAAACCTAGAGGGTAAATAGTACGTCCAAAACTGTCTCCTTTGCGGTCCGCACAATGGAACGATGACGTCACATGATGTAGTTCTTAGGCAATTAGTTATGTGACCGCCATCTTGGATCCGCCATCTTGAATTTCTGAATTTTTTTAAAACCTTTTAAAAACCGTCCAAATTGACCCAAAATTAATGAAAAACAATAAATAAATGCTAAATGACGTAAAAATACAAGTTATACCAATAAACATTGTTTTTCTATGTTCAAAGGTATAAATATGCAAATTTCAAAAAACATGGCTGTCAAAATCTTGTTGCCATGGAAACATCAAGTCACGTGATCAAAAAATTGGCCTATCAAATTGTTGCCAGATAAATTTTAGGAAAAGTCACAAAGTTTGGTGGCGTTTGGATACATATTAAGGAAGTTATGAATGTTGAAAGTTAGCGCGGGTACTTTGTGGGCCCCCCCCCCCCCCCCAGGCCGAATAGGGTTAATTTCATCCAATCCAAATTGCATGTAGCCAGTAAACTGTCTTGGTTTTGCATGTAAAGTGTATAATGTTTAGCCAACCAGATCATTTTTAGCAGTTTTAAAGGTGCTGTGTAGGGAGAAAATTTCTTGAAGTAAATGGAAATAACAAAGCAACAACCATGTACTACATGTACATGTATAATACTGTACTTTTAAAGTTCATTTTATCTGCAACATTGCATGTACACTGTCAGTGCAAGTTGACATTGATATAAAAATTAATGTTATTATACAGTATTTACATGTATTTTAAATAACAAGTACTGACTTTATACACTGTAGAGCTTACCCTCAGATAATTAAATTATCTCTTGTTGTATTATATTACATGACTCCCGGTAATTGCTTTATCCTATTGCAGATTTCCAAAAGATAAAATTTATGGACTAGAAACCTCACAGGTGAGGTCACAACCTCCATAATTTATATCTACATGGGATAGGATGCCTTTAAAACCCTTACATGTAAATACAGGGTTTTTGTTAGAGCAGGGACATGGGGACCTTTAGTCGGCTATTTCAGTTCTTGTCCCAGCCATTTCTGAGGTTGTCTCCCAGGCAGCCGTTATTTGTCTCAGCATGCAACGCTCCTCCCCACTAATGGCTGCTGAAACCTGGACCACATTCCTTGCCCTTCGGTTAGCATAACTTGCGAGATATTGTTTCTTTATCACGGCTAAAAGAGTCTAAGGGCTCTTACCATTTGTCACAACTAGCCGGCCGGACCACTCAATTCGTAAATATTATTGTGTAGTTCCAGAAAAAATACATACCCACCCCATGGCATGTCATTGGAAATTCCTAGGGGGAGGGGGGTCTTAAAAGCCAACATTTTAGAAGCAAAGTGTGAAGCTAAACTGGAATGTCCTGGAGGGACGTTGAGTGCTAAACAAAAAACCTTCCGTGGGGGGAGTATGGATATTTTCTGGAACTGCACATTCCATTATTTGTCAGAACTGGTCGGCCAGACTGGTAAATTTGGAAAAAGTATACGTGTACCCTTTTGATGGACTAGTAGGAACAAGTCTTCAAAAAGATGCATTCTAGTTACAAACAGACCGGTCTGGCCAGCCAGTTCTGACAAATGGTAAGCTCCCTAAGATCCAAGTCTTATGCAATAGTCACGGTCTATATTGGAATAGTGACATTTTGTGCAATTGTTTCTAGCTCCTCATAGTTTGTTCTGCGTTTAATATGACGTGTTTCTCGGAGCTAGGCAGTACCTCCATTGTCAGATGTATGGCATTATTGCATCCGGTTTGAAATATTTGAATCTCCAACGTCGTAGCTGTTCTGTAATTCTTATACAGATGCAAGTGGTTTCTTTTGTATACTGAAAGCGATGGGCACGTAAAGCACCCAGAGCTATCTTCGACGACTTTTTTTTGAGTTTCATCTGCCATAACACCAAGGAAAATTCAGTACTGAGCTAGGATTTCTGGCACATGTAAACTGGAAACCACTGGCCTTTTTTTCATGCGAAAACTTATGTCATTTCCATTTTGCTGATACATGATTGGTTCACTGTTATTTATCGCAAACACAATGGGCAAGGAAGGTGGTCCAGGTTTCAGCAGCCATTAGTGGTGAAAAGTGTTGCGTGACAAGACAAATAATGGCTGCGTGGGAGACTACATGCATTTCTCAGGAAAATGTGCTAAGATATTTGAACAAAGAACTGCTAATTAAAAGTTGATGGGCTATTTGATCTATAATTATTATTACGAGTGAAATAAAACTATGTTTTGTTACTAACACCTCTTTCATAGCAATTACATGTAGAAAAGAGACCCAAATTGGTCAGAAATGGCCTTAGTTGACACTTTGTGGCCCAAAATTTCAAAACTTTTCTTGGGTACATGTACAGTGTAGGCCCCTCTCATCCCCCCCCCCCCCCCCACCATTCCCACACCTACCTCAAACTGGAACTGCTTGCCAATAAACTGTCCCTATTGCAAACCCAAACAAAAACCCTGGAAGATACTCTACATGTAAAAATCATTGCAGGTGCTGATTTTTTCAGCCATCAATCATTCTGTTTTTAAGGGGTGAAACTAGAGATACATAGACCACTTTCATAATGGCGGTCGATTTATTTATTCTTTTATATGTATGTTAATTAGCCTCACTGGCCTCGGTAACATGTGCAAAATTCAAAATAATTTTTACTCTAAAATGAGGCCAGTGGGGCTAATTAACATACATATAAAAGAATAAATAAATCGACCGCCATTATGAAAGTGGTCTATGTAGAGGGGGAGCAGGGATTCCACATTGGTGAGAGTGCTCACTACTGTATGGATATTTTCTGAAAATGCACAATGAAAGAAGGATAAAGGGAAATTTTGTTTGTTTTCCCTATTTTTTATTACAGTTACATGTCCTTGTATTACGTTTAGTAGTTTTTATGGGTACTTTTTCTTTTCAGGATGCTCTTGTGGCTCTGAGACTAATATCCAATCAGCATCAAAGAATAATCCATTTCCGTGATATACGTCCTCACATTTTAGCAGAAAATATGACATATGAACCAAATAGTGTGGTTACAGACATTCCAAGGGGTACCCTGAAAGTCTGTGGTTTTGTGCGAGGAAAAAGCCTTTGTGTGAATAGACTGGTTCATTTGCCAGGATATGGAGACTTTCAAATGTCACAGGTGATTGCTGTCTGTGTTTCAGATGACAAATCTCAGTTTAATGTCCATTTTTCCTTCACGTTCTTAAGGTGCTGTTACGCAAGACACTTTTTTCTTGCAATGCAATGCTAACGAGAGTCAATGCAAGACAAGTTGCAGATGAAATTGCATGCATAACTCCCCTCTTTCCAACTTGGTTCTCAATGAAACATTGCATTGCGAGTTTCAGAAAAAAGTTGAACACCTTTCTACTTTTTGCAGTATTGCAAACTCTGTTGTGCATGTGTATATGTAACATGCAATTTTGCAACTTGTCTCTTAATGCTTTCATTGCAAGTCACATGAAGATGTTGGTGCATGTAAAAGCACCTTTAGTTCTGTTGTATAGTTTTTAGTATTATAACACAGAAATAGAAAATAGATAAATAAATTGTATGTTTTGTATGGAATGGCTATCAATAGTAAATTGTCAGTGATAATAATTCTCATTACATGTTACAGAAAGCCATAAGTTACATGTAAATGTCTCTGAAAATTTAGCCTGTGTGGCAGGCACTTGAGAGGGGAGGATGGATGTCCTCCATACTCTCCCACATACTGTACAATCTACATCATGTGCATGCCCAAAAACATGCGTCTCCTTCCCTTTGTATTGGCTGCTTTGCAGGCCACTGAAAATAATCATGGCTACTGAATCAACATGTTCAGGCTCTTGTTAATCCAACAATACATTTGAGCCATTTTAACGGATAACCGTTAGTGTACGTTTTCACGTGAGAAGTCACATTTGGTAAACTGGCTAGATTTACATGTATACCACGGTTTATGTCTCATCTTTGTTCTATACTACTGTATGTAGGCCACTGATATTAGCCGGAAAATAATTTTCTTCTCTATGCAAGTCATTTGTCAGTCCCGGTTGGACAGTTTTGTTACGCACAGTTTACACATATCTCTATTGAAAAGCGCCTCATGTTCAAAGCTACATTAAACTATGGATTTTAAGTTGTCCATGTATCATTTCTGTAGGATTATAATTTATTTGAGCAGAACTGATCCAGTCTGTCTGTCAAGTCAGGCTAAGCTTTCACCAGTCAAAATGCCAAATTTATCTGACATTTGTCTATTGACAGGATGTTATATTTTACATGTGTTAATACATGTATTTCATCTTTTAGATCGATGCTCCTGTTGATCCTTTCCCATGGCAGAAACGAAAAAGCGCCTCAAGTTCCAAAGGAGAATCCTTGGCTATGGTAACTTTGTTATACTGACAGTGAATTACAACTGTTAATGGTTGGTTCATCCGAGGGATGATGACTATGACATCACTGGTCTAGCAGTTACATAAGAAGTGGATTGTACTACAAACTATACTTCTTAAATATGTAACTAAAATTAGTTTGCACTTATTGAAAAAGAACTACACTGTACCTGCTCAATTTTGTAAGATTTCCCTGGTACATATAGAAATCACAGGTCAGGGTTCGTACGGTCATGGAAAAACCTGGAAAGTCATGGAATTGTATAATTTAATTTCCAGGCCTGGAAAGTCATGGAATTTAAGTGTGGGTCATGCAAAGTCATGGAAAATTACATGTATGTTCATGGTACAAAATCACTATTAAGGCAGCATACGTTGTGAGAATAATAAGGCAAGATGAAAAATTAAAAAAAAAAAAAATGATCGTTTTTGATCAAAATTAATTTTGAAAACAACTGTTGAACTCTTGGTCATGAAAAATTTGAAAAGCGTCATGGAAAAGGTCATGGAATTTCAAAATCTGAAAAGAGTACGAAACCTGCAGGTGCATACATGCGATGTATGTTCCCATTATGAAAACTTACAGCCAGACAAGGCAAAAATCTGGCTTGATTCTGGTCTGTTAGCCCGTTAGCCGGGTACTCAGCACAACAGTGCTAACTTTTACTCCTTTTGAGCGACTCAATTAACTCCTCCATGTATCTTGGTCGATTCCAAGTATTCTTGTTTTTGTCATAACTTATCGATCGCCCATCTAAAAACGGAAAATACATGTGTTAAGAATGGTGAAAGCAAAGATAATTGAAGGGCTCCCGGCAAGAACGTCCTGTAGTATGTTTTTGGTAACTTTCACTAAAATTGTATGTTTTAGGCCTGTAAAAGCACAGTTTTGTCAAATTAATGATTTATTATTGTTAAGGTACTTAAAACAGATCCAAAATGGGGATGGAAATCCACGTCTTTGAGAAAATGTTTTGTCCCCTATGGCATCCTTTGGTCCCAAGGACACCCTATGTATCTTTTCAAAAATATATTTATATATTCTGTACGAAGATAGAAGATTTGTCGACCTGGTTTAAATCCTTTCAGTCATATTTACATGATCCAGTCATGATTTTGGCAAGTGAGTCCCTTTTCAGGCAAAAAAAATCCAAGGTTTCAGTGAAAATTTTCCAAAACCGTACTTAGGACGTTATTGCCGGGAGCCCTTCAATAGGCCATTTGCACGATGACGTCATTTGACTACTACTACCAGAATCCTTCAGTTTTTTGTTTTGTAGTGCAAATTAGGGCTATTGTTATTTAAACCGCACTGGGATTACAAAATTGAAATAAGAAAGGAAAAACGAAATGAATTCTGGTAGTAGTAGTCAAATGACGTCGTCGTGCAAATGGCCTATTACACTGTAGATAAACTGTAATGTGTACAGATGGAGGGGAAATGGGAAATGGGAAATGGTGTATGGGGAAAAAAAGTAGAAAATTTACGAAAAAATTACTGCAGCTGTAGAACTACCACAGAAGATTGCTTTTATGTCCTGCTATAATATACATGTACTACTGTAATCACCGCTAATTACATGTACTTAATTGTGTCCTTTATGATCTTCTCTAGGACAGCGAAGAAGGTATAACTGCCATGGATGAAGACCTGAAGCTGTTAGCGCAAGCTGACCCAGCAAATCAAGAACCACTACAGTCCGAGGTAATACCTGACCCAATGGAAGGGGAACAAACATGGCCAACTGATGAAGAGCTTCGACAAGCAGAAGGTATGGTACCAAAGTATGATTTGAATATATATACATGTATGATAGAAATGTGCACTGGTATGAAACCTGGTATTGTACTGTGTATCGCCTTTATTTCGATCCCACATTGGACATGGTTTTCAAGTGTCCCTGGTGAGAATACTCACAATGTCAAACTCTGATGTTTGTTTTCTCCAAATCAGCGGTCCTTCAAGAGAAGAAAGCTGTCAAGAGAGTGCCGAAGGGTACATCAGACTATCAAGCAGCCTGGATCACAAACAGCGATGACGAAGAAGAGCCTGATGATGACGAAAATGAGGATGGTGATGATGAGTTTGGTGAAGAAATTGCAGAGGGCAGTGATAGCGATCAGTCTATGGTAAAGAACGTGCGCATTTTCAAAAAGATTTTTGCAATGTTGAAATATTGCTATCATGTTTTTGCTCGTTATTTTTGTCATAAATGTTCAGTACTAGGCGGGTTAGGTGTTGAGATAGTGGGGCCAGCACTCGCAATATTTTTCATTCCCCCACCGGTTAACATTCGCTCCCCACTATCTGAACGCCTGTAGCACTACAGACTATATTAGGGTGAAACTAGTCTCCAACACAGCCGTTGTTTGAGTCGTCATGCAAGAAGACCAGGGTAAACCAATCAGATATTTAATGAAAAGTGGTGCAATTGTGCGCCAATCAGGCACAGTGGACATACTATCTTCATGTTAATGTTTGTTTGAATGTACGGTTTTAAACGATATTGTAAACCAAGCAAAAAACTGTAAGAAATGAAAGTTTTCAAACAATGAAGCGGCTCATCCAATGTATTTAATTTAACGGATATGTAAAGAAAATGTCGCTGTTTTTGGTCAAAACTTTGCTAAAATTGTTAGTAAGTTCCTTTAATCATGCATGCACAAAATTCTCTTAGGATGACAAGAGGAACCAAGAAAGTGCATTTTTAAAGAGGGATGGGGGTGAGGCAAAACAAAGCTATTTTTAACAATTTCTATTGTTTTGATGTAAGTAATAGTCCAGTGAGACCTTAAGCTACTGTATCCCAGCCCCAAAAAGCCTGAAAAAAATCAGGGCTTTTCAACGGGAATCGAACCCGTGACCTTTGCGTTACCGTGCGATGCTCTACCAATAGGCCATTTACGAGTTGCTTTTTGTCTCGTTATCAAAGCGAGGTTTGGTGCACAACCTTTCACATGAAAATTAGTTTTCATTCACATGTAAATAAAACTAATTTTCACCTGAAAGGTTGTGCACCAAGCCTCACTCTGATAACGAGACAAAAAGCAACTAGGAAATGGCCTATTGAGCTATCAAAGGCTTTAGGCCTCACTTGACTATTACTCACTTTATTTACGATGCTACTGAAGGACGACAACAAATGTCTATTTTTTTACTTCAATATATCGTTTTGTTTCTTTTGCACAGAACGACGACGATGAACAATATGAAACAGTAAGTTTAACTAAACTGTACGTAAACGAGTTGTTACGTGTATTTGAAACTCGTGTAAAATCTTGAAAAACAAAATAATGCTACTTATGCAATATTACTGGCGAAGAGGTTTCATTTGAATAGTCACACCATAGGATTTCGTCGACAGACTCAAAAGTTAGAACTACATTGCACACTACATGTCTCCTTAATAGCGTTCCGCCCAGATGACGTCATATTTGGCAGCATTGCATTGTGGGATCGAAATGCGGACAAATATTTCAAAATGACTGCCTCGGAAACACCAGTTTTTGCGATTCCTGTATATGTTGTGGATAATTGTCGAGTTGTACCCAAGAACAGTGCTTCGTAGCACCTGTTTTTTTCGTAGCTACCTGCATAGTTCTTGAATGCTTGTACGCATTTCAATCCCATGATGCTGCGCGCCAATTCTATTTTTAGAATCTGGGCGGAACGCTATTGACTCTGGAAATGAAAGGGTTAAAATACACTACAAGTATTATTCCGGCCAAGAATAGAGTTCTACGCTATGGGTTTCTTCCAAATAAGCTACATGTAACCAGGTGGGGGTGAACTGTACATTGAAACTCTAGTAAATATTCTCATCATCATCTTTATCGCAACTTATTCGTGACCAGGGAATGGTTGATGTTTCTCCATGTTTCCTATCCTGCGCTAGTTTTTCCAGGCAATAGCTGCGGTTACACGTTGCCACTTTTACCTAGGTAAATTCGAAACAACAATAGCCGCTGCACGCTTAAGCGTGCAAGGGCTATTGTTCATTCAAATTAAGCGTGCACCGGCTATTGTTGTTTCGAGTTTACCTAGGTAAAAGTTGAAACGTGCAACCACAGCTAATGATTTCCAGCCGAAGACATCACGCGCACCAAGATAACAAATAAGCGGTTGTCAGGCACAAAGTGTTTTGATTTATGTATTATGTAGGTGAGTGTTGCTGCTACTGAGACAGATGACGGTAAATATGATGAAAGCATCGACGTCGACGAGGATCGAGAGCAGTGAGTTTTTTTTTCAGCCGTGTATAAATCTTGTACAGTTTAAAGCTGCCTTCTACTCTCTGAAGCTCATTGTAATGGCAAAATTGGGAGGAAATGTTATCGTTATCGTTGTGCTCCATAAAATAAGTAAAATACTAGAATGAAAAACAGTTGCGTTCAGAGCAAACATCGAGTTTGAATTTTCCTTGCATGGCACGAAACATGACCACCCTCATCTACCTGACTACCTCATCATTTCTTAATTCCAATAGTTAACTTTTGTTTTGTTTACTTGATTTTCAAAGTACAACAGGGTAAACAATTGGCGCGGTCAACCATAAGGGTCTGTTCTTTGCGAAAATCCGAATCCGGATTCATACCGCAAATTAAAAAAAAACCTTGAATCCGAAAACATAATTTTTCGTCATGGCAACGTGAGCGCGCATATAGATCCGTGTGCATCTGCTGCCGATCTCAAGCTAATGACTTCAGTGTAATGACTAATCATAATGCGCGTAGAATTCAGTATGCTATAATAATCACTGATAGTGTACTTTTTATAGCACACTTGTTTTTCTTCCATCGCTAAATGCTTTGCACCGGATTTCTGTTTTAAATACCACACGAAGTGTTCAGTTTCCAAAGGCTTTTTATCAGCTTTTTCTCTACGCTAATGTAATACTGGTTTCTCTACTAAGCTAGTTTTCTTAATGGTAGTTCATTCGGCTCAACACCATCGGTCGACAGTGGCAACGCAATCGGCCGTCAGCTTTCTCCATATAAGAATGTCAATAATATAAATGTGCATGCAATTATTTGAAACCTTTTAGTAGGAAGGTTACCAGAATAGCAATTTTTCCTGGCCTGATTCTGTTACCACTTTTAGGTTGGAGAAAATCCGCGCAGAAAGAGACAACGAAATGTTTCCCGATGAAATGGACACGCCTTTGGACCAGACTGCGAGAGTTCGATTTCAGAGGTAAGTGACCGATCATGGAGAAAATGAAATAGAAACAAAGAAAACAAGAAACAGTCAAACAGACGGATGCGAGAAACTAGCAGGTACACTGTACCACGGCAGTCGACTGAGCAGCAGATACTGAGCAGCCTGATTCTCAGACGGTCCGAGGACGCTCGCTCGCACACATTCCCTCTTCTCCTCTTCTGATGTCCTTTGTTTGAGAGCTAGCATATTTGAGGGCTTGTTCTTGACGTCATCTGACCGTTGAATATTTCAACCAATCAGAGTGGTTGCTAGACGGTTTTTTTTCTCCATCAGGAATTTCAAGAATGGGAATGAACATTCTCTGATTGGTGGTAATATTCAATGATCAGATGATGTCAAGAACAAGCTCTCAAAAAAGGACATCAGATGGGGAGAGGAGTGAGTCAGATGATGTCAAGAACAAGCTCTCAAAAAAGGACATCAGGTGAGGAGAGGAGTGAGTCAGATGACGTCAATAACAAGCTCTCAAACAAAGGAATCAGACGGGGAGAGGAGTGAGTCAGATGATGTCAAGAACAAGCTCTCAAAAAAGGACATCAGATGGGGAGAGGAGGAAGTTGAGTGCGAGAGACCTAGGTCCGTCTGATAATCAGGGCTACAGTCCGAAAGGACTAGTTTACAACATTTTTTGTTGCAGATACCACGCAGCTCTTAACAACTTCTAATTTCATTGGACCTAAGTATCGCGCAGCTCTGTTGTTTTTGTTTTGGGAACGAAAACGAGATATACCGTGCGAGTGAATGACGGTGTTTTGAATGAAACTTTTTTTTGCCCGTAGGTATCGCGGTCTGAAGAGTTTCCGTACTTCACCCTGGGATCCAAAAGAAAACCTGCCATCTGATTACGCGAGGTAAGTCACCCATTAAGATTTACGACAAGCAAACTCCCTGGCACTGAACGTTAAAAGATATCTCCGATGCCTTTGTTTCGAAAAATTGAGAACAAGAACAGTAGTTAATTTCATAATCACAGAAGGCACCTAACGGCCGTACTCCTTATAGGGAAGATATCAATGACGTCACCAATTGTTATTAATGTGCCAACCAGAGCCTTATTGGCTGCCGAAACAAAGGGTTCTTTTGTTTCAGTGGTTGGCACATTTGAATACAAAAATAATGTTTGTAATCAGATATCATCCCTATTGCTGTGTTTATTTCTGAAATGGATCTTTAGGTTTGTTACTATGTACTATTATTACTGCTGTAATCTGTGAGCTGTTCCTTCGTTTTGTTTTCTTTTTTGAGAGATATGGATTAACCACA
This sequence comes from Cladopsammia gracilis, assembly GCA_022457155.1. Lineage (NCBI taxonomy): Eukaryota > Metazoa > Cnidaria > Anthozoa > Scleractinia > Dendrophylliidae > Cladopsammia > Cladopsammia gracilis. The sequence goes on from JAJGOT010000073.1 coordinate 315,125, forward strand.
GGGCACAGATGAGTCGAATTTAGCTGTAATTTCTTCTGTTTTCACCGCGCGAATCAATTTTGTCAAAACAAAACTGTGAACGTCACCACCGGCATGTATAGAAAGCATAAGGACATGACTGGTGAAATTTTATCCATAAGCCGAACAATGACAATGACAGTGGGCGTGTCGCCATGACTATCAACGGTCACTAGCAGTCAAGTAAAAGACTCTCTAAGCTTCGCTTTCTGGAATCGTCGTCCGATCGCCCACTTTCGGATTTCGACTTGAGGATACAATTTCAACAGACGCGTAACACTATCGCCTGTCCGGTCACGTTCATTGCTTTGCCCGGGCAAAATCGAATAACGTGCTGAAAATAGAAGAAATTACGGTCAATTTGACTCCTGCGACCTGTAAAGTAACCTGCTTAACTGACGGGATTGTTCGCGCGAGGACAGAGTTTCGGCAGCGAAAGCATCTTTCTTGTCCATTCTTCTCGCAGCTCCGCTGCCTAAACATTGCTGTCGTGTGAATCTCTCCAGCTACTCGAGCTAGATATGGACCGTATTTCTTTCGTTTCTGTTGCGTCTCGGTCATTTACGCTAGCTTGGTGAGACTGCAAAACAGTCGGTCTCTCCAGTCTGCTCTCTGTATTCAAACTCACACCTGTTCTTTTCGGTGCACTTGCGCAAAAATACTGACTGTTTTGCATTCTATAGCTTGGTTTACCTATAAAATCCTGCTTTGTGTTTATGATTTTAGGATTTTTCAATTTGAGAATTTCAAAAGAACAAAGAAACGTGTTTTGGAAGAGGACGACGTGGATGGAGCATTGGTAAGATTTAAGGTGTTTCCCTCCAGTTTCCGTGTAGCCGCACCGTCCGTTTTTGAGCGGCCGTTTAACTAACTTTCCTTTATTGAATTAGAATGAAACTTACACAAAATATTGTACAAAGTTTGAAGTTTATAAGAGTGTAACAATTTTAAAAATCGGTTTTAAAATTGCGGAGATAAACGAGAAACATTGAAATCGGTTGAGTCTAAATTCCGAGCGATTGCGATGGCATCTAGAAAAATCAAAACTATTACGATAAACTATGACATATGGCAAACAAAGTATTTTAAAATTAGAAAATTTTGTCAAGCCGATTTTGAGTAAATCAGAAAAACATTTCGAACTTTTGATTTTGTATGTGTATGAGCACATCTACAAATTCCTCAATTAAGCTTATAAAAGTTTAATTTCTCAATCTCAAATTTACGCCAAAATGCGTGTTTAGTGTATGAGATGAAACTATGAAAGTTTGAAAGCGTTTCTCGTTTTAGTTTTGGAGATTCGATTTTCTGTAGGAAACCGTAGTTTTTTTACTGAGTCCTTAATATTGTAGTTTTAGCACTTTTCTACATATTTCAAAAACCGCGAGATAGATTTTTTTTAAACTTTTATGGTCATTTCTTTATAATATGAACAACATTGTCTCAAAGTTTCATCTTGATTGAAACATTGCAACATGGTCAAATAAAATAATAAAGTTCACCTAAAATGTGATTGAGACTTTGTGCTTTGATTGCACGGTTGAAGGCGCACGTCGCAAAGACGCTTTGATTAATTCAGGTGAAGTGTAACGCATTTCTGCGTGTTGAGAATTATGCAAATCGCGATGACTTCTTTCTTTTCCCTACAATTCAAAATGTCGAGAGAGTCCAGTGCACGTCAAATGCGAATAAAAAACCTGCTTTCAAATAAACGTCCCACTGAAATTCGTGGGAATGATAAAAATAACGTGGAACACAGCCCCTAACGTTACTCCGCAAAACATGATGGTCACGCAGAAATGCGTTGCGCTTCAACTGAATTAATTAATTAAAGCGTCTTTGTGCGCCTTCAACCGTGCAATCAAAGCACAAAGTTTCAATCGCGTGTTGGGTGAACTTTATTATTTTATTTGACCATGTTGCAATGTTTCAATCAAGATGAAACTTCGAGACAATGTTGTTCATATTATAAAGAAACGGCTAAAAAAGTTTTTAAAAAATCTATCTCGCGGTTTTTGAAATATATAGAAAAGCGCGAAAGTTACAATATCAAGGACTCAGTCAAAAAACTATGGTTTCCTATAGAAAATCGAATCTCCAAAACTAAAACGAGAAACGCTTTCAAACTTTCATAGTTTCATCTCATACTCGAAACACACATTTTGGCGTAAATTTGAGATTGAGAAATTAAACTTTTATAAGCTTAATTGAGGAACTTATTGATGTGCTCATACACATGCAAAATCACAAGTTCGAAATGTTCTCCTGATTTACTCAAAATCGGCTTGACAAAATTTTCTAATTTTTAGATATTTTGTTTGCCATATGTCATAGTTTATCGCAATAGTTTTGATTTTTCTAGATGCCATCGCAATCGCTCGGAATTTAGACTCAAGCGATTTCAATGTTTCTCGTTTATCTCCGCAATTTTAAATCCGATTTTCAAAATTGTTACAATCTTACAAACTTCAAACTAAGTACAATATTTTGTGTAAGTTTCATACTAATTCAGTAAAGGAAAGTTAGTTAAACGGCCGCTTAAAAATGGTCGGTGCGGCTGCATGGAAACTGGAGGGAAACACCTTAAAGCGCTGCATTTTCTTTCTACTAACCACACCGCTTCTGACATGCAACTTATTCCTCTCGAACTCGTTAAATCTAATCGTGTTCTTATACAACTGATCGAAAAAACGTCGGATAAAAGGTATAAACTGTGAACGATACGACTGAATAGTTTTCTGGAAAACGGAAAAATGATTATGTTCTCAGATAAATTGCACATTATTATGACAAAGCATGCTCCAATAAACATAAATGGCCGTATTTATACTAGAGACGACCTTAGCGAGTAGACGACCTTAGCGAGTAGACGACCTTAGCGAGTAGACGACCTTAGCGCACCAAAGCGGCTAAGGTCGTCTAGTATAAATTCGAGAAAAAGGAAGACGGCTTAGCCATCTGAAATTAAGGGCGTCTGATCGATGACCTCAACGCGTAAGGACGTCTAGCGTAAGGACGAGACGACCTTATCGAGACGACCTTCACATTAAAAATTGCGTAAGACCTCAACCTGAAACCGAGGCTGAAACAAGATGGCGGCCGCCATGAAGAAGAAGACAGCTAAAGGGAAGGCTCTTTGTGAAATTAGGGGTAGAAAGTGGACGGAAGAGGAACTGAAACAGTTCGCAGAGGTTCTTGCTGATAATTTTGCCTTCGAAACTGAACTCGAGTCCAGGCTCTTAGCGCGCCGAAAAAAAAAGGTTTGAGCATAAGGCCGTCTGGTAAGGTCGTCCCGAATTTACACTAGACGACCATAACTAAAAGTGTTAAGGTCGTCTGGACGACTTAGATGTCTTCTAGTATAAATACGGCCAGTGGAATGTTAGCGAGCCTTATTTGCCTTTTTCCCAGAATTATATTGTGTTGTATCGTTTATGTTTGACGTTTGTTCAATCAGGTGGATACTAACTGTCAAAATGCAAAATGTTCATTTGAAAATGATGACATATAGTTATCGAAGTTACGTCATACTTTTATCACTAATATTCCTTTTAAAATGTTTTTTTTTTTTTCAAATCTCCTATTAGAAACATAAAAAGTAACGGTATAGTTCTTAGTGTTGAACTTGTTTCACTTTGTTTGTATGTCATGTAATTACAGCCAGGCTGGTATGTGTGTATCCACATTACGAATGTCCCAAGTGCATTTATGGGTAAGTATCACATGATGTTTTGCCAATCTTTTTAATAAACAGATACTGTCGAAGCTCCCGTGAACGGACACCCTCGGAAAACAAAAAAAAGGTGTCGATCAGCAACTGGCGCTGAGCACTTGCAGTAATGATTTTGTTAGCGGAGAGTTCAAACGGGGTTGTGTTTAAGGTGGCAGGCCATAAGTAGAGCTGTCCGCTTACAAGAGTGTCTGCTCAGAGAGCTTCGACTGTACTTAATATGTTGATTGATGACAAACTACAGCGGTTTTAGACGTTTTGGGCAGTGGTTTTTACAGTTTTAGCTAGATGCGTGCTAGGAAAAGATCAATTGTAACATCCTGCTTGAACTTGTTGTCAACCACCACGACAGAAAGTAAAAAGTAATTTACAAAACACCTTCCCTTCTCTCCCTACAAACACCTCCCCCGGCAATGGCCCCCAGCCTGCGTCACACCACTATCACCTCCTCCAAAGTAATCGCCTCTTGGCCTAGTATTGCTGGTAGAAACGACGATGAACGACCTTCCTTTAGACTGCTAACTGTCCCTTTTCAGTCAGTCGAGCGGGCAAGGCTAATCACGAAAGCAAACTCGGCGACAGTCGAGGGAGCTCGTATTACTTTCGCTCGCTCGGTCGATCACTGGCGTGACGCTCCCGTCCACTCGACTATCCAGAGAGTGACTGCTTGCAATCTAACCTTCCCTGATACACACGTCCATTGATGTTTTCACGTTTAACATCGTTTTAATAAGAAAAATTGTTAACTACTACAGGTTGTTTTGAATCTTGCTGATTGTCATTACGCACAGCTACAGTATGTCCAGCTTATTTTTGTTGTGTTTCGTCTTTAGAATGCCATGATCCCAGCTCTCCACTAGTGATATTTGGTCTGCTTCCTCACGAACAAAAGGTAAATGGATCCTCCTCACAAGTCCTTCATACTATGATTTTGACCAACACGCTTCAACCTTTGGCCGCGGTTTGTGGGAAAAATCCGAATCCGGATTCTTGAATCCAAAAAAAGGATTTGTCGTTATTTTACTAGGATCCAAAACGGATCACGAATCCTTTCAATACATACTGCTGGTCGATTGATCGGAGTTTATTACATGTCCGGATTTGTACAGTAAACAAATTAAATAACAAAAAAAGAACATATGGTTAAAACCTCAAACAAACGCATGAAATACTGTGTTGTAAATTCATGTAATAAGAGTTGGTGAAAATTTGTCGTACTTGACTTTTAAAACTATTTTTTAACTTTTTAGATGTCAGTTGTCCATTTTGTGGTTAAGAGGCACCCCACATTCAAGGAACCCATCAAATCCAAGGTACAGTTAATGACTGTATCAACATTTCAAGCAATATATATATTTTTGGGGTGTCAGTAAAATGCGCGGCGGGGGCCGGGGTCGGGGTGGGATTAGGTCTAGGATTAGGTCTAGGATTAAATATAATCCCTTTACCTAATCCTAACACTATGCCTAATCCCATTCATTCATGTTGACAGATTAATTGTAGACAAGAGCATGCACTTTATTCTTTAACCCCCCCCCCCCCCCCCCCTCCCCCCACCTCCTCTCTCTTTGGTCCCCTCTTCCTAGCCTAGAAATATAATCGACCCATTACATGTAACCGCGGATGCAGCATTGCTGTGTTGTGGGGAAGAAGTGACTACAGGTATAGGCACAGCTACTGTCGCTTAAAAAAACACCAGATTTATTTTTTATCAGGTGCAAAACTCCGCATTTTCAAATTTTCATTTTCTCATTTTCAAACATCAGATAACATTGTATCCCAGTAATATGGTCATCGACGGTCCATCTTTCCTGTCTTTAATTCTTTTTCTTACTTTCTTACAGGAGAGGCTGATTTTTCACTGTGGTTACCGCCGCTATACAGCATGCCCCATATTCTCACAGTACACAACAGGAGATAAACATAAGGTTAGAAAGTACTGTACTTACTAGAATAAACTCCTCTTATTTTAATACCTTCTTCGAGAACACAAAATTAAAAATTAATGCCTTGATTAGCTTTGCTATATGCAGGTTGTATATTTCTTTAATTTGTTAAATTTAAACTATTGAAATAAAATGGTAAAAAAAAATAATGAAATGGAATGTTTCTTCGTACATGCCATTCAGTTGTTTGAACTCTTTCCCTCCCAGAGTCAGTTATGGAGACATGTAATGTAGTTCTAACTTTTGAGTCTTTGGACGAAATCCTATGGTGTGACCATTCAAATGAAATCTCTCCAGCAGTACTTTTGCATGGTACCATTTGTTCTAACTTTTGAGTCTGTGGACGAAATCCTATGGTGTGACCATTTAAATGAAACCTCTTCAGCAGTACTTTTGCATGATACCATTTGTTTTTCACAATTTTACAAAATGAAATTTGAAATTTACATGCAGTAAGAATGCGCAGCGTTGGATTTTTAAACAATTTACATTTGATATTTTTGGGGAGCACTTGGTCATCACCAACTATTTTAAACAGTTTAGTATGTACAATACAACTCAGAACGACACGATCTTTATTTTTTATCGCCGACAGAGGTATTTTTGTTTTATTCACAAAATAATTAACCCTATTTTTTTTCATGTTGTTTAATTTACAGTTGGAGCGTTTCATGCCCCAAGAAGGTGCATTCGTGGCCACAGTGTATGCTCCCATCATGTTTCCACCTTCTCCAGTCCTGGTATTTACACAAGATAAACACACAAGTAAGACTCGCATTGATTTTCAACATTCTTGTTAGTGTAATGAAGTTTAACAACAAACAAACAAACAAACAAACAAACAAAAACTCTCTTCAGACATATTAAACCTACAATTACAGACAAAAGTAGTTGGAAACTCTCCTTAATCACGAAGTCCTCTCACTACCTCTACTCGGGGAACAGAGCCTCGTCTAAACTCAGCCTTTGAGTTCATTAGGGTATACATACCCAGACTACTGTTGATCGTGACCTCCTTGTTTATCTGTTTCGTTAACGGGTCTCGAAAGAACGCCATCGGTTCGTAGCTATACTCTGCTGTATCTCCATCATGCTCCTGATCATGCTCACATTCACTGATGAAAAAAAAAAAAAAAAATCCGCTACCACAAGTGTAGCAAAGACAAACGTATAGACATTAGACGGAAAAACTAACGGGCAACAAGACACCTGAAGAGGGCAGGATTGCCGAAACGTTGTGAAGGAAAGAAGACAGGATTTGCCAGAACAGCACAAGTGGAAAAAGAAGAAGAAGAGGAGAAGATTTTCATACAGACTTCCACGGTGGCCCACTTGAAGAACTTTTCAAGATGAAGAATCTCCAGAATAATTTGTTTAATTTTCGATTTAAATCGAGATTTCCTCAACGATTTAAGAGATTGCACCACGGTATTTAAATTTAACCGATCGTCTTTGATGCGAAAGGTCACTCTAACAACCATTTGAACACTTGAACACTTGTTTTCGACTCAACTGCATCGAGTCCGACTGGCTATCAAAATGAAAGAGAGAAAGAATCTTATCATATAGAGTGTTTTTCACTCACGTGACCGGCGGCAATATTGGAGTGCTAAAACAAAAGGAAATGTTTGAATAAGAATAGAACTTAATTCCCATAGGATCCATTTGGGACACCAATTTGGCCGCGGTCACATTGCTTTGGGACACCAATATGGCCGCAGTGACGTCATGTACCAACGCCCTGAAGGCGAATTTTTGCTGACGTCATTGTTTACATTAATTTTTGTTTCATTAGCATACGAATTTATATAGAGACGGCATCATTCTAAATATGAATCGACTTCAAAAGTTGAAAGAGCTTGTTAAACTTAGTAACCTAGGCAATTTTTAGTTCTTTTCGTGTTATGTTTAAGGAAATATCTGCTATCAAAAACTGCAAAGTTTTTGGGTTGCAAAAGTGCTAATGAGTCCTACATTCATTACCGGTAAACTTTGCACTTTAAAAAAAAATTGCACGAAGAGTATCTAGTATATCGGGTTCAAATTTCCAGAGAAAGCTAATTTTGTTACGGGTTTGCCCTTTCATTATTGTATTCGGAATTGATTTCTTCGTGGCTCGAATAGAGAATGAGGCGCATATGTTAATGAGGCAATAACTGTAAACAAAGATTCATTTATAGGTTTATATGCTATCTAATCTGTAAGTGAATGGATTTAAAAGATTGTCAAATTAGACTAGGTTATTGGCTGACTCAATGTGGCAAATTATTTGTTTTCTTAAACTTTCTTTCTTGTTAAATTTTTGTTGTCGTTGTTGTTTTAATTCATTAAACAAGAGGCTCCAAGCAGCCTTTACTCATGCGCATGCGTAAGAAAATTTTATGATATATTTTAAACATGATAAGAAGATGTCCGACATGGAGAAGAGTTACTCCTTTCATTCAGTCATCGTTCCTGCAAACCACGCTGTTTACTATTGAATGTTGTGGACATGAAGACTGTACCACAATGAACCCAGTGATTCTTCTAAGTCTTATATATACCAAACGTGAACATAGTAATGTACGTAGGGTTGTAGGAGATTCTGTCGTAACACCTAGGTAACGCTCTTTTACCGGAAGTGAGAATAGCCGGAAGTCACTAAACAGGAAGTGTAAATGGCAAATACGTCAACCGGAAGTGCACAATTTAAAATATGCGTGCATAAATATGCATGCAAAATCGTGACACAAAAAATAATAACAAGAAAAACGGAGCCGAAACCTTACCTCATGCCGCTACGCGCATGAGTAATAAATTGGACAAGAGTGTAGCCGTATAAGAGACATTACGTCTCGTAGCCTCAATCCTCGGTAGGCATAAAGATGGCGACTGGTACATTTACCCATAATTCTTAGCGCACAAAAACCTTAACAACGTTCATAAAAATGTAACGAAAAGTTATAAAATCTTCAAACCTGGTCTACACATTGCCCTTAGTACTGGGACAAATATTGTAAAAATTTGGCTTTCTTTGTGCCTTACGTGCTGTCTTAGGTCCGCAAGGTATTGTGGTAAAATGAACAGCCGCCATCTTTTTTTCCTACGGTGGATTGTGTTTGATTTCCTCATGTTAGTACTAACACTGTACACTGTTATCTTTCTTTAGGTTGTCACACCCTTGTAGCCACTGGGTCTCTGTACAGAGTTGATCCTGATAGAATTGTGGCAAAGAAGATTGTGCTAAGCGGTCATCCCTTTAAGATCAACAAACGATCAGTTGTTTTACGGTATATGTTTTTTAACAGAGGTGAGTGGGACTAGCTCAAAGTACTCGATTTATGGACATTTTTGCCTTTTCGTTTTTCTAAGGCTGGTTTTTCACAAGCGACAATGGCATAACCATTCTTTTCTTATCAAAATGTCGTCCTTATTAGTACTTAACACGGCATAAGCATAATCATGGTCGAAACTAGATGATAAATTGAAAGGTTCCTCGAATATTAAATCTTTCAAAAAGAACATTAGGAAAAAAGACCTAACGTCATTCATAAATAACAACGATAGCTGCTGTAACTTTTGCAGTTGTTAGAGACTACTTCTTATATACCTATTGTTTTATTATATAATTAATACATGTTACATATTTTAATTGTATATACATTATTATTATTATTTCTTATTTGTAAATAATTTTAATTTTTGTGTCCCCAATTAGTTGTGAAAACTAAATACATTGATACATTAATATTTATAAAGCTTTTATTTATTTATTTATTTATTTATTTATTTATTTATTTATCATAAATGTAAGCAGAGGTAAACCACAATTTTCGTTGTTCTTAACCTTACGCTTAATATGTCGTGCTAATTAGTAGCAAGGTCTTTTCGTTCTCCTTATGCTCATGCTTCAGTTTAATTATATCGCTGCTAGGTTTAAGCAATGGCTCTACACGTGTGTTTTACGTTTTGGTACATCTCTTGGCCGTTCCCTGCAAAACAACGTCAAAGGACCAAGGTTTTGTGGGGAACGTGAACTCTCGACACTTAATTTTCGTTTCTTTATCTGCACTTGAAAGCCGCTCCTACAAATTCACTTCCTCGGCAATGCAGTCCTATTGAGACATTTCTTAGGCCCGGTTCAAATGTCGAACTTCCAAGTGCCGCATCTAATGCAAATGAACAAAATCTGTTCTTGCTCATTTGCATTAGATTCGGCACATGTGAAGTTCGCCGTTTGAACCGGGCCTTAGTGATTCTGAAATTTGACTGTGATAATTCTTACTTTGAAACTCCTACCCTACTGCTAGGAAAAGAAGGCAGGTAAATCGTCATACCTTGCTGGACAACATTGAGGGAGGGGAGGGGGGGGGGGACGCTTTTCTGAGATACTATTTTTTTATCGAGTGAGTTGCGGAAAAAAGGCGCCCATTTTGCGTTTGTCTCAACTAGTTATGTCGTTATGTCAAAGATTGTAGTCTCCTGCTGTTTCCGATAGATCGTGATAATCTAACGTTTTCAACATCTCGGGCTTGTAAATGATCCATCCGTTCGGCCATCGTATTAAAATTGTATTTATATTTGTTCAGTTAATTATGTTTTAGGACCCTTTGAAAACCACGTATATTGAGTTAATAAAAGTTTTGTTGATGTACATCGAGATTCGTTTTAAACGGACTCTTTTGTGTTACACTTACATGTATGCACAGAAGTAACGAGTTTTTAATTTTGACTATTGCAGAGGATATCCTTTGGTTCAAACCTGTCGAACTGTTTACCAAATATGGAAGGAGAGGCCACATCCGGGAACCTTTGGGTTAGTATGAATTTCCGAAAGCAAATAGAGCGGTTTTTAATTGAGCGTGGAAAGTAATTCACATTTGCTTGGTTTTGCAGTCCCACCCTTAGTGATTGGTTAAGAAATTTCGCGCCACTTTTTCAACCAATCAGAAGTAAAAACCGCAAAACGAAAACCAATCGTGAGTTGCTTGCACCGGTTTTCCCGCGCTTGGTACCGGTCACATGTATATGTTTCAGGTTCGAATTGGTTCATTCGATTGTCTGCGTTTGTTGCAATTGTCGAAGTACCTTACTTTGGTTTTGCTTTACGACACATTCAGGGCTCGAAATTAACACTCGCGAACTCGCAAAATGCGAGTGTTTTTTGGATGTTGCGAGTCTGAAAAATATCCTCTAGCAAACTTTTGCGAGGAAGCATTTCTCTAATAAAAGTTGGAGGGGAAAAGTGATTATTCTTCAAGAATTTTGTGGCAAAAATTCAGTCATAATCGAATTTCATCTACGGGAGAAAATAAGCGTGGTTTTACATAGAACCTGTGCACACTTATGTTCGCTTTCACATTTTGTTGGAATCAGCAACGTGACAGAAGAGATCCTCTAAGTCTACCGTTAACGTGACCGACGATGACAACGTCTTGCCCGACATTCCCGAGCCGCCAAAGAAACAACAGGACAACAGCAAAGAAGACCAAAAAATTAACAGTATACTATATAGGTGCTTTTACCATGTTTTCATAATCGTCCAAGGGCAAATAACTGCAAAAAATAGCTAGTGACCTTACTAGTTTTGCTAGTTGAAAAAAATCTTACTTGCAAAACTTTGCTAGTGGAATAAAAAATTAAGTTCGACCCCTGCACATTTAAAATTATAAAACCGCTCCTTTATTTTGCAGGAACACATGGGCACATGAAATGTGTGTTTGATGGTGTTATCAAAGCCCAAGACACGGTCTGCATGAATCTGTACAAACGGGTATTTCCTAAATGGACATACGAACCCGCGATATTGCCTCCTCCAGTAGAAACTCCACAAGACACGGAAGACAGTATGGAAATATAATATAAGTTTACTTATAAGTGAAATGATGAGCCAGTAGAGATGGCTGAAAAGGACGAGTTCCACTGCAGTTCTGCGGTAAAACATGACTGTTAAGTACCGCAATCTTACCGTACTAGGCCATTTCATCGGTAACTTTGGAATTCAACATTTGCAAAGCAACGCGGATACCTATTCACCTAACCTGCCAATACTTCCGCCTCTTACAGGCTGCTTGGACATCACACAATTCTGGCAACTTGGCTGTTTTTACTAGAGTTTGCGCAAATCGTAATTCTACCCATTACAGGTTTTACTACAATGCGATACTTGGATACTTATCAAGTGTCCTGTACATCATGGCACTCTTTCCATTTTAAAACTTTCTTTCAGTTTTCTTCGGCGAGGTCGTGAACAGTGCGGTTCACTGAAAACTGATTAACAATCCGTTATATTTGAGTCACATAGAAAGTGACATTACTTCTTTTAACAATTTTTGGCGGTGGTCCTTTTATGTCTTACACATATGTGAACCTATCTTCTCTGCAAATGATTTAAGATTATTAAAAGAATGCGACAACAGAGTATTTAAATGTGTGGCAGCTTGTTCTATTACAAACGACGACGCCGGCAACGTTTGTTTGTTAGCTAACAGACCTCAATCTATTTCCATGCAATTTTAATTCGTCATTTTTTTTTTGCAAACTAACCTCGTGCACAGAGTGGCCAAGTTTCCATCAATTCAAAAGCACCGCTATTGCGGGCTTCTTGGGTCAAAAGAGGCATCCTTTCCTAAGTGGACCATGCAAAGGACTTGACTGAATCAGGGTGTAAACTTCAAGGGGCGATCCCATTGAATGGGGGTAACTCAATGGAATCAGGGTGCTTATTGGGGGTAAAGTGGAGGCGAAACCACCGCAGTTCATACGACTGCTGTCTCATTTACACAGTATTTTGTACATGTTTGGTTTCTTTAAATATGATAGAATGGAATGTTTATGGAATGTTGTCTTTCTTGGCTGGCTGCTCTTAAAGTGCATGTTATTCACCACAATGACGTAGCATGGCAATCTTTGTTGACGTCATTGTTGATGTGTATTTTGCAATAAGAAAATCGCCAAATAAATTGAGCCTCGACAAGAAAGAGCACAGAACATTTCATTTCCATGCTTAGTTCATCTGTCAAGGAAACTTGGCAAGATGGCATCCTGTAATTCATACTATTAAGAAACGTCACTCACTTACTTACGAATATCATCATCTTACATATTAGTTCAAGTTGTTATTTTCTTGGCACTCTATCAGTCTGCTTATACTGTTGTATAAGAACACATGAAACCAAGTGTAATTTCCAAATTTGGGTGTGGTGTTTGAGACCAACCTTACGCCAGCCTTACGAAACCTTACGAATTTTAGTGAATGCTCGTGTGAAAGACCTTTCCCGTTGGTTATACAACTATCGTTAAAATTTTCTAATTCGCCGTCAAAATTTCCCAATTACCAGCGAAACTCTGCCTGTATTTTATAGCTTCCTCTCCCTCCTCCTACCCGATAAACGATTGTCTGGAAAACACTTCTCTGCGGTTTCGCTTGGAGCTTAGCAAAGCGATTCTCCCCCTCCCCCCCCCCCCCCCCCCCAAAAAAAAAGATAATAACAATGAAACAAAAAATTACACACTCGAACCAGTTGTAGAATCACCGTCATCTTAATTAATCGCCAATTTAAGTTAAGAAAGATGGACTGGGAAGCACCTAGGTCGGTTTCGTTCGGAGCTTAGCAAAGCGACTCGGCAAAAAAAAAAATGATAATAACAAAAAAAAAAAAAAACTTAAACCAGTTAGAATCACCGTCATCTCAACTAATCGCCAATTTAAGTTGAGAAAGACGATCTGGAAAGCACCTGGGTCGGTTTTGCTCGGAGCTCAGCAAAGCGACTCGGCAAAGCGACTCGGCAAACAAAAAAAAAATACACTCAAAGCAATTAGAATCGTCATCTTAATTAATTGCCAATGTACGCCGAGAAAGACGGTCTGTAAAGCACCTTTCTGTTGGTTTCGTTCGGTGGATGGCAAAGTGACTCGGCAGTTTATTTGCTAAACCCAACAAAGCCGGTGTAGCTTGTGATATTGTTCGCGCGAATCACAGACAAGCGTAATGGGGAAGAGGGGAGGTAATTTCCTTCCTCCCCGCTTCGCCTGCGATTTGCCGCTTTGCCGCTCATACCGGCTTGCCTTCGCACAAGCAATACTACCAGACTAATTCAACTAAACTTTTTTGGGGCTTTAAAGAGCTTCGAGTATCCAGTTGTTTTTGGCTATGATATATAATAGTCATTGAAACTTGTTTCCATGTTATGCAATATAACATTTTCAGTTTTCATTGTCTAGAACGTACATGTATCAAGCGAACTTTGTGCAATCTTAGCGTAAGAGTAAAACAAAACTAATTCAATATTTCTGTCTTGAGGCTTTCTTTTTATTATTTCTTACCGCAACATTAACTGAGTTGGTCAGGTTCTCCATAGCCATTAATTATGTTCTTGATTTTGTTGATGAAAAATTGTTGAATAGAAATTTGGAAATTAATTGTATGTCAAGGACTGAAAGAAAGTACTTTCTTTTTTCGTTTATGACTCCAGTCTTTAATAATGCAACGAAAGTATGTCTCAGCAACGAAAGTTGTTTATAAACTTATCAATAATTGACTATATATAGTGGAAATGTGCGTTATGTTTTCGTTTTGAACCGGCAACATGTCGTCTAGAAAAAGTAATTGAGATCAGCATGTTTCGGACCGTAAATGTTTGAAAGCTTTTGTTGGTAGTCTCTAATATAAACCTTTGGAGTTATCTATTGCGAATACTTGACTAATTCCTGACCTAAATTGTAATATTTTGCTGTTTTCGTTCTTTTTCCATGCCTCAATTGTTTTCGCGGTATCTGAAGTCTTTGTTTAACCGCATCTTTGAATTAAAATTATAACTAATGATAGGTTCCTCAATCCAATTTAAAAAGTGGTTCCATATAAGTACGTCAGTGCTTGTGAATGAAACAACAATGCCTTTGTGATATTAAACACTTGAATCACTCTGCTAAACTAGTGCGTTGAATATGCAAATATGCTTTCAGGAGGTTGAGGTCGACCGATATAAGTCACTACGCAGGGGGTATACGGGATATATTTTAAGCACAACATCTTGCTATAAAAACATCATTCATCCAGAAAGAAACACTATTGAAATTTCAGCGCCGAAAGACGGCACAACAGGGATACAAAATGGCGCGCGGTAATGTGTTGAAACCTTGGTACCAATCGAAAACGTTGACCATTCTGGTCGTTCTTTGGGCCCTGTTCACCGCCTGTTTAGGAATAATGATTGTGGTGATCTTTGTACAGCCTCACTGGATAAGCGGAAAAGTTGTAGAAACTAAGAAGACCGTGAATTTTGGCTTGTACCGTAACTGTTCCGACAGCTTGAATGACTGCTCTGGAAGCCTGAGCGACTTCAACAACATCTCTTCAATGGCCTGGAAGGCGTCCACTGTGTTCGTCGCATTGGCGTTCATCTCCACGTTTATTTCAGTTGGCATAATGCTGCTGTACTGGTTGTGCTGCTTTGAGTCATCAGGGTTTGGATTTCGAGCCAGCAGTGGACTACAAGCTTCGGCGGGTATGTTATTATACTGATTTCATGCCAATTGTTGTTTATGTTTCTCGCAACTCTTAACGTTTCGTATGTTATGTGATTTGTTCTTAGGTGCAAAAAACCTTTGACCTAGTTAATTTTGCGGGTTTGCCTTAGGGCTAGATTGAATTCAGTGTGTTAATTAACAATGTGCAATGCAATGCATCATTTATTCGAGTCAAAGGATGAAAACGTGTTACTCTCAAAATCATGAGACTGAATTATACGCAGTCTTGTCTGTGTGCCAACGATTTCAAGAAAATAGACACGATATAAGAGTGGTTGAAGTACGTGTATCAGCTACTCAGTTTAAAGAAACGAATCTCTGTGAAACATTTAGAGCAACATTGGTTTATTTAAAAAAATAATTATAAAAAATGATGTTGGGTATTAAACGTGAAAACCGCAAATGTCGAGCTGACGAAGTTTCCCGTCTTTTATGGAAAAGGAAAAAGGCACTTCATGACTTTACTCTTGAATTAATGTTTACCCAAATTAAGGTGCCATAAAGCGAGTTGAATTTCGACAGTGTCAATACAACGAACATTACAAATATAACTGCCAAATTACTATGTCATCGTTACTCGAATCATATTAGCGTTTATGTCTGTCACTAGTGATACTTCTGAACTTCGTTGATTTGACAAAGTTGTCGTTACGTTGCAAACAAGTGTGACAAGTAGTCTAATGAAGACACGAGTTTGAAAGCTTGTACTGATTCATTTAGTGCTTTTAATTTCTGGTCGTAACCTTTAAACACAACGGAATTTGCACAATTTTCTCAGCGGAAAACTGCGATTTGTGATATCGGTCCATTCGAGCTAAGATGAAATTATTAAACTACAAAAGATTCTTTTGAATGTTTAAATTGCTTTTCAATGGCAATACACTGGCTAGTTAAGCGGAAAGAAAACAAAACAAAAAATTGCAATCATAGAATGACGAAGAGTACGAAGCATTAAACTGATAGGAGTTGATCTAAAGAAAAATCAGCGGGTAAAGTATGGCTGCAGATCAGTGCATTCATTCAGTCATAGCCTAAATACATTCAGTGATGGAATGTTCCACGGAAGTCTCGTTTTTTTTTTAAAGAATGTATATTACGAGTGGAAGGAAGACGAATTAAGACCTTAAGCCCTTGTAAAAGCCAATTATTGATCAAGTGATATCAGTATTGCCTCCGTTCTCACCAATGGCTAATACCGGGATATTGGTCTCCACAGTCTAGCAATCACGAACAAGTTTTCCTTTACTAGTTTACGAAATTTTTGTATTTCAAGTTAAGTGATTAAAAAGTTTTATTTGATGAAATCGTGCAGTGTGTCCATTATGAGCACTTTCTTAAAGCACTAGACTACTCTTTATTATGCAGTATAAGGTGATTCAAACGTTTCGTGGATGAAATCCTTCTGGTAATCAGTACCTTCCTATGGTGCTGCTTACTATGCTGTAGAAGGGGCTGGTGTGTGTAATTTGAGTCTGTTGATGGAATCCTAAAGATTAACCATTCAAGTAAACGTTGATGAGCAGTACTTCCCTATGGTGCTGTTCACTGTGCTCGTAAAAAGGCTACTGAGTTTGTAGATGAAATTCTAAAGTGTGATCATTCATATGTAAGCTATTGAGCAGTATTACCATGTATTATTGCTTTCTATTATGCACAAGGTTGTTCTAATTTTGAGTCTGTGGATGAAATCCTAAAGTGTGGCCATTCAAATGAAAGCTATTTATGACTACTCTCCTATGGTACTGTTTATTATGCTGTACCGGGTGGTTCCATTTTTCAGCCCCGTAAGGCATGAAATCCGAAAGTGCGATCATGTGACCATTCAAATGAAAGTTGAGGAGCAGCGCTTTCCTGTGGTACTGCTTGTCATGCTGTATATATTGGACATTTAATAAAATGCGACCAGAAACATGTTTCCTCTTGTCATTTGTTCAGCGTTATTTTGGAGTGATATCTTTTCAACTTATACAAAACTATAACAACGTACTCGAGTTTCCAGCTAACGACAGTTGAAACACTGCCGTGAAATTTTAAATGGCAGATCGTGGGAACGTGCATGTTGTGGTTTATGGGTGAATGATTTTCGTACAAAGCTAATTAATTTTAATTGTGGTTCATTTAACTTAGGAATTACAGCATGATTTCAGAGATATAATTAGAATTTCATATGTTAGCAGCGGTATTATAGTTCAAGTTCAAGTTCATTTTATTCACACTTATTCAATTACAATATACCAACATTAAGGAAATAAAAAAGGAAGAACAGAGCTAACTATACATTGAATTAAACATAACAAAAAGAAGAGTGTATAGCTTTTTGTATAGTATAGCTTTTATGGGAATCACCTAAGTTACACTTGTTGACAATGTTTACTCTGATCTAAGATGGTAATGAGTACATTTTTCAGAAAATTAAAGCAACTGTAGACCGCTGCTATTTAAGTCATAGCATTTTTCCTTACCAAGGATTACGAAATAATACTTATTAGTTAAACAAATTGGCGTTTTCTCGACATCTGCGATCTTATTGCGGCAATACACTGCCCAACATGGCTTTGTATTAATTACGCTTAAGACCATCGTGTTCAGTTATATAAGTGTTTTCGTAAAGTGTTTATGTTATTAAGAATAGAATGGAGATCACTATTTCTAAACGCTGCGTGATGATCTTAGTACTTTTGTGTTTGAAGACAAGTCTTAGTTTTGTTTACAACCTCCTAAAATAAAATTGTTAATTTACGTGCACTTCCGTCTTGAATCCTTTACGACAGAGCCCAATAAGGAGAATTTATTATTTGATATCTTATGTTCTGTTATCCACAGGACTTTGCATGTTGATCACGTGTCTTATATACCCGGTTGGATGGGATGCTACCGCTGTCAAGGCGGTCTGCGGCCCAGAAGCGGACGTGTACAAGATAGGAAACTGCAAAGTGAACTGGGCCTATTGGATCGCTATTATTTGCATGGCTGACGCATTTGTGCTTAGTTACCTCTCCCTCATGTTCATCGAGCGGGAGATTGGGACCCCGAATGTGACGAGCAGGAGGCAATCGAACGGACCCAGCGCCGAGGACGACTTTCGGTCTAGGAGAGCAGCGGCTAATGGATATTATAACCAAGATACTACGACACTGTAATGAGATAAATACCGAGGAAATATAAGCGCTTTATCCATATGGATTGTGATAAGTCGTCTATTTTTTCCATACCTTGAATGGTTGAGTTTGAAAGCTTGGCGCCTTCCTCCTCTGCAGCTTTTTCTTTCCCAGTCCTTGCTGGCGACAGTACTCAGTTGTGTATCTCCACAATCAAAACAAATTATCAAACTCGATTATCGCGTGGAAAAACAGGGACTCTTCACAGTCTATTGCGCTTATGCATATCGCTTGCTTTGTGTCCATGGAGTTTTAGGACTCGTCTACAAGGGATTTCTTTATTGTCAAAACCAAGAAAGCTATTAAGGGACAGTGGCCCGGCTGATATATCGTGTTTTCTAGGAGCTTACTCCTATTAAAGTGTATATGACAGATATTTTTTTTATTTGCTTGATGGAATCTACATGGCGTTCTGATAAGAAAATCGAAAAGAGTTTTTTTTTTTTTCGATAGCGATTTTCTTTTCCGTGTTTTAGCCGCTGAAAAAGTGAAATTTCACTTACGGTGGGTTACAAAACCGCGCAAGAAGAAAACCCGGAAATAGTCCGCTGTGACGTCAATACAAGAATGCCGGTGTCGCGGTTTCTCGGTTCCTCACATTTTTTGGTGCGCCTTGAGGAAGAAACATGGTTCCATTGAGGTGTGTTGTCTATGGTTGTAGCAACACGCACCAAAAACCGTTGGAACTGAGAAATCGCGACACTGGCATTCTTGTATTGACGTCACAGCGGACTATTTCCAGTCTTTCTTCTTGCGCGGTTTTGTAACCCACCGGAAGTGAAATTTCAGGTTTTTAGACGGCTAAATCACGGACAAGAAAAATCGATATCGAAAAACTTTTTTCGACTTTCCTATCAGAACGCCATGTAGATTCCATCAAGCAAATAAAAAAATATCTGTCATGTACACTTTAAGTTTGGTTTATGATCTTTAAATAGGAAGAAGTAATGATGAAAGCAAAGAAACATTAACTGAAGAGACAAAATAACGCCTAATACCATCATCCAAATTGCACAAGAATAGCAATTTTGATTTCTTGACCACCTCACGAAATCAAATTTGATGAACTGTAATCCACTTCCATCCTTGCAATCCTGCATTGTATCTCAAAACTACTGCTTCGGATTTACACTGTAGAATCTTTTTATCCAAGTAAGTTGTATATTTGGTGGCATTTGGCGAAAAAACGTGGAATGGTTAGCGAAATTTTGTTATTTCGGCGAGACAGTGTCTTTTTAAGGCCCGTTTACACAGACGATTTTTTGTGCAATTTCTATCGCACTTTTCGCTGCAATTTTTGTTCGCGCGCAAGTTGCATCTTCAAACCTCGTGTGTAAACTAGCTGCGATTTCAGTGCGATTTGGCCGCGATTTGTCGCCCCGATGTCGCAGAGGATGCATCGTGGCGGTGATGTTTGGGAAATCAGAGTAAATCGCAGCAAATGCCACAGCCGAATCGCACAGAAATCGCCGCCAGTTTACACTTTCGACAAACGTTGCGTTGGCCGGAGAGCGCGACAAAAACCGAATCAAAAGACCTGTAAACACGCCTTCAAACACAACAATTCTACCGTTTTTATTCGTCCCTAAGTAAATGCTAACAACTTATAGCTAGGTAATGTTTTTTTTTTTTTAAGGCAATTTATGTTTCCCACTGTTTACAACGTGGCAAAGGAAAGTCACAAAGGAAGAAAAAAAAACTATCTTTCTGTTGAAAATGCAGAAGTATGACTGAAGTGTAAGGCCGGTTCAAACGTCGAACTTTACATGTGCCGAACCTAATAATTAGGTTCGGCACAAGTAAAATTCGACGTATGAATCAATTAGGAACGGCACTTTTGTATTTGGGTCGACTCTGCCGTTCTATTCGACTGAGCTTGTCGAATAGAACGGCAAAAGATCGACTTCGATTCATACGTCGAACTTCACATGTGCCGAACCTAATGCATAATTTATGTTAACGTATTTTTCAATATAACCGCGCTTCTGATTGGCTATTTAGTGGGTTTGGCGCCTTTGCAAACAGAACTCACAGAAGCGTAACGACGGTTACCAGCATTTTTAGACTGAAACTGGACAGCTTAAATCGGTTTTCTAAAAGGTTGCTTTTCTTTATATCCATAAAGAAATCGTAATGTATTTTAAAATTTATGGCGTTACTTTATTTTGTCCAAATATCACGACACGATCTCCTCAGCTGTCTCCTTGCCATAACAGAACACAAAGCACACTAAAATCAAAACAGGAATTTCCAGGCTTCGTGAATTTTACTTTTTTCGGTTTATTTCCCTATTTTAAGCGGTAAGGATGATATTTCTTTTCGCCACGAATTAGGTTCGGCACATGTAAAGTTCGACCGTCTGAATCAACAGTCGAACTTAATAGTTTGGGTCGACCTAAATAGGTATTAGGTTCGGCACATGTAAAGTTCGACGTTTGAACCGGGCCTAAGGCGTAGAGTATAGAAAATCAGTGTTGTATAGAATCGTTTGTTGTTAATATTTCCATGCTGATCAGTCGATAAAAAAAAAAAAATTTTCCCAACCTTTATATCTGGGAAAGTGGTAATTCCAATTGTAAATAAGAGTGACTGATCTATTTTTGTGTGTAAACAAACAGCAAAACTGTCATAAGATCACTTGGATAATTTTAAATTGTATGGAATAAATACCTAAATAATAAAATACATATTCAAGTGAATATCTCATTTGAAGAAATTAAAAACTGTTTAAATGTTTAGTTCTGTTGATAAGAGCACATATTAAAATGCTTGTTGAACACGTATTTATACACTGTATGTGGTGGTTGATGTTCATTTCTGTTTAAATGTATTGAATTCCTGAAAATATTTCGTGTCATATATCAAACATGAGACACAGTGTTTCATCAGATTTCCAAACACCGCGAAGTGGGTTGAAAAACGAGGCGCAGCCGATTTTTTTTAACCCACTTCAAAGTGTTTGGAAATCTGATGAATATACTGTGTCGAATGTTTGATATTACTTCTCAAACAAAATGATTTTAGAAGGAGAAATTAAGGATGCAAAAATGAGGATAGTTTCAGCTCATGAATTATTAATGAGTTTGAGTGGCGGTTACAGTGGCGGATCCAGGGGGAGGGTCGGGGGGTGTGGGGTGGGTTCGGACCCCCTATCAGACCCGTGTTTCCCATGTTGTTAATAAAAATAATATAATAAAATTGTTTTATACGTAGTTGTTTCACTTCCACCAAATGACTGATTGTCAAGTTTTTGACTTAACAAACGCTTTTCGCCTCTCAGGAATGCCGTAAATGGCGTTTTAGAGGGTAAAATCAGAAAAAGTTTCCGGGGTACATGCACTCGGACCCCCCCTTTCAGAAATTCCTGGATCCGACCCTGAATTACCTGTTCATAGTAGGGTCGGTGGATCAAAACGCCAAGTAGGAGATGAGAGGGTCCGAAGGTTGTTTCGTATTCACGAATTGGCATGTAGGAGCCTTGATTTCTTGACGGAAAGGGAGATTGGTGTTGCCTTAAGCTACATATACTGTTGCTTTAAGGCGTTGCTTTTAATTTAAGCAATAGTCTCAAACGGCGCCGTTTGAGACCGTTTGCGGTCATAAAGGGAAAGAATGTAAAGAATGACGATGGCCTCTTGAAAACCTAAAAAGGTTGCAATTTTAGCATTTTTTTATTTACAATGATTATTATCTGTACAACAACGAGTGTCGGCGTTGTAGTTGTTGTTGTTCCTTCAGTTTAGCCCTCAGACATACAATTAAAGTCATACTCCCAACGTAGATATTCTGAAAGACTTTTACCAAAAAAGGGTGATATTATGGGACTAGCATACAGATTGCGCAGCTTGGAGTCTGACATCCAAGATGTGCATGCACGCTTTGGCTTTTTTATTTTACTTTTCTTAAAAAAAGTTGTTCGTTTAACTCAACAAATTGGTTCTGTTTTTTGTTTGTTGGCTTGTTAAACAACAACAACAACAACAACAATTTATTTACAAATAATAATAAAACAAATTATATTAGCAACCCGCAAATAACTAAAGTCCATGTCTCGTGCTGCTTATCTTTTTATAGTCCGACATCTATTAACGGATATTAACAAAACCTCCAAAAGTGTGTTTGGACAAACGTTTTAAATCGGTAGATATCATTCAAAACTTCCTTTGAAAAAATGACAACAAAATTATAATCACCCCCACCAGCCATACGTCCGAGGGTTAAGGAGGCTCGCACCCATTTCTCAAGTCCACACCCTTTCAATTTTAATGGGCCATATCTTTTGTTGTAGCGCATAAAAAGACAAGCCACTTTGCATGCTAACAAACAATACCCTGAACTTTATGGGAGTATAGGATTTGTTTACATCGGTGCTTCCATGGCAACGGAATGGTGATCCTCCGAAATTAACAAGTTGCGGAGTTTCTCTAGATCGAGGGAAATTTATGTAAAACCCGCTAGTGGACTAACTGATTTGACCATGGGCTTCAACTGGGCAAAGTTTTAAAGAAATGTATGAGAGCGTTTTTGAAAGTTTTGGGGATGAAGTTTTGGAGATTATAAATACAGTGAAAAACATACTATCGACATAATTGGCTAATATCTAAAGAAAACCATGCGCGATGGGAATGCAGTTTCATCTCATAGTAGTTTGACTCCATTTGAAATGGTGTGTGAAAAAGTGAGGGGCTTGCTTTGGCCGATTGCGAGAAAGAAGGATTTGATTAGCGTGCGTTCAGCTGCTCTTGTTGCCATTTTTGTATGTAATTTTGTCTACGCCTACAAATGTGATGATAATTTGGAAACCGCGAGATAATTTTTCTTTAAAATTTGACAATCTCGAGACTAATCATCAACTTATATGGCCTGCAAGTTTCAAGGACATTGAAGACATGCAAGGCAATAAAATAGGGCCTCCAAGGTACCAATTTTTTCCCGCAGATTTTGTGTTTACAAGTGAGCGTCCTCATTATTCACGAGTATTGTTTTCAAGTTTCATATGCACGTGCAAAACTTTAGCAAAAAATTTATTTGCATCGAACAGAACGCTCGATTGCTTTCCGAAGAATTTTCCGAAACATGCTAATACCTGGCTTGCGTTACGAATATCAATGACAACAGTACTGATGAAAACAACATCAGAAGCAGTGTTTCTGCATTTCGTTTATAAATTTCCAAATTGGGATATGTTCTTGTCATGCAATTTTAAAGAGACCCTCGGTATGGCTGCATTACAGCGTGATAACGCGACATCGAGTGCCTAATGTTATACTGAACAATTCTCAAGCCAGCCATTAGCATGTTACGGAAAATTCTTCGGAAAACAATCGAGCGTTCTGTTCGATGCAAATAAATTTTTTGCTAAAATTTTGCACGTGCATATGAAACTTGAAAACAATACTCGTGAATAATGAGGACGCTCACTTGTAAACACAAAATCTGCGGGAAAAAATTGGTACGTTGGAGGCCCTATTTTATTGCCTTGCATGTCTTCAATGTCCTTGAAACTTGCAGGCCATATAAGTTGATGATTAGTCTCGAGATTGTCAAATTTTAAAGAAAAATTATCTCGCGGTTTCCAAATTATCATCACATTTGTAGGCGTAGACAAAATTACATACAAAAATGGCAACAAGAGCAGCTGAACGCACGCTAATCAAATCCTTCTTTCTCGCAATCGGCCAAAGCAAGCCCCTCACTTTTTCACAGACCATTTCAAATGGAGTCAAACTACTATGAGATGAAACTGCATTCCCATCGCGCATGGTTTTCTTTAGATATTAGCCAATTATGTCGATAGTATGTTTTTCACTGTATTTATAATCCCCAAAACTTCATCCCCAAAACTTTCAAAAACGCTCTCATACATTTCTTTTAAACTTTGTCCAGTTGAAGCCCATGGTCAAATCAATTAGTCCACTAGCGGGTTTTACATAAATTTCCCTCGATCTAGAGAAACTCCGCAACTTGTTAATTTCGGAGGATCACCATTCCGTTGCCATGGAAGCACCGATGTAAACAAATCCTATACTCCCATAAAGTTCAGTGTATTGTGTGTTTGCATGCAAAGTGGCTTGTCTTTTTATGCGCTACAACAAAAGATATGGCCCATTAAAATTGAAAGGGTGTGGACTTGAGAAATGGGTACGAGCCTCCTTAAATTGAGATATCAATGGGGTTAGAGCTTTGAAAGCTGTTAGTACATAAAGTACAATTTTTATGGTTTCTCTTCTGTATCTTTTAATCGATCTCCTCTGGGTCCGACGTCCAAGGTTGGCGAACAAAGTGTCTTGGATGATGGTTGAGGTGCAATTTTTCGCCACCTGTCAGTCAATGCAACCAATAACGGTAAATTGTTTAGGTATTTGAAGGCTAACGCTAACGGTAAACTCTATTTAGACCCTCTAAATAGTCTCACATTATAGCAAAATTAAACGCTCGGATTTTCGCAAACAATTCCATGCTTTTTTACCGTCGACCACGCTACCAAAAACACTTCAGTCTACAGTACTGTGAGCAGCTCTGTGTATTCCAACTCCTCTTGTTCGTTTGCCGCAGTTTTCTTCGAAGCTGTTTTTGCCCGATTGTTCTTGTACTCAAACGAATCGCCTTCCTCCGAAAGAGAGCAATACCCAGAAGCCTCGGAACTTCTCAGGGGACGTAAATAAAAGGCTCCAGGAGAATCATGGTCTTGTTCGGCCGTTTTGCAGTCGCTGTTCCAAGGATCATCTTGAGGTTTTTCGGGCACCTCAGGATCATCATTTGCAGGGTTAATTTGCTCGGATTCTTTGTCCGTGGGAACGTTCAGCTCCTGGTATTGGCGTACCTTGGGAGCGCCTTTGTCTTGCTTTAGTTGGAACCGCTTTCGGCAGACAATAATGACAATTATGATGATTACGAGTAACGCGAGGAGTGTCCCAATAACAATGTACCTCTTTGACGATGACTCTACAACGAGAAATACTTATTACTTTATATGATCGTATTGGTACATATAGTGAAGATAATTGCAAAGTGACTCACGCCGTAGATGTTAAACGTTTAAAAGGGTCTACTGGTCCGCCGAAAACATTAATTTGTTCCAAACTGGAAATCTCAGGGAATCTCGATGACAAACGAGTTTGAAAACGATTTCTTTACAAAGAAATCCACGCAGAAATTGTGTAGTTTTGATGTCATTACATGTTTCCCAAAATGTTCGCTGAAAAAAAAGAGATTTATTACTGCTTGTCGAGTTTAGGGGTCTGGTGGATTTTGCTAATCAGTTCATCTTAAGGCTCCTTCACACGACAAACTCAAGTTGGCAAATTCGTGTTGGTAAACTCAAGTTGGTGTGTGTGAACGTGACATCAACAGTTGGCAAACTGTTGGCGGCAAAGTAGAACTTGTTTATATTCTTGCCAACTTTTTCGCCACCTTTTTTTTTGAGCTAGCAAGCTCACATTTGACGTGTGAACGCTTGCTGCAGCTTCCGTTTGTCCAACTTCCGTTTGTGCAACCTTGTTTCACTGGGTCCTCTTTCTTACTTCCTTGAGAAGAGGGAACCCTGAGAGGAAAGGTTGAGGTGTCTGGAAGTTTGTCATGTGAAAAGAAGGGATTGCCAACTTTTTGGGGTTTACACGAGTTGGTATGTACTGTAGGCTTTCCATGTACTTGTATATTTAAAGTTAAAGGAGCTATGTCACGGTGATTTTGAGTTTTTTGGGGGTCAAAACTGCCTCAAATTAAGCACTAAGCACCTTTGTCGTCCACGAAATGCTAATAGTACACTAAGAGGAAGATAGCGAGTGAAATTTCCAAGAGAAAATAAACCATAATCAGAGTTTCAACGAGTTTTCCAAGACAGCAGCGATACACTTGAAAACATAAGCCCAATTTTTTCAAGATGCAATCCATTTTCATCCTATCCTGGTCATCTGCAGCCCAAGACACTTATTTTTACTGTTAGAGCACTAGTAGAATAATTTTAAGCAAAACCGGACCCTTATTTTTGGATTTCACTAATATAAAGATGTCTTTTGGCTTTTTAAAGTGACACTAAATATTGTGACATGGCCTCTTTAAATGATATGTGAAACAGTTTCTATGTTTTGGTGAAAACTACTTAGTACCGTTAACGGGGAGCACTTTCATAGTAAATCCCTTCTTGTGATTGGTTTTGTCAGTAAGAAATCTCATCCACAGGATCGGACCACTGGATTGGACGGTCGGAGGAGTGCTTGAACCGCAGCGCCTTCTCATTTCTTTTGCGTCCCTGAAGTTAATCCCTCCCTCTCTATACAAAAACGATTATCATGTCAGTCAGCAATGAAAGAAGAGTTGAATAATAACTCATGTTTTGAATAATGACTCACTGTTTCATCAGAAAAAAAAGGACACTGGTTCGACTGAAATATCGTGTTTTCATGATTATGGCCAGGAGCTTTCTTTAGCTTTGTTATCTTGAAATTAAAAGAAATCATCGCAAGAGTGATAGAAGCAAAGAAATATGATTGATATCTTGACCCCCTGTCAATAAATCAAGTTCCATGAACTGTAATCCACTTCATTCCTTGCAATCCTGCACTTTATCTCTAAACTACTGCTTTTGTTTTGCTCTATAGGATCTTTTTATCCAACTAAATTGTGTATTTGGTGGCATTTGGCGATATAACGTGGATATAAGCTAAGTGAAATTTTGCTATTTCGTCGGGACAGCGTACCTTTAAGGTTGTTTTAGTCCTTGTGGCAGGCTGAGAAATGTCTGAATGAAATTGGTATATATATATCTCCAAGTGCTATGAGTGTTTAACAAGAGTT
Organism: Cladopsammia gracilis; assembly: GCA_022457155.1. Taxonomy (NCBI): domain Eukaryota; kingdom Metazoa; phylum Cnidaria; class Anthozoa; order Scleractinia; family Dendrophylliidae; genus Cladopsammia; species Cladopsammia gracilis. The sequence continues at coordinate 342,281 of JAJGOT010000073.1, forward strand.
ACGTATTTTGACTTTCCATATACACCTAATTGCAGAAACATTTAACTATAAAAAATTGCGACAAAACATTTCTTAAAAACATTGTAAAATTTTAAAAAGCTAAAAAGCTGACGACGTTTCGACGTTACCGTAACGTCATTATCAAGTCAAAAATGTATAAAAACTAGGTTCTATAAAAAAAACGTCATAGAAAATACAAAATACCACAGAGGAATTAATTACCTTAATGATATTCGCAGAGGTATTTTTTCGCATACATGATCTTTCAACAAATATTTCTTCCAAACAAATTCCTGTCAAATGAATAAAGTTTTAACTCTGCAATGAATACTTTCTTTTTTTATTTTTGACAATTGTTCATCTTGTATCCACTGTGAATATCATTAAGGTAATTAATTCATATATTTGGTATTTTGTATTTTGTATGACAAAGGTTCTGCAATTAAGTGTATGGCTTAGGATAGTAATCGACAAGTTTCCAGACTTGAACTTGTCACTTTTCCAATTACAGCCAATATCACCGCAGCGTACAGAGCCGGGTTTTTTCAAACTTGATTCGTCGGTTATGATTCGCTCGTCATGATTCGCCCAAGTTACTGAGACAATGATGAAAAACACGCCTATAAAATAAGTCCAAAGATTAAATACTTAGGTCTTAAAATTAAAACATCCGCAAAGAACAAGGTCTGTGAATTTCCTTCGCCATTTTCTAACAATGAGCAAATCATCGCGGGCGAATCATGTTTAAAAAAGCGTTCTACAAACTACACTGAAATCTTTATGGATTTTTTTAAATATATTTCAGGAGGGCAGTTTTATTCTGCGAACTCAGTTCATGTGTGAATTTCCTACACAATTGCCTGATGGGTGAATCGTGTTTGAAAAACCCGGCTCTGCACAATGCGATGAAATTGGCGGTAAACAAAGTGGAAAGGCGTGTCTGAAAATGTCAATGAAATTCATTGTAAAATTTCGACAAGAAGTTTGAGCTAAAGAAAGCAGAACAATTTTCATAGTACATTACTTAGTATAAAAAGCATTCCGAATGTTTGATAAATTCGTGAAAAATCTTTTTTTAAAAAAATGGCAAAAACAGTCGACGGCTTTAAAGTGCCTATGAAATGAAATATTTTCGACCCGTTTTTTATGCTAAAAAATTGAAGTCCATGTTCCACTGATTCATAATTTTCCAATTTAAGTTATGGTCAAGGGCGCAATCTATTTTTTTTCTTACCTCAGAGTTGGCCTATTTGAGCCAAAAATATGGGACAACCAGCGCGCGGCCAAAGTATGTAAATTAGGACTTGTTACGTCAACAGTTGTTGAGACCTTCGTAATCAACATGGTGGTCAAAATTCATCGTCGGAGGACATTTCCAACTGAGCAAAACTGCTAAAAATATTGCTTAAAGAGTGATTTGTTTCCGAGAAATACTGAAGCGTCTGAAAGCGACGCCGCATTTTTGCACAACTCATGACGTCACCAGATGTTATTTGTTTCTGCTTCAGTTTTTCTGCCGTAAGGATCAGTTTGCCGTTTCTTTTGTTTCCCTTCAAGTATTAAGTGATGCTCCACATAAGAACTACCGTAAACTTCATTGTTCTGCAGCATTGGCTCTTTCCCACATAGAAATCTTTGATTTTAAGAATAGAGGAGGGGCTGATGGTTCATAATTATATTTCAGTATAAAAATTAAGAAAATCCATTTGCGTCAAATAAATTTTGGGAAATGTTTGTGCTTAACCAATCAGAATAGCAGAAGACAATAGCTAATAATTTTGCTTATTTGATGAAGTTCCCCAAATACAATATCTTTTAAAAATTGCATATTGTGCGATTGGGTCTCAAATTACTTGAAACCTTAAAATAATTAGACAAAATGCACCTTGAACCTTAACGTTTTAGCGGTTTTCGAGTCTAGGCCAATCAGATCACTAGTTGTAACAATGAAAAAAGTTGACATTCCATCGTGCATTGCCGTTCAGCACTTTCCTTCTTATGCGGATCATTACTTAATACTGATCTAAGTCTGGAAACCCAGATTCGGCCATTCTCAATGGTTTGTTGCAGTGATCGTGCATTCTATGTTTCTTTTTATACTAGTTCCAGGCCGCAGGATACGAACAGTTCATTTTGACCAACTTTGGACGTCCAAAAATATACATTTCGTTGCTTGACCATACTTTAAATTGGAAAATTATGAATCAGTGGAACATGGACTTCAATTTTTTAGTATAAAAAACGGGTCGCAAATTCCATTTCATAGGCACTTTAAAGACGGTAGTTGAAATTTTACGAAAAAGGAAATAGTTCATTCACTTTCCATTTTACCTAAGGAAGCAAGTCAGTCGATTGTTGTTGTTGTTGTTGTTGTCGTCGATAGGTTTTAAACAGTTCGTTTACCAGTCATAATCAAGGCCCATTTTAGTGAAGAAACATTATAAATGAAATAAAATTGTTTTGTAGCTTTGGGGCACATCCTGAAACGGCCCTTCGTTGGGAAATCAGTGAATCATTTTCTTGTTGTTGAAAGAGTACTTTTGATAACTTGAATTCTTTATAAGGGAGTTCACTTGCCTCACACTGATGTAGTCGTGGCAACCAGATTCAAGGTAACTTTCTTCTAATTCAAATTCCAGGAAAGAGAGCTCGACTTTGTAATCTCTCGGAGCCACAATTCTCCACGTGCATTGTATATTCCGGGGATACGGCTTCGGAAAGTTTGGACTGCTGATTGTTACACTGGTTCTCGCGTTTTTTATGGGCACTTCCCGATAAATATCTCCTGTGTGATTCCCACGGGTAGTACACGCTACAAGATGACCAAAATAACAAAAAAAAAATGGCGTTTATTTATCGGCGTATTGCTAAAGTTATTTTTCGAACTTTGTGGCTCAACTGTCACGTGCCTACATTGAAGTGACTTGATGTTTTATTACTCCAGCCTGGATCGGGGAGGCAAGCCTATCGCAAGGTTATCCAACGTTCGTGTTACGTTTTCCTTCAGATCTGAAGGTCGCAGGTCTCTGCCGTCGTTTTGTTTCCTTAGACAAATGAATGCTGGGGGTAACCTGCGATGGACTAGCATCCCATCCAGGGAGGGGGAGGGTGAGCAACAATACTCCTAGATACTTTATGCCGCATAAATCGAGTTAGGCTCTATTCGCTTTGGCCTCCTGTGGCTGGTGTGCGGCTTTACCTTCTCCAACGTTGGACCAACGTTGGACGTTTCGTCATTAGTATTAGCGGAGCTCTCGCCGGGCCGAAGGCCCGGCTGCGCAGCTCCATACTCATAGAACCAGAGAACCATAGAACCCATGGCCGTCATTTTTCATGGTCATGGCTAGCGGAATGTTTCGCGGGCGCGTTGTCACACCGCCGCCGACCGCCGTCGCCGTCGCTTAGGGCTAACTCGCAGGCGCGTAGACCGTCGCAAAACATGCGCGTATGACGCCACCCAACAACATTGCAATTTCACGTCACCTGGGAAAACACTGATGTGTTTAGCGGAGAAAACCGTTTAAATTAAAGTCGTTATTCTCCTGAATTTTTTCGTGGTTTGCTTCTCAAGACAGGGATACTAATAGGCCATTTGCACGATGGCGTCATTTAACTACAACTACCAGAATTCATTTCGTTTTTCCTTTCTTATTTAAATTTTGTAATCCCAGTGCGGTTTAAATAACAATAGCCCTAATTTGCACTACAAAACAAAAAACTGAAGGATTCTGGTAGTTGTAGTTATATGACGTCATCGTGCAAATGGCCTATTAAGGGATATTCAGAAACCGCTATAGTGGAAATAGAAGAGCTTTCAGAGATAAAATCTTGCTTCGAGGATGGGAGCAATGCGGGAAGATGTTTGTCACTTCGGGTTTCAGAACTGAAGAAGCGGAGATTTAAACAATTTCCAAGCAGTGGAGGGACTTATAAAAGGTAAAACAAAATACATTTTTCGATGGGAATTTATGTTGATATCAATCTGTGATTGACTTTTTTGTGTTCTCGCTAGTTTTCGGGAGAATTGTTTATAACGCGCTCAATTAAATTCAGTTGTTTTGATTTCTTTCATCGGAGACATCTCGGCCTCGAATCATGAGCTCTTTATGGTTCGCGTTTGCTTTTAAACATAAACTTATGGAGATTTGAATGAAATTTTTCGAAAGAAGATTGTGTTGTCCATTTTTATGTGTTTGTTCATTCATTACATAGATTGAAAAGCGATTTTATGTAAACAAAACAAGACTTAAATTTTCTGTGTATTGTGTATTTTTGCAATTTTGATTTCCAAATCAGTTTCTCGGGCAATTTTTGACAAACAAAAACTGTATTTTATTCGGAAAGTAGTCGTTCTAGTTATTCTAGACAGAGAAAAGTTGTTTTGTGAACTTTTCTACGGTCTAAATGTACTGTGTAGACTGTCGGGTAATACTGTTTTTTTGAGAATTGCTAAAATTGAAAATAGCCCGTTCGTCAATCTTAATTCTTGTGCTTCCGACCTTTCACCTTAGTTTAGTTTCACCTTGGCTAAGCTTGTTCCTTTTCTCCGGCTCATTTCGATTTTTACCGTAATTTGTACTTGCAAGAACCTGTTAATTTAACAGTCCAAACCGAATGTTTGAACAAACTTGAAAACAGATTAAGTGAGAGCGAAATTTTATCCTGCGAAGGATTTTTATCTTTGGCTGAAATTACCCACGCAATGCGTGGACTTTCTTCAGGGAAAACCCCCGGTTCAGACGGATTACCTCAAGAATTTTACGCTAAATTCCGCTATTCTGTTCGAAATTATAAATTTAGTTTGGAAAATAATTCTCTCAGTGATTCAATGCAAGGAATATGATAAGAAAAACCTCAAAAATTGGTGGCCCGGCCATTTCGCTACTCGATGTTCATTACAAAATTTGTTCAAAAGCTCTTACAAACAAACTTTCAAAAGTGTTACCCTCGATTATTTCAAGAAGATCAAACTTGTTTCCTCCCAGGTAGGACGATTTTTGAAAATTTAACTCTCTTGCGTGACCAGATTATATAAATATTACCAATGAAACTGGTATCTTGCTGAATATCTACATTATACTGTCTAGCAAATATGAAAATTATAGTTGGCCTGACGTGGGTGTCAAGAATGCGAATCTTGGGTGTCTGGTTTAGCAATGGTACTGCAAATGTGGAACCAGATAACTGTTTACCAGGCCTTTCCAAGCTACATTAAAATTTGAACCTGTGGAAGGGTGTGGGGTGTTTTCACTCCCACCCTATCGGCACTACTCAATACTAGGTTTATAGTTAATGTTAAGACTATTTTCTTTTACCTAATGGACTTCTGCTGTCGACGAGAATGACATGCGAGCACGCTTTTTCATTAAGACCATACTTTATGGTATATGGGTTTTTTGAAATAAAGCAACTTTTCACAATAGCACCGAGAACTCTCGGGCCACTGTAAGGGACATAAGGAATGACATCACAACACAGTTGCAAATTGACTGGGGGGGAGGGGGAGGGGGGTACTTTGCAAATTTTTGGGCGGGGGTGTGCTGCTGGGACTCTGAGACCCTTAACCTATACTAGACCATTTTAGCTGCATTTTGCAACCATATTCTAGACTAAACACCGCAAATTCCTACCCTATCCTAGACCTTTTCTAGACTCGCTATTTTGCAGAAACTCATTCACTATCACAGTCTAAGATACTAGGGGTCCGTAAAAATGTCATACAGCACACCTTACCGATTATTAAATGTCATTTGCCAGTAAACCTTGTCTAGACTAAATTCTTCATGCAACTGATCAGTTTCGTAGAAAATGATACCCTATTCTAGACCAAAAATCTCTGATTACTATACCCTATCCCAGACTAAACTGCCTGAAAACCATACCCTTCACAGCGGCACATACCTATATAGCTCATAATTATATGGGAGTACCACCCCCCCACCCCACTGCAAAGAGAAATTTTCTGCTTTGTGGTGTCATCCGAATATTTGTGAAATACAACAGTCAAAGCTTGTGACTCTAATAATTTAGCTACTGGCAACTCATCATTCATTACCAGAAATGACTAAAGTAATCATGTGCAAACCAGAAAGGACTTTCAAGTGGACCAAACGACCGGAAATGAACTTTATAAATAATCCCTTATGGACTAGACTTTCAAGTGACTGTAAACCGGAACTGACCTTGTATTATTGTAACCGGAAATGACTAGCTTTAACTCAGGATGCCTTGTAACCGGAAATGACTAGCCTCTCAGGATAATATTGTAAACTTTAGGGATTTGTTCTTGATAAATAAAACATTTTAAAAGGAAAAAACACCGTTGTGTTTAGCGGAGAAAACGGTTTGCAAAATCGTTTTTTCCTGCTTTTTTTTTCGCGGTTTGCTACTCGAGAGAGGTTTCACATTTCTCAAACAGTGAGCTTTTGTGGAATTTGTGCAGTCTAAATGTTCTGTGCAGACGGTCTCGTAATAACCTTGCTGTTTTTGAGAATTGCTAAAATTGAAAAATAGCCTGTTCATCAATCTTAATTCTAATTTTTCTTGTGCTTCCGACCTTTCACCTAAGTTAAGCTTATCATCATCGTTTCTGTTCAGAGAGCTCCGCTGTTAGGCTTAGCCTATCTATATATATTACTACTGAGGATAGAGAATCGGTACCTAAACCATACCTGTAAATTGTGCTTTAGTGGGGGTAATTGCAACCAGACCTATTAATAGAAAACAACACATAAGACCTCATCTAACTTCAAAGTGGCGCTATGACAACAAATCCTATTTTGCTTCTCTGTTCATAGATGTTTTATTTCTTATGAGATGCTGGTCCTCCTGGATCTCATAAAAAATAAAAGTTTAATGTTGCTAAAGTAAATTAATTAAAGAGGGTGTATAGTTAGCTGAGAAGAGAAACATATCAGCTTCATTCCAAACTCTTCTTAGTAGCCTATCAACAAGTGAGAAGCCATCAATTTTTTTGTATCTAGGGTTACTCTAACACTGAGATTAAAGACCCTCTATTGATACACTGAGGTTCCGCAGACAGGTTTTCACCTGGCAAAACCACTGCAAAATACGACATTTTTGAACTCGCTAGAAATGTTGAAGCATAAGAAAACATTATTTAACAGAAGGATCGATCAGGGTGCATGGTGTGGCCTTTTTATAAGCTTTGTTATGTAGTATAAGCTGAAAAGAACATCAATTGAAATCTTCGAAAATCCTCTGTTTAATATTTTTATAACACAATCACGGCTTACCTTGTATACAATTATTTCATTTGAATGAAATATCTAAATTGAGAGCTTTCTTCCCACAAACTTAAGCTTTTTTCTTGAGTGACCCACTTTGTATACGAAAACATGATTTTCTTTTGTTTACTCTCAGCCAAATTTTTTTTTAATATATATCCCCGTTTAACTCCAAAATTTTCAGCTATTCTTTAATTAAATTTCTTTTTATCGAAAAATTATTATTATTATTATTATTATTATTATTATTATTATTATTATTATTATTATTATTAAAGATTAAATCAAGTTTTAAAATTAGAATATGAAGTTAGATGGACACCAAGACAGTTCGTAGCCAACCTGTGGTAATCTTGCATGGGTATCAACTGTTTGTTAGTTTTTCATAAATAATTTTACCATCAAGTAGTACTTAAAAACTCTTACAATTTCATTCAAATTCAGTTGCAACTCCCTCTTAACCAATAAAAGCAATTTCAGCTTTCCTTCTTAATTAAATTCTAGAATAATCGTGTACCTCTCCAACTAAGACGTAACAAAAAGGAAAACGTCAAAAATAGCAACATCAAAGTCTGAAAACCAATAATTAGAGACTATTTGTACAATACTGAATAATGCTATTAAAAAACATGTCGAAGAGTTAATTAATTTAGAAATATTTTTAACACTATGGATTACAGGTGTTGCACTTGAAAGTGGGTTTTTTTTTTATATAATAATTATATTTAGTTCCAGTTCAGTTTAACGATGAATTCGCTCAAAGATAATTATTTTTGTGATAATTTTTGTGAGTATAGGTATTATTAAGAAAATAAAAGAGTAAAGTTGAGTTTTCTGGCAATCCTTGATGATCTTTTATTTTCATGTTTGGTTTTTACACCGAAAAGTACTTCGATTGGAGATGACTTTCGCGCGATGCAACCGACGTAACCGCTGACCGTCAACCGAGGAATCGTATTTCTTTTATTAGTTAAATTGCTTTTAACATCAACGTCTCCAAAAACATGAGTATTGAATTGGGGGAGGACACTGAAATATTTGCAACTTGTTCACGTAACGTTCACTTGAAGCTGAAATATTCTATTTTTCCCACTGAAAAGCTATAATTATAACTAAGGCGAAGAAAGGGGAAGCAAAATACACGATGAATAAAGAAATAAAGTTTAAGTTGGGATTTTATTACTTATAGTTTCAAAATTTTCGCCTCCAAGGATATAAACTATTTACTATATAAAGTTAACTGATTTCCCAGGAACTATTTAGCTATGAGAACTATGAGATACGTTTTTCGTCCTCTTTTGCCTGAAATCATTTAATGCCTAAGATTCATTTAAAGACGTTCCTTCCACTATTAAACCATCTGCGAACAGGCAGTTTTGTGCCTTCCAATAAATCGATGATTTCAGTGATCGATGTGTTGATTCATTAGAACTTTTATGGACAAATGAACTTTTTTTTAATGCGGAATGCCAAGTAAATCGTTTGTGCACGTCAAACTGACATTAAAAATCGAAACAAGGCTTACTAAAATATTATGAATTTTACATGCAAATCAGGTCACGACCGATATTAATACGTTAAAAAAAGTTGGACATGTCCTTCTATATATTTTCATTTTTATATAAGTTCGAGTTTCAAGGTTTTATCGGACATATAATTTAAAGTTTTCAACATTTGTATCTGCGATTTGCTACAACTTCAAATGAAATTATTATCCGTTAAAAGAAACAAAGTACAATTGAAAAAAAAAACGCGGCTCCTTGAAAATATCTATTTCTCTCTTACAAAGTCGCTGCTGCTATTTAAGTTTTCTTTGAATGTTTCAAATTATCAACTGTTGATAATTAACTCTCTCTTACTTACCATAAGCTAGAATGGTGGAAACTCCAATTTTGAAAATTAAAAATCGACGCCAGAGATTTGCTTTGCCCGCCATATTTTCTTTGCTGCGTTTGTCACCGTGGACTTGCTAGATTAATTATCGTCGTTGTATTTCAGCCAGACCACGCTTCACACCTTCCAGACAAGGCGATAAATCAATTTTTTTGTACGCGAACGGGCTCTAATTTACTGCGAGAATTTCTTCGTCTTACCTCCTGCCTCGCGGCATCAAACGTTAAAACAATTACAGGGTAAGATCAATAACTCTCTTTGATTTTTCTTAACAGTTTCAAGCTTTTCTGAACACGAACAGTTGTTTGTAGCAAATTCACAACAAAGCCATTTGAAGTGCAACAAAAGAATGGAGTGATCGATAAATGACACACGTCAAGAAATTAAGCGGACCGGAGCAAACAAACTATACTTGGTGTAATTTAATGGGATTTTTCGAAATATTCATTGAATCTGCCGAACGGCAAAGAAACGAAAGAGAATATTAAAAAAAGTACTGTGTAAAGAGCTTTCATTTTGTATTGGGTTCTAATATGTCAAATTGAATTCCACGTACTTAAACAATAGTAAAACACACGTCGGTAACAATATTTGTAGCTATTTCTCGAACGCACGGTGTTTTTTAGTTTGTCGACTCTTTGATTCAGGCAATTACTTCTGGCACTCGCTTTTATCTAAGAAATGTCAAAAACACAGATCTCACGCCGTGGCAAGGGTAACTAAATTGACTCTATTGTCTTTTCTTAACACTAATCTTTTCATTGTGCGAATGAGAAGAAATGAAATTAAAATTCACAGTTTCTTTTTTTTGTTAGGCGCTAAAGGCAATTTGTTTTGAACATCAATAATAGTTTGTCTCGGTGGACAAAACCTTGTTCAAACCCAGCAACTCAGCCTCAGGTATCATGAACTGTGTTGATTCAAATTTCAATTCTGCAATAACCTCAATTTTTGGTTTGCGACAGTAGTTGTAATTATTTCAGTTAAAAAATTGATAAAATGCTACTTTCCGCTTAACACATTTATGTATGCTGTTTATTATGCAAAAGCGTCATTTCAAAAGACGATTTTAGTGAAGGTTTTGTTAATATTCAAGGCTCTGTGCCAAAAAACAAACTATCAACTTTCTTGTTACTCTTTTTTTTTTTTTTCTGATTTAACGTATTTCTTAGACATAAATTTGTTTTCGTTTTAAATCTACTGAAAAAGACCGAGATTTTCTGATAAAAATATGTACTGAATAAAAGATATTGATCTGTAGCCATTTCCAGCTGTTCGCATTAATATTTACACTATTTGTAAACCATGGCGCCAATAAGTAATTCATGTCGCTTACTCGATTCTCGATTTTGTGTTGTTTTCACATCGCATAATCTTAATCTTATGATCTGTTTTTTAAACCATATATGCACCAAAGCTGCTTCATTTCTTTTACACCATAAAAAGAAGAAGAAGAAAAAAAAGAAAATAATATTACGTGGCTGAAATGTATATACATACAATTTAGGAACACTTTGCAATGATAAGGTTAAAGATTTTGTTACACCAGTCCTGTTTTTCGTGTTGGTTGTATCTCTTTCTCTCTCTCGCCTAACTCAGGCCTTTGTCGTTTGTATGTTTTTTCTTTCTCCATTTGTTCAGCGCCTTTACGACCTAAAGATCACAACACAAGCACAGATGTAGATGTAGTACAGTGTACTGTATTGGGCGGAAAATCTGGGAACGATTTTATACGGCCTGGTTTTAGTCTGCTTTAACGGGTATCAGAAGTTAATAGCAATGTTACAAGAACGATGGCAAAAATCGTGGTTTTGGTAGATTTTTAGTATTTTTTTCTAAGCCGATAACCCTGGATCCATGGATCCAAATAAATTTGGTTAAATTTGCCTGATAGTGGTCACCAAGCATTCATAGTCTAACTGGAGTGGACTTTTAGAACTTTGAAAATGTGAAATGCCGATTAAATCATAAAAAGCATGCATGTGGCTTATTGGATCTGTAAAATTTAAAATCTTATTTTATAAAAATAAACGATCAAACAGAACAAAAACTGATCTCCTTAAGCCTAGTTTTAAAGGTTCGTTTGAATAGTTCCAACATTGCCCTGAACATTCGTCAAGTTGGACGGATGTTGAACAAATGTTCTTTTATGGCAAAAGAAAAAGTTGTGCGGAGGGCGTTGAAACGGTTCCAACATCGAACCAACAATCGGGCCAATGTTTTTTTTTTTAGCAACAGTAAAGGTTGTGCGGAGACCGCTCAAACGGTTCCAACATCGACCCAACAATCGGGCCAACATACAAGAAAAAATATGAACAAATTATGTGCACAAATCTTGAATGAAGTATTCAAACGGCTTCAACGCGATCCAACATGTTCCAGAACAAAGGAAACATTGGTCGGAGTGATGTTGGATGAAAGTTTGTACCAATTTAAATTTCTTCGAATACGCTTCCAACAAGCTTCTAACATTTTTAGACCGGTTGAAACGGTCCCAACATTGTCATTTGTATGAATGTTGGCTCAAATGTTAACTCAAATATTGGAAGTGTTTTAAACAATGGCGCTTCCGTCTGGAACAATTTATGGAGTGTTCCAGAAAGCGCTGTCTTTGGCCGGAGATGGCTTTTTGGCTCTTTTCCCGAAATTTGAATTTTTAGTAAAATCCAAGATGGCGTCCGTCTTGGTGGCCATTTTGGATGACGTCACGGACCCCCAGCAGCGTCACAACCCATAATATTTTGGCAGCCTTGTACACAGGGCCCCTCCGCTTTCAAAACAGGAAACTTTAGATCGGACTACGAGTACGAGATTAAGTACAAGTACGACTTTTCAAACCTAATTCGCGTGCTCTTCATAACCATTTACCATACCAATTTTATACCTTAAGTCTTTTTATCTTCTGTTAAGCATCAGGAAGAACCGACAGCTCTGGGGACGTGACTGGCTTTAAATTAAAGTCGTACTCGTGCTCAATCTCGTACTCGTACGATGCCGTACTCGTAGAGTATTCAAAAATTTCCACTCTGCAGAGCGGATTCAAAAAGTTGCGGATTCGTAAGCCGAATTCGCCGGATACGTGTGAACGGAAGGCCAATCCGCAACAACGGATTAAAAAATATCTGGATACGTGTGAACGGGGCCTAAAGCTCACTAATAGAAGAGTTGTCGTACAAACCCCTGGAAAAGACTGTCAAAATACTCCAAAATTCCTGGCTTATTTTGTCGTGTAAAACATGAAATGTCTTCACTACCTTTGAAGAAAATGCATACGCACTTGTGGGAATCGGCGTAAATTAAGCACAAGAATCCGATAACACTGCGTGTGGGTATGTCGCTTGTATTTCACAAGCGAGAACAGTCGTTTCACCTTAATTAAGGTTTAAACAAAAATGACAAAACTGCACACGTGACAAGAATCAAAATCGACCAATCACAATCGCCATGCAGTCACGGGCGTGACCTCAGTTTAAACCCGTCGAAGCCGTTAGTTGTGTTTTGAACTTCTGCCGGTTTTTGAAAGACGCAGAATATTTCTTAAGTTCGCGTCTTCAGTCTTATGAAAGCCCAAATTTGCGCTGGGATTACACAGACAGAAATATAATGAAAATTTCCGCAAATCAATTTGATTTGTTTGTCGCTATAACTTCTAACCAACGAACCAGTTTGAGCTGGCAGGCGTCTGGACTTCTGCAGTGACACTTGCATATGCTGATCCCCCCCCCCCCCTCCCCCCCCCCCCCCCCCCCAAAAAAAAAAAAAAAAAAAAAAAACGGGTCCTTGCATGCGGTTTCCTACATAAGGGCGGGAAAAAATAAATTTATTAGAAATTCATGATAGTTGATATTTATACATTTAAGTTCCTACAAAATATGTGAATGTCTTTTAATTTATTGAATGCCCATGAGACGTTTTTCCGCAATACTACTCTTTCCGCGATTGCATACTCCCACAACTTCACAACAAAGTGGAATTGAAAAAAGGGGAAGGAAAATATTATGCAACTCGGATGCTCTTGCTATATAAAACCATGACACTATCACGTTTAATACTTCTCTTTTACTTAATCGCAGTTTTTGTTAGGTGTTGATGAAGGCTCGGGGATGTTTGTAACTAACTTTAAGGGATTACAACACCGAGTTTAAGAAGTATAAATGGGGTGAATGGTAAAGATGGTTGCCGTAACTACCTTCTGATGTTTGTAATCTTTGCGACGTAGATTTTGGAATTGAAAAAAGAGGAAGGAAAATATTATGCAACTCGGATGCTCTTGCTATATAAAACCATGACACTATCACGTTTAATACTTCTCTTTTACTTAATCGCATTTTTTGTTCTGACGCAAGAAGATATAAGGTGTTGATGAAGGCTCGGGGATGTTTCTAACTAACTTTAAGGGATTACAACACCGAGTTTAAAAAGTATAAATGGGGTGAATGGTAAAGATGGTTGCTGTAACTACCTTCTCATGTTTGTAATCTTTGCGACGCAGATTTTGGAATTGAAAAAAGAGGAAGGAAAATATTATGCAACTCGGATGCTCTTGCTATATAAAACCATGACACTATCACGTTTAATACTTCTCTTTTACTTAATCGCATTTTTTGTTCTGACGCAAGAAGATATAAGGTGTTGATGAAGGCTCGGGGATGTTTCTAACTAACTTTAAGTTTAAAAAGTATAAATGGGGTGAATGGAGAAGATGGTTGCTGTAATTACCTTCTCATGTTTGTAATCTTTGCGACGTAGATTTTTGTTTTATTTTTACTAAAGTCCTACGCAAAGGGAGAGACTGTACCTTTCCAAACAAGCTCAGTGACTGGTTGACGAAACAATAGGTTAAACAACAGAAACAGTAGCCCTAGACCTAAACACAATAGAAGCTACAGTACTACGGGGCCAATAAAAATAGATTTCTGGAAGAGCTACAGTACTACTCTACGCAAACCTTGTATACCCCACGCAATATCACTTTCCTTGTACTTATGAAACTTTTACTCGATTTCGTGTGGGGTCATAATGTCGCTAACGCCTATGGCGTAACAAAGTTTCAGAACGCTTGTAAATGATTAAACCCCATGCCCACGATCTTCCTTTGCTTTTCAATTGTTGTTCCCAAACTAAATAACATTGCTTGACATCGTATAAAGCAGCCTTCGCAACCTTTTTGTGGGCTCGCAGTGCTTAGATTCTGTCCAAAATTCGGGTGACCACGGCTAATCACGCCACGAGGGGAATATATATTATATTCCCGATGACTGAGAGGTCGATAAAATGCTTATTTTCAGCTTGTCAGGTTTTCTAAAACCAAAAATTATTGATTTTCCGTGGGATTTGCACGTGACGAAGCGAAACGGTGAACATGTTTTGTTTGGCCAAATTTGCATTGGGCACATTGCTTCGTTGTGAATATAAGGGGAGAGAAAGAGAAGTGAATGTATGAATAGTTTTCATGGTCCAGCTGCCCGTCGGCTTCATCTTTTGAAGATTAATGGAGTGGATGTGGGTGTATTTTCCAAGGGAAACGGAAAATAAAATATTCGTCATTGACGACTCGAAAACTAAATTGAGGTACAATTTCATGGAAAAAAATGTCTTGGTAGCGACCAAGTTAAGTAATAATATGTAAACTAAAAAAAATTGGCTGATGCCAGTGCGTTTTCCATGAAAGCCCTATGCTTTTTTCACGTTGTTTTTTTTTTGTAATTTTGTTATTAGGGTACTAAGGCGAAGGAAACATACCGTCCCTTGTTTGCTATTGTTATCAGCTATAATTTGTTTTCAAACCCGTCTCTCCCCTGTTATAATCAAAGCCGCAATCAGCTTTATTTAAGCAAACTCTCATGAACACGGTTATATTCCCCAGAAAATAACAACGAAAACTAAGCTAGGTGAAAAAGAAATCATATGGTTTTATTATGACTGAAATTGATCAATATTCTTTATTTTTCGTTCACACTGGTTACAAAGAGTTTTGGTTTAAGTTTTACAAAGAGTAATTCAATTGCTTTCATCATACTAAAGCACGTTTAGATCTAGCGATACTACTACTACTAAAAACGGACTCGGCATGCACCTGCGTTGCCGAAGCCCTGCAGGTGAATGACTAATGTTAATTCATGAAGCAGAGGGGCTAGAATCACTATGGCTTCTCAGCCTGCTACAGAGATGTTGAACCTTGTATTATATACATAAATGTGGTTAAACTCTAAAATCACTTCGGTTTTGAATGCTCGTTAGGTTATTTCGGTACACCGAGACATTCTCGTGTAAAATTTAAATAAACTAAAACTTCACTTGCACTCTACAGTCATGACAGAATTAAACCTCGACAAGTCGAATGTTCGATAAAGTTCTGTAACGTTTTTGTGTTTCCCATGACAGAATTTTATTGAAGAAGCAAGTTTTGAAATCACGAATGTCATAGCGCTGGGGTGTATTCAAACCACTAAAGCTTTTTATGAATTCACATGCAAATCAACTGGTCGAACCCTTCGATTTCGTCTGGAGGTCAGTGGAATCGACTCGATCATCATTCGTCGAATCTTGAGAGAAAACAATATGCACATGAGTGGGTTAAGGAAAAACGACGTTTTGGCAAACACAGCGCATGTACTTACGGCAATGGGATTTAACATTGTTCCGAGAACTGTCAGGAACGAGACTACAGCATATGGAGTCCACGCGAAGAGATAGGCTGCTATTACAGATGCAAAATAAATGGCAGATTTTCTATGCTTCTTTAGAAGAGCCTGTGTCATTGTCATTGCGTAGTTGCCCAACTGAGAAGTGGCGTCGACAACATGTTTGGAGACTTTATGGATCTTGTAATAGCAAAACGTAATCACAGCGATGGGTAAAAAATAGCAAGCGAAAAACATGATTCCAAAGTATGCCTTATCTCCTGGAAGAGATGATTCCCATTTAACAGAGCAGGTTGCGTTGGTTCCCTCCATACCATATCTAGACCATCCTAGAAGAGGAGCCACGCTAAAGGCAAAAGAGTAAGTCCACGATATCACGATTACCAGAAGCACTTGTTTCTTGTTCCAGTAGCATTGCTTTGATAATGACTTGCTAATAGTGAAGTACTTTTCTGCTGACACTGCAGTCAAGTGCGTGATAGAGACCAGCCCGAGCAGAAATATCATGAATGCATGAGCTTGACAACCTGCCATTCCAAACGGCCATTCTCTCTGGAAGTGCCCCGCGATAGAAAATGGTACAGCTACCAAACAAGAGAGGAAGTCACTGACAGCGATGCTGAGAAAGAGATAGCTGGATGATTCAAGCCGATAGATGTTTTTACAAATTGTAAAAATTACTAAACCGTTTAAATGTGTTCCTACGAAGCACACAAAAAACTCGATGACCACGAAGAATGTGCTCCATATGACAATGGCGTCCATAGCCAATTCTAATTAGGAAATTCTCGACTGAAAGAGTTCCAAAAAGTATTGTTATCCTTGTTTATCTAACCGAGGTCTTTGCTTTCCTATGCTTTTTTCACGTTCGTGTCTTCAGTCGCTTTATTGTCCGCACCTGCACTTGTGATATCTCTTGCAGAAATTATTACCTGGAAGTTATGTCTTTAGTTGGCTATCAACAACCATTTAACAGCTTTATGATGGTTCATTTACGAGTAACATATCATTTTTGTAACGTTTCCTCTTCCTTCCACCACAAACACATTATTTCTCAGTATTTTGAAATAAATCATAAGTTTGAATACACTTCTGCTGAGGCAGACAACAAAGCAAAATTCGGGACTTTGATAACTGGCCGCTTAAAGTGCCTATGAAATGAAATTTGCGACCCGTTTATTATACTAAAAAATTGAAGTCCATGTTCCACTGATTCATAATTTCCCAATTTAAGTTGTGGTCAAGCAACGAAAATTGTTTTTTTGGTCGTCCAAAGTTGGTCGAAAATGAACTTTTCGTTTCCCGGGGCCCGGAACTGGTATAAAAAGAAACAAAATGCACGATCACTGCAACAAACCGTTGAGAATGGCTTGATCTGGGTTTCCATACCTAAATCAGTATTAATACTTGAAGTGAAACAAAAGAAACGGCAAACTGATCCTTACGGGAGAAAAACAGAAGGAGAAGCACATAACATGGTGACGTCATGAGTTGTGATAAAATGCGGTGTCGCTTTCAGACGGTTCAGTATTTCTCGTAAACAAACCACTCTTTTAGCTATACTTTTAGCAGTTTTGCTAAGTTGGATATGTGCTCCGACGTTGAATTTTGACTACCATGTTGACTACGAAAGTCTGCACAACTGTTGACGTCACAAGTCCTAATTTGCATATTTTGGCCGCGCGCTGGTTGTCCCATATTTTTGGTTCAAATAGGCCAACTTTGAGGTAAGAAAAAATAGATTGCGCGCTTGAGCATAACTTAAATCGGAAAATTGTGAATCAGTGGAACATGGACTTCTGGGTAGAAAGTTTCATTTCATAGGTAAATAAGAGGCAAAGGACCGCGAACGAAAATGCTGCTGGTGAACGTAGGATCTGGCGACATTTTGTCAGTCAAAAATAGAGATAAAATCAAACAATAAGCAAGGTTGATACTACGTAGAACATTTAACGCGACAACGACATGTTAGAGCCCAAACTAAAAGCCAAAACACGGTGGGCACAGATTCGAATTCACTCAAAATCGCTCGACATTCGCGTGCTAACAAAATGGCGGAAATTCACCAACTTCGAAATGTCATATCTTTGGATCGCATCAACATATTTACGAACTTTCTTTTCACTTTTGAAATTATTATGGCGTGTACTTTCAGAAGCTGTCATCAGATATCCCATAATACTAATTTAAAATTTTGGCACCATCTTTGTGATGTCATTTTCCCGCCAAATACCCTGGGTGCCAGAGGTTTTTATTTTTTAGTGAAAACGGCGAGTTTGAGCGGCGAAGCCGCGATAACGAGGCGCAACGCGCCGAGAAAAAATAAAAACCTCTTGGCACTCGAGTACACAACCTCATTTCCATGCGATTTGTGGATCGGATATCTCACCAAACCGGTTTTAAACCTTGGGGACCAACGCGTGTCTGTTTGTTTACATTAAATCTGGTGATAATATTCCGCGGTTGAGACAGAAATATTAAATCAAATCCACTCCAGTGCAAAAGATACATCGATGACCTTTTTTCACTGTAGAGTGTTGAGAAAAAGTGGAGATAGAAGATTTTATTGTCCTTGCAAACAAACATTAATCTCAGACAAAGAAGTAAACTTTCTGGATACAACCGTTTTCAAAGGCGAGAGATTTAACAAACAAAGAATCCTTGATATCCGCACGCAATTAATCCAGTACACCTATTTCTCTTCCTGTCACCTACCAGTGGTCAGCGAAATCGTTCAGCGAGAATACCTGCAGCTCCAAAGCACGCCACCGTGCTAGAGAAATTTTCCTCGTTCAAACAAAACTCTAAAGGTTACACTCTATGATAACACGAATTAATAAGTCGTGTCTGGCCTGTCAATACCTGTTTTCAAGACATCCTTGCGCTGAATAAATTTCAACAGCGCTTCTTTCTGAACTGGCTTTAGTTCTCTGATATTTTGAAAATTTGGATACTAAAGAGTAATCCACAGCGTTTCTTAAAGATCGCAAAAAGCCGCAATCTCTATCTACGTCCGCCATTGTTGTTTGTGTGGCTTCACTTTGGGAAACCGGTTTTTCACGCGCCCGTGGCGAATTGTTTTGGTCCAGCCAATGGAAGTTGCTGTTGCATCATTAACTCCCGGTAGAGTCTGGAAACAAGTAGGAGTAACCAATCAGCGACCTAGTTCAGATTCTGAACTAGATCCTAGCATGGAAATGAGGTTGTATATTCGAGTGACCAGAGGTCCGTCTCGCGAGCTTCTTCTAACCGTTTATACGGTTAATTTCACTCATGATATTCAGAGAACGGACCTCTGGATCCAGGGTGCCCGCCAAAATACTTAAATTTAAAAAAACAAATAACAGGATTTTTGCGAATGATAACTTCTATATTGTTGTAAAATTTCAGCTTCCTAGGTTCAAAACTGTTTAGGTGGTCAGACACGAGGGGTCATGTAGCAGGGACATGTCGCAGTAACATTTAGGAGCGACAAAAATTTGTGTAGTACACACTGAGGGACATTAGCAGGGAGTGTAGCGGGGACATGTAGCAGGGAAAAAATCATCGCGCTTGCACACCACATGAACATGTCGCGGGGACACGTCTCAGGGACATGTTGCAGCGACACGTCTCCTCGTGTGAACTGACACTATCATAATTATGCAACACCAATGTTGGGGACATTTTGTCCCCGCGACATGTCTCACGGAGTTCAAGTGCCCGCGACAGTTTCATGTGGTGTGCAAGCGCTATGATTTTTTCCCTGCTACATGTCCCCGCTATATTACACTCCCTGCTACACGTCCCTCAGTGTGTACTACACAAATTTTTGTCGCTGCTAAATGTCGCTGCGACATGTCGCTGCGACATGTCCCTGCGACATGTCCCTGCTACATGACCCCTCGTGTCTGACCACCTTTAAAGTTGAATGAAACGCAAATTTTTCAGTCGGTTTGATTCTAAATGACCTTTGACCTTTGACCCCCAGCAGAAAATGGGCGGGGAATTCAAATTTTGAAACGTCATATCTTTTGATGGGATCAACATATTTACGAGATTTTTTCAGTTTTGAGATGCTAGTGGCGAGTACTTTCAGAAATTGTCATTAGATAGCCCATAATACTAAGTTATGTTTTGGCGCCAACTTTATGACGTCATTTTCCCCGCCAAAAATTGCAAAAATGAAAAACAAAAGAGATTCCATTTGTGAAAATGATGAGTTCTGTGCTGTTGTGAAATTTCACGTTAACAACATAAAAACGGAAAAAGTTATTATTATATCGCGAAATGTCGAGCGATTTTGAGTGAATCTGTGCCCACCGTGAATGCAACCAAAGACAGCTGTTTCGACCTGATTGGGTCTCGTCAGCACGGTGTAGCAGCAAAAGGATAGAAAAACTAGCGCGAACGCCAATTCTCTACGAAATCGCACGTGGTGTTGACCACAGATGAGCTCGAATTCAGAAGTTTGCAAATTGACCCACGTCACAGCGGCGCGTGACTATGAGTCAGATAGGCAAAGAATATCATGTCGTTGTCGCGATAAAGAAAGTGAGGATAGACAGAACCATCCCCAGGCGAATACATGGCCAATACTGTGTAAAAAATAAATAAACAGCATATCGGATCTGAAAAGATCTACGGTCCCAAAATAAAACAAGTAAATAAGAAGCAAAGGACCGCGAACGAAAATGCTGCTGGTGTACGAAGGATCTGTATGTGTATCGTATGACCTTGAAAAACGTGTTTGCGATTTGTTTCATCCGCCAATGATTGAACAGATCGAAACAAAAGCCTCGTTCGATAGACTACGCCAGAGTTGTAAAGTCCTTCACGAGTATTTACTCTCCAGTTCGGCATTTTGTTGTTTCGAGTTGCGAAAAAAGCGGAAAATTACTTTTTTTTGTATTCAACACGTTGCATGTTCGATAAGCCAATCAAAATCCGGGCGCGTTTGACTCTGTTCGATAAACCAATCTAATGTTTACTTTTCGCGTTGGTTTGTTGTTTTGGCTCTGTACGCGCGTTCCATTTAAAGGTCATACGAAAACCGCTCTATAGTAAGCCAAAAATACAGATAAAATCAAACAGTCAACGTAGTTTCATTTCATAGGCACTTTAAAAGAGGGTGGCCGCTTAATAGAGGTTCGACTGTATGCTTATTTTAACATAAACACGGGTTAAATATTGAAAGCGAACGATTTAAATCACGTGTATTTTCTGGTCCAGTCACAGGGAAACGCAAGCGCTTTATAGTCATAAAATACTAATATATTATGTAATACAAAGCAAAACGATATACCTTATGTGTTCGTGTCTTTCTTTAGTCGTTTTTTGGAAGGGATTAGAGCAAACACGGTTTCTGCGTGCGGTTTTAAAATGCAATCGTTTCATGAGCGACGGAAAACACAAGTCTAGCCAGTTAACCTCTCCACTTTCAAGTACATATAGATAATATGTATAGATAGCCCAAGCCTAACAGCGTCGCACTTTGAACAAGCTTAACTAAGGTGAAACTTAACTAAGGTGAAAGGTTGGAAGCACAAGAATTAAGATTGAAGAACGGGCTATTTTCAATTTTAGCAATTCTCAAAAACAGTATTACGCGACCGTCTGCACAGTACAATTTTTATAGACCGTACAAAAGTTCACAAAAACAACTTTTCTCTGTCTAGAATAGCTAGTACCACTAGTTTCCGAATAAAATACAGTTTTTGTTTGTCAAAAATTGCCCTAGAAACTGATTTGAAAATCAAAAATTGCAAAAATACACAAACATATTTGCATAAGGCGATGCGAGTGAAGATAGAACTGTACTATAAAATCAAAGTCTTGTTTTGTTTACATAAAATCGCTTTTCAAACTATCTAATGAATGAACAAACACATAAAAATGGACAACACAATCTTCTTTCGAAAAAATTTATTCAAATCTCCATTAGTTTACGTTTAAAAGCAAAACGCGTACCATTTAATTATAGCTCATCGAGTTCAAGCTTTCTTCGATGAAATTCAAGAGATCGATACAACTGAATTTAAGCACGTTTTAAAATCAATTCTCCAAAACTAACAATAACACCAATAAAAAGTCACTCACAGATTGATATCAACATAAATTCTCATCGAAAACTGTAATCTGTTTTACCTTTAAGTCCCTCGCTTGCTTGGAAATTCAAATCTCCGCTTCTGGTTCTGAAATCCGTAGAAAACAAACATCTCCCGCATTGATAAAAACGTAATACGTGAAGTTCCTCGAAGCAAGATTTTATCCCTGAAAGCTCGTCTTTTTCCACTAAAGCGGCCTCTGCGTATCCCTTAATTAGTATACTTGTCTTGAGTAGCAAACCGCGAAATATTCAGGGAAATAGCGCCTTT
The DNA here is from genome assembly GCA_022457155.1 of Cladopsammia gracilis. Classification (NCBI taxonomy): domain Eukaryota; kingdom Metazoa; phylum Cnidaria; class Anthozoa; order Scleractinia; family Dendrophylliidae; genus Cladopsammia; species Cladopsammia gracilis. Next base: position 364,421 of record JAJGOT010000073.1, read on the forward strand.
AATTTAAACGGTTTTCTCCGCTTAGTAAATTCACAGCAAAACATCAAAGTGTTTTTCTAGCTGACGTGACATTCGGCCGTGTAACCGCGCGAAAAACAAAGCCTTGCTTTGGTTTCAACATGACGTCGTACGCGCATGTTTTGCGACGTCATACGCGCCCGCGAGCTAGTCCTGCGCGACGGAGCGACGGCGGAGGGCGGGCATACGCGCGCCCGCGAAACATTCCGCTAGCCATGACCATGAAAAATGACGGGCATGGTTCTATGAGTATGGGGCTGCGCAGCCAGGCCTTCGGCCTGGCAAGTGCTCCGCTAATATACTAGTTTCAAAATACTAGAAAAAACGCTACAGGACGTTAAATGTTTTTACATCTGTAGCCTGTGTGAAAGCGTTTGGTCTCGGGGGCTGTATCATAGGGAATCTATACGCTTATTTGAAAACCCGGCTGAATACGCTTATTTGTAAACTGCAAATCGAATTAAAATGGAAAGTTAACATTTGTCATTTTACTGTTGTTGCTTTAACTGCTTTAACTGCGGATTACAAGGGGTTTCGTACGGTTTACTGCCTTGCTGGCTGAAACAATTGATATTTTTTCGAAGTTTAAGTATTGCAAAAAGCTTAAAATTAAGCTAACTCTTAGAGCCCTTTGATTATTTTCTGTAACTAAACCGCCTCTCTATAAGGTGGACAGCTACAGCTTTTCTCAGCACCAATCTTTTCCGCATTGTGCGAATGGGAAGAAATCGAATTACAATTCACAGTTTCTTTTTGTTAAGCGCTATACAGAAATATAAGTTTCTCTCGGTGAGCAAACTAAACTTGTTCAAACCCAGCAACTCAGCTTCAGATATGAACTGTATATCGAATTCAATTTCAATTTTGCAATAAGCTCAATATTTGGTTGCGACAATAGTAACTGTAATTATTCCAGATAAAATATGCTACTTTCTGATTAAGGTGGTTCCCAACAGTTTCCAGCACTTTCCAAGACTTAGATTTTGATGGGTCATTAAAACCACTCTTTATCAGTTGGTGCTACAATCATGATATCAAACGAATGCCCAATGATTGGTGAACACGTTGTTATCATTTTTGTGACACAATATGTTACTATAGGAACAATGTAACGTGTTAAAAACACCCTTAATTTTAGCTTTAAGTGTTAATAACTCAAAAATGACTCGGTGAACCCCATTTTTTATTGTCTTATTTTGATATGCAACTTTTGGCAAAGTTTAAAAAAGTTCTGTAGGTGGGGTTCAGGACCACCTTAAATTTCCGTATCTACCTTGAAGAAATTAAATTTATCCTGTTCCAAGCCGGTGATCACGGTGGCCGAATGGTGTAAAGAGCGGACTGTTAACCGAAAGGTCCCAGGTTGAGTCTCGCTCCTGCCGTCCTCTTTATTTTTTTTTTCTTTCTTCTTCAGACTGAACATTATGAAAGTGATGTACCGTATTTTTCTTTTTGCGTTTGTCAGAAAATCCATACGTATAATTTAAAAAATATATATTGAACTGTGTCAGTGCGACAACATAAACTTACCGCAATATTGCGTTGCGTGTTAGTATTTCTTATTCACGGGTTGGCTCTTAGGAGACTTTGATTTTATTTCATCCACTTATTCCATCTTAAAGGAAGTGTGCTTCTGAATATAAGTGATTGCGGGAATGGGAATAACGTTTGTTCCCAGTCACGTGCACTTGACAAAAATGTTAGTTAAGTACGTATTGTTACAAAAATCGTGAAAAAGCACAATTTTAAGTATCTCCCCACTGCAAATTTGGGCCCATTCGGCCGGTTCACACTTGGGACCGAAGTGCACTTGAAGTGCACTTGGTAATCAAGTAGACTTGAGGTCTACTTAAGGCTGGTTCTCATATAATCGTCCCGGTCGTCCCGGTCGTCCGAGTCGTTTCAAAAAGTGCACGGACGACCGGGACGATTATATGAGAACACTTCTGAGACGATCCGAGACGATCGCAAACGACGCGGACGACTGGGACAATCGCGGTCGCTTGAATAGGACTGTGTTCTATCCGGACGATTAGGACGATCGTAAATAGTCGGGGACGATCATATGAGAACTACTCTCAGGCGACCGGGACGACTGAGGCGATCGAAGCAACCCAAATCTACCCCAGAATGCAGTATTATTGCCCAAGACATGTTGTCGGACACAGTTTACGACTGCGCTATTGACGTTCGAGACGACCGGGACGACCATATAAGAACCCAAATCGCTTGAGTCGTCCCAATCGTCTGAGTCGTTTGCAAAAAAACTTTTGAAACGACTCGGATGACCGGGACAACCGGGACGATTATATGAGAACCAGCCTTAAAAACCCGCGTGTAAGAACCTAGTGGTTTAAGAACCTGCTGGCAGAAATTTGCCTTTAAGTACCCAAAAATATAAGAACCTGTTTTTTAAGCCAAGCAAGAACAAGCAGGTTCTTATATGTGGGTTACAGTTAAATTATGATAAACATTTTAACCAAGGAGTTTGACTTTGAGATTGCAAATTTATATTACAAGAAAATTATTAACTCTTGTTGTAGAGATAAGACTACATATACATTCTGTAATCAGTTTTGTTAGGCTTGTTTATCATAATACAGTTGTGAATAAATACTGTATATTTAAGAACCAAACCCAAGTTTATTAATTTTTCTGGTAATCTACAACTACTGTATATCTCCTTCATAGAAATTAAGAACCTAATTAAGAACCTACTAAGCCTAAATTGCCAATAACTACTCCAAAATACAAGAACCTATTTTGCCAGACTTCAAAAAATGTAGGTTCTTACACACGGGTTTTTACTGTAGTTTTGCTGTTCCCTGCAAAACAACATCGTGAAATGATCAAATTATAGGTTTTGTGGAGAACGTGAACACACGACGGTTAATTTTCTTTTCTCTATTTGAAATTGAAAGTCGCCCCTACGAATTCAACAGTTTGCGTACACGAGGGAGCCAAAAACTACCGCGTAATGGGAGTTGTTTGACAGATCGGGAAAGTTAACCTGACTAAACTACCGAATTATTGCCTCTATTCCTCTCGTAAATAATATGAAAACTACTTTGACTATATGCACCCGGAATTTGGCTTGTGAGAATGTAAAAAACATAGTTTTTTTAGCGTATTCTGATTTCAGAATGACCAGAATATGTCCCACTTATTGTCGAACTTAATTTAGGGTGCGTTGGATTGACAGGGTCAAACGCCGTACTTCACATGAGCCGAACTCAATTAAGGCCCCGTCCACACTAATGCATTTTCGTTTGAAAACGCACACTTTTTTATCTGTTTTTACCGATCGTCCACACTAAAACGATCAAAAACGGAGATGCTTATCTATGAAAACGGAGGTTTTCGAAAACGCTTTTCAAAGTGGAGACTTTTGAAAACGGAGGTCTATCGTTTTAGTGTGGACGGCCAAACCGGAGCTTTGGATCATCGTTTTTCGGCTCCTAGTGTGGAAGCAAATCTTTTTATTCGTTTTCGGGGAACTAAAAACGGAGGTTTTTTCAAAAACGCATTAGTGTGGACGGGGCCTAAGTTCGATTTCGGCTCGTGAAATTCGGCGTTTCACTTAGTTAAGTTCGACTGATTGTATTTGGATCGGCTAGCTGTTCTTCACGGCTGAGGAACGGCAGAGGTTGAGTTCGACTGAATTAAGTTCGACGTTTGACTCACCAGGCAACCTTAATTAATTTGAGTCGACCTAAACTTTAATTTGGTTAGGCTCATGTGAAGTACGGCGTTTGACCCGGGCCTAATATTCCGGAATAAAAATAAACGGAATAACCTCGAATGCCCGTTCGATTGAGTCGCTATTCCGATTCCAGAAACATGGGACTGCTTGGAATAATCAAGAATAATGACGTCACTTCGTCCTCGCCTCGCGGCCTTTTTCAAAACAAGAAACAAAATGGCTACCGCCGGTGACCATGTGAGAAGAAAATTTCTTTGACAAGTTCAAATGTGTCCGCCAAAAAGCGAAAATCGCTGCGAAACTCTGACAAATTATAATTTGGTACTACCGTTTCCGCATAACCTTCGATGCAAACGGCATTTCGTCGTTCAGATAACAGGTTAATGGCATAAAATAGGTGCAGAAACTCTTCTACGACATCTTCCTCCTCTTGCACAGATTCTTCTTCGAGAATTCTTCAACACATGACGTTCAATGCTGCCGCCATGTTGTTGTTGTTGTTACAATGTTTATGAAAATTTGTATATACCTACGGGATTAGGGCATTATTCCAGAAACTGAATAATCGGGTTTTTTGGAATGGATATATCGAATAGACTGCCAGCTGTCCCTTTTCAGTCAATCGAGCGGCCGAGCTAATCACGAAAACTCGCTCGCTCGCCGATCGGATCGCCGATAGCGTATTTGCTCTCCCGCTCGACTATCCAGAGAGGGACTGCTAGCAGTCTAAATCCGGAATATATTCTTATTCCGGAATAGGGTCAATCGAACTCAACCGAAGTTAAACGCCGAACTTCACTTTAGCCGAACTCAATTAATTGAGTTCGGCTCGTGTAGTACGGCGTTTGACCCGGGCTTAACACGATTAACTACCCTAGTGTGGCCGCAGCCATTGTTTGACATTGTTCATGTTAGTAAGCAGCCATTACAACCATTTTGTGGCTCGCAGTGCTTAGATTCTGACCAAAATTCGACTAACCACGGCTAATCACGCCACGAGAGAAAAATATATTATATCCCCGATGGACAGGTCAGGATGACATGCTTATTTTGCAGCTTGGGAGGTTTTGAGGGTCTAAAACAAAGAAATTATTAATTTTCCGTGGAATTTGCACGTGAAGAAGCAAGACGGTGAACATGTTATGCTTTGGCCAAATTTGCATTGAGCACGTTGCTTCGTTATGAATAGAAGAAGAGAGAAAGATAAGTAAATGTATGAAAAGTGCTCATGCTCCAGCTGCCCGCCTTCATCTTTCGAAGATTGATGGAGTGGATATTGGTGTGTTCTCCAAGGGAAACGGAAAAAAATATTCAGACTTAAGCGTAATACGCGAGACGTGATACGTCATTAACGACTCGAAAACTAAATTGAGGTACAATTTCATGGAACAAATGTCTTGGTCGCGACCAAGTTAACTAATAATATGCAAACTAAAAAAAATTGGCTCAGATTCAGACTCAAGCGTAATTCACGAGACGTGATACATCATTGACGACGGTACAATTTCATGGTATAATGTTATCAACATTTCCTTTTTAGTCGCGACCAAGTTAATTAATAACAAGTAAACGAAAAAAATTGGCTGATGCAAGAGCTCCTGGCTGATATCAGTGTGTTTTCCACATTATTAGCTCTATGCTGTCTTTCCGTTGTTTTATTTTATTATCAAGGGCGCTAAATTCACCAGCTGTCAGTGTAGCAAATGCCTCTAAGACCTGGACTTCTTAATCTACATGTATTCGCCAATTTTAGCTTTTTATTATTAATACAATACATTCAACATTTACCGTTTTATAACTTTTTAATATAGCTATTGGTGTAGTTTTTAAACATTTGTCGTACGTTTTTGTATAGTATATTGAAGTACTAGTTAGATTAGTTATTTTTTTGTTTTAACTTAAATTGTACTTTTGTCGAGCGTTATTTACATGAGACTCTGGCACGGGAGATTGGGTGACCACACCCTACGTTATCGACTTTAAATAAATTATTACTAGGAGGATATGTAATTCTTTGTTTTGCTATTGTTATCAGCTACAATTTGTTTTCAACCCCGCCTCTCCCCTGTTATAATCAAAGCCGCACCCAGCGTTTTGCAAACTTTCATGAACACGGTTATATTCCCCAGAAAATAACAACGAAAACCAAGCTAGGTGAAAAAGAAATCATATGGTTTTATTAATGACTAAAATTAATAAATATTTTCTATTTTTCGTTCAAACTGTTTACGAAGAGTTTTATTTAAAGTTTTCACAAAGAGTTGTCCAATTGCATCCATCATACTGAAGCACGTTTGAGATCTAGCGATACTACTACTAACTATAGTTTAAGAGGGACTCAGCATGCACCTGCGTTGCAGAATTCTTTTCTGACAGTGATTTAACACAAGCAAATACCAAGGAAAGCCGAAATAAAATGGGGAATACATGAGCAAACATCCCGTCATGAATATTCCTTTGCAAAACTGCAAAAAGCACATACAGGGTGTACGCGGACAATTTCAAATTGCTCAGTTGTGCGCAGTGTATAGTCTGTAAACTCGAGATCTGAGAGATATGAGTTGATTACGAAATGCCGGCATGAAAATAAGTCCTTAATTTAGTTTAAATTTTATTTTTACCGCCTCCAACGGCACCGTCTGACGATCGCTTAGTGCGTGATCGTGAAACTCGAGTAACTGTCTAAAGAAATTTTCTATCTAAAATTGTATTTTATATATATATATATATATATATATATATATATATATATATATATATATATATATACACACACACTCGGTGTACACAGTCACATACAATCCCTTAGCAGGGGCACCCAACGAGACATGGAAAACGCTTGGAATGGCATTGCGACTTTTTTCGATATCGTTTTAAAGCCTCTAAAGAAACCTATGTGATAGTTAATACAGTTTGAGATTTCCGTTATTTTGGTGGTTGAAGTATACCGTTTTAGGGTAAGGAATCATCTCCCCCGAATTTACATGTTACCAGTTCCTTTCCGAAAACCGAAGCTGACCTTATTTCGTTCGCAAAATGATAATTTATTATCGTCCCGATAAAAAAAAAAAAGACGTGAAATGTCCTGGTGTTATGAAAGTTTGTGGCGACATTTTATTGAAGCAAACTCTAAACTATTATTTATTATTGAGTGAAGCTTTCCGAACAGATTTTCCACCAAAACAATTTCTTGGGTGTTCCTGCTTTATCTAACTAAATAAACCACTTGTATTTACCAAATACATGAGCCAATTTGCTTTAAATGTTACCACACTGCCGTTGTGGTATATATCGATGTTTTAAGACACAGCTGTGAACGTCTTATTTCTTAAGTTCTGTAGGTGAGTGAGCGGAGGGGCTAGGATCATTATGGCTTCTCAGACTGCTATTTATGTTATACATAAATGTGGTTAAACTCCAAGAAATTCCTATTTGAAATTTAAATAAACTGAAACTCCACTTGCACTCTACCGGTACATACAGCTCCCAAGCATCAGTCATGGCATAATTTAACTTTGACAAGTCGAACGTTCGATGTAGATCTGTAGCTGTTTTGTGTTTCCCATGGCAGAATTTTATTGAAGAAGCAAGTTTTTTAAATCACGCATGTTATAGCGGCGGGGTAGAATTCAAGCCTCCGAAGCTGTTTATGAGTTCACATGCAAATCAACTGGTCGAACCCTTCGATTTCGCCTGGATATCAGTGGAATCGACTGGATCATCGTTCGTCGAAACTTTTGGGAAAACGATATGTACATGACTGGGTTAAGGAAAAACGACGTTTTGGCAAACACAGCGCATGTACTAACGGCAATGGGATTTAACATTGTTCCAAGAACTGTCAGGAGCGAAACTACAGCATATGGAGTCCACGCGAAGAGATAGGCTGCTATTACAGATGCAAAATAAATCGCAGATTTTCGATGCTTTTTTAGAAGAGCCTGTGTTATTGTTAATGCGTAGTTGCCCATCTGAGAAGTGGTGTGGACAACATGTTTGGAGACTTTATGGATCTTGTAATAGCAAAACGTAATCACAGCGATGGGTAAAAAAATAGCAAGCGAAAAACATGATTCCAAAGTATGCCTTATCTCCTGGAAGAGATGAATCCCATTTAACAGAGCAGGTTGCGTTGGTTCCCTCCATATCATATCTAGACCATCCTAGAAGAGGCGCCAGGCTAAAGGCAAAAGAGTAAGTCCACGATATCACGATTACCAGAAGCACTTGTTTCTTGTTCCAGTAGCATTGCTTTGATAATGACTTGCTAATAGTGAAGTACTTTTCTGCTGACATTGCAGTCAAGTGCGTGATAGAGACCAGCCCGAGCAGAAATATCATGAATGCATGAGCTTGACAACCTGCCATTCCAAACGGCCATTCTCTCTGGAAGTGCCCCGCGATAGAAAATGGCACAGCTACCAAACAAGAGAGGAAGTCACTGACAGCGATGCTGAGAATGAGATAGCTGGATGATTCAAGCCGATAGATGTTTTTACAAATTGTAAAAATTACTAAACCGTTTAAATGTGTTCCTACGAAGCACACAAAAAACTCGATGACCACGAAGAATGTGCTCCATATGACAATGGCGTCCATAGCCAATTCTAATTAGGAAATTCTCGACTGAAAGAGTTCCAAAAAGTATTGTTATCCTTGTTTATCTAACCGAGGTCTTTGCTTTCCTATGCTTTTTTCACGTTCGTGTCTTCAGTCGCTTTATTGTCCGCACCTGCACTTGTGATATCTCTTGCAGAAATTATTACCTGGAAGTTATGTCTTTAGTTGGCTATCAACAACCATTTAACAGCTTTATGATGGTTCATTTACGAGTAACATATCATTTTTGTAACGTTTCCTCTTCCTTCCACCACAAACACATTATTTCTCAGTATCTTGAAATAAATCATAAGTTTGAATACACTTCTGCTGAGGCAGACAACAAAGCAAAATTCGGGACTTTGATAACTGGCCGCTTAAAGTGCCTATGAAATGAAATTTGCGACCCGTTTATTATACCAAAAAATTGAAGTCCATGTTCCACTGATTCATAATTTCCTAATTTAAGTTGTGGTCAAGCAACGAAAATTGTTTTTTTGGTCGTCCAAAGTTGGTCGAAAATGAACTTTTCGTTTCCCGGGGCCTGGAACTGGTATAAACAGAAGCAAAATGCACGATCACTGCAACAAACCGTTGAGAATGGCTTGATCTGGGTTTCCATACCTAAATCAGTATTAATACTTGAAGTGAAACAAAAGAAACGGCAAACTGATCCTTACGGGAGAAAAACAGAAGGAGAAGCACATAACATGGTGACGTCATGAGTTGTGATAAAATGCGGTGTCGCTTTCAGACGGTTCAGTATTTCTCGTAAACAAACCACTCTTTTAGCTATACTTTTAGCAGTTTTGCTAAGTTGGATATGTGCTCCGACGTTGAATTTTGACTACCATGTTGACTACGAAGGTCTGCACAACTGTTGACGTCACAAGTCCTAATTTGCATATTTTGGCCGCGCGCTGGTTGTCCCATATTTTTGGTTCAAATAGGCCAACTTTGAGGTAAGAAAAAATAGATTGCGCGCTTGAGCATAACTTAAATCGGAAAATTGTGAATCAGTGGAACATGGACTTCCGGGTCGAAAGTTTCATTTCATAGGTAAATAAGAGGCAAAGGACCGCGAACGAAAATGCTGCTGGTGAACGTAGGATCTGGCGACATTTTGTCAGTCAAAAATAGAGATAAAATCAAACAATAAGCAAGGTTGATACTACGTAGAACATTTAACGCGACAACGACATGTTAGAGCCCAAACTAAAAGCCAAAACACGGTGGGCACAGATTCGAATTCACTCAAAATCGCTCGACATTCGCGTGCTAACAAAATGGCGGAAATTCACCAACTTCGAAATGTCATATCTTTGGATCGCATCAACATATTTACGAACTTTTTTTTCACTTTTGAAATTATTATGGCGTGAACTTTCAGAAGCTGTCATCAGATATCCCATAATACTAATTTAAAATTTTGGCACCATCTTTGTGATGTCATTTTCCCGCCAAATACCCTGGGTGCCAGAGGTTTTTATTTTTTAGTGAAAACGGCGAGTTTGAGCGGCGAAGCCGCGATAACGAGGCGCAACGCGCCGAGAAAAAATAAAAACCTCTGGGCACTCGAGTACACAACCTCATTTCCATGCGATTTGTGGATCGGATATCTCACCAAACCGGTTTTAAACCTTGGGGACCAACGCGTGTCTGTTTGTTTACATTAAATCTGGTGATAATATTCCGCGGTTGAGACAGAAATATTAAATCAAATCCACTCCAGTGCAAAAGATACATCGATGACCTTTTTTCACTGTAGAGTGTTGAGAAAAAGTGGAGATAGAAGATTTTATTGTCCTTGCAAACAAACATTAATCTCAGACAAAGAAGTAAACTTTCTGGATACAACCGTTTTCAAAGGCGAGAGATTTAACAAACAAAGAATCCTTGATATCCGCACGCAATTAATCCAGTACACCTATTTCTCTTCCTGTCACCTACCAGTGGTCAGCGAAATCGTTCAGCGAGAATACCTGCAGCTCCAAAGCACGCCACCGTGCTAGAGAAATTTTCCTCGTTCAAACAAAACTCTAAAGGTTACACTCTATGATAACACGAATTAATAAGTCGTGTCTGGCCTGTCAATACCTGTTTTCAAGACATCCTTGCGCTGAATAAATTTCAACAGCGCTTCTTTCTGAACTGGCTTTAGTTCTCTGATATTTTGAAAATTTGGATACTAAAGAGTAATCCACAGCGTTTCTTAAAGATCGCAAAAAGCCGCAATCTCTATCTACGTCCGCCATTGTTGTTTGTGTGGCTTCACTTTGGGAAACCGGTTTTTCACGCGCCCGTGGCGAATTGTTTTGGTCCAGCCAATGGAAGTTGCTGTTGCATCATTAACTCCGGTAGAGTCTGGAAACAAGTAGGAGTAACCAATCAGCGACCTAGTTCAGATTCTGAACTAGATCCTAGCATGGAAATGAGGTTGTATATTCGAGTGACCAGAGGTCCGTCTCGCGAGCTTCTTCTAACCGTTTATACGGTTAATTTCACTCATGATATTCAGAGAACGGACCTCTGGATCCAGGGTGCCCGCCAAAATACTTAAATTTAAAAAAAACAAATAACAGGATTTTTGCGAATGATAACTTCTATATTGTTGTAAAATTTCAGCTTCCTAGGTTCAAAACTGTTTAGGTGGTCAGACACGAGGGGTCATGTAGCAGGGACATGTCGCAGTAACATTTAGCAGCGACAAAAATTTGTGTAGTACACACTGAGGGACATTAGCAGGGAGTGTAGCGGGGACATGTAGCAGGGAAAAAATCATCGCGCTTGCACACCACATGAACATGTCGCGGGGACACGTCTCAGGGACATGTTGCAGCGACACGTCTCCTCGTGTGAACTGACACTATCATAATTATGCAACACCAATGTTGGGGACATTTTGTCCCCGCGACATGTCTCACGGAGTTCAAGTGCCCGCGACAGTTTCATGTGGTGTGCAAGCGCTATGATTTTTTCCCTGCTACATGTCCCCGCTATATTACACTCCCTGCTACACGTCCCTCAGTATGTACTACACAAATTTTTGTCGCTGCTAAATGTCGCTGCGACATGTCGCTGCGACATGTCCCTGCGACATGTCCCTGCTACATGACCCCTCGTGTCTGACCACCTTTAAAGTTGAATGAAACGCAAATTTTTCAGTCGGTTTGATTCTAAATGACCTTTGACCTTTGACCCCCAGCAGAAAATGGGCGGGGAATTCAAATTTTGAAACGTCATATCTTTTGATGGGATCAACATATTTACGAGATTTTTTCAGTTTTGAGATGCTAGTGGCGAGTACTTTCAGAAATTGTCATTAGATAGCCCATAATACTAAGTTATGTTTTGGCGCCAACTTTATGACGTCATTTTCCCGCCAAAAATTGCAAAAATGAAAAACAAAAGAGATTCCATTTGTGAAAATGATGAGTTCTGTGCTGTTGTGAAATTTCACGTTAACAACATAAAAACGGAAAAAGTTATTATTATATCGCGAAATGTCGAGCGATTTTGAGTGAATCTGTGCCCACCGTGAATGCAACCAAAGACAGCTGTTTCGACCTGATTGGGTCTCGTCAGCACGGTGTAGCAGCAAAAGGATAGAAAAACTAGCGCGAACGCCAATTCTCTACGAAATCGCACGTGGTGTTGACCACAGATGAGCTCGAATTCAGAAGTTTGCAAATTGACCCACGTCACAGCGGCGCGTGACTATGAGTAATAGGCAAAGAATATGTCGTTGTTGCGATAAAAAAGTGAGGATAGACAGAACCATCCCCAGGCGAATACATGGCCAATACTGTGTAAAAAATAATAAACAGCATATCGGATCTGAAAAGATCTACGGTCCCAAAATAAAACAAGTAAATAACAAGCAAAGGACCGCGAACGAAAATGCTGCTGGTGTACGAAGGATCTGGATGTGTATCGTATGACCTTGAAAAACGTGTTTGCGATTTGTTTCATCCGCCAATGATTGAACAGATCGAAACAAAAGCCTCGTCCGATATACTACGCCAGAGTTGTGAAAAAAAGCGGAAAATTACTTTTTTTTTGTATTCAACACGTTGCATGTTCCATAAGCCAATCAAAATCCGGGCGCTTTTGACTCTGTTCGATAAACCAATCTAATGTTTACTTTTCGCGTTGGTTTGTTGTTTTGGCTCTGTACGCGCGTACCATTTAAAGGTCATACGAAAATCGCTCTATAGTAAGCCAAAAATACAGATAAAATCAAACAGTCAACGTAGTTTCATTTCATAGGCACTTTAAAAGAGGGTGGCCGCTTAATAGAGGTTCGACTGTATGCTTATTTTAACATAAACACGGGTTAAATATTGAAAGCGAACGATTTAAATCACGTGTATTTTCTGGTCCAGTCACAGGGAACCCAAGCGCTTTATAGTCATAAAATACTAATATATTATGTAATACAAAGCAAAACGATATACCTTATGTGTTCGTGTCTTTCTTAAGTCGTTTTTGGAAGGGATTAGAGCAAACACGGTTTCTGCGTGCGGTTTTAAAATGCAAGCGTTTCATGAGCGTCGGAAAACACTAGTCTAGCCAGTTAACCTCTCCACTTTCAAGTACATATAGATAATATACTAGTTTTAAAATACTAGAAAAAACGCTACAGGACGTTAAATGTTTTTATATCTGTAGCCTGTGAGAAAGCGTTTGGTCTCGGGGGCCGTATCATAGGGAATCCATACGCTTATTTGAAAACTCGGCTGAATACGCTTATTTGTAAACTGCAAATCGAATTAAAATGGAAAGTTAACATTTGTCATTTTACTGTTGTTGTTTTTTCGCTCTTTGTTGTAGGCTTATTCGCTTAAATCGCTGTCCGCTGAACGCAAAGGCATGAAGCGCCGAAAGCGTGGATTTTCGCGCGTGTCTGCAAGCGAATTTAATCCCGTAAAATAACCAGTCACGTGCACTTGACAAAAATGTTAGTTAAGTACGTATTGTTACCAAAAATCGTGAAAAAGCACAATTTTAAGTATCTCCCCACTGTAAATTTGGGCCCATTCGGCCGGTTCACACTAGGAACCGAAGTGCACTTGAAGTGCACTTTATAATCAAGCAGACTTGAGGTCTACTTAAGGCTGGTTCTCATATAATCGTCCCGGTCGTCCGAGTCGTTTCAAAAAGTGCACGGACGACCGGGACGATTATATGAGAACACTTCTGAGGCGACCCGAGACGATCGCAAACGACCCGGACGACTGGGACGATCGCGGTCGCTTGGATAGGACTGTGTTCTATCCGGACGATTGGGACAATCGTGAATAATCGGGGACGATCATATGAGAACTATTCTCAGGCGACCGGGACGACTGAGGCGACCGAAGCAACCCAAATCTACCCCAGAATGCAGTATTATTGCCCAAAACATGTTGTCGGACACAGTTTACGACTGCACTATTGACGTTCGAGACGACCGGGACGACCATATGAGAACCCAAATCGCTTGAGTCGTCCCGATCGTCTGAGTCGTTTGCAAAAACACTTTTGAAACTACTCGGACGACCGGGACAACCGGGACGATTATATGAGAACCAGCCTTAAAAACCCGCATGTAAGAACCTAGAGGTTTAAGAACCTGCTGGCAGAAATTTGCCTTTACTCACTCACTCATGCCCTTTACGCCTAGTTGGCATGTAGGGCAGCAACATGTTACCTCCACATCTGGCGATCCAATTGCCATGAACTTGATGCCCTCCCAGGTCTTCCCCATCTCCTTTATTTCTTTCTCAACTGTCCGTCGCCATGTGATCTTGGGGCGACCCCGCTTGCGTTTCCCTTCTGGCGTCCAGTGCATAGCAGTTTTTGCAATGGAAGCTTCTTGGCGGGTGACATGGCCCTTCCACCTCCAGCGTCTCCTCATTAGGATGGTAGCCATTGGTTCGGTTCCACACAGTTCAAATTGATCTTGGACATTCAAAGCCGTCTCAACAAGGCCAGAAACTCGCTCAATATGATGAATAAGATATGGAGTTCTTCCACCTACAGTACTCGTACCAAGCTGAAGCTCTATCACAGCTGCGTCCTTACAATCCTACTGTATGGCTCAGAATTTTGGCGCTTAACGGAGAAGGATCTATCAAAGCTCTCCACTTTTCACACCAAAAGCCTTCGGCGTATTTTACGCATCTTTTGGCCTAATGTCATCTCCAACAAAGAAATTTGCCTTTAAGTACCCAAAAATATAAGAACCTGTTTAGCCAAGCAGGATCAAGCAGGTTCTTATATATGGGTTATAGTTAAATTATGATAAACATTTTAACCAAGGAGTTTGACTTTGAGATTGCAAATTTATATTACAAGAAAATTATTAACTCTTGTTGTAGAGATAAGACTACATATACATTCTGTAATCAGTTTTGTTAGGCTTGTTTATCATAATACGCACCGTTTCGAATAAATACTGTATATTTAAGAACCAAACCCAAGTTTATTAATTTTTCTGGTAATCTACAACTACTGTATATCTCCTTCATAGAAATTAAGAACCTAATTAAGAACCTACTAAGCCTAAATTGCCAATAACTACTCCAAAATACAAAAACCTATTTTGCCAGACTTCAAAAAATGTAGGTTCTTACACGTGGGTTTTTACTGTAGTTTTGCTGTTCCCTGCAAAACAACATCGTGAAATGATCAAATTATAGGCTTTGTGGAGAACGTGAACACACGGCGGTTAATTTTCTTTTCTCTATTTGAAATTGAAAGTCGCCCCAACGAATTCAACAGTTTGCGTACACGAGGGAGCCAAAAACTACCGCGTAATGGGAGATGTTTGACAGATCGGGAAAGTTAACCTGACTAAACTACCTAATTATTGCCTTTATTCCTCTTTTAAATAATATGAAAACTACTTTGACTATATGCACCCGGAATTTGGCTTGTGAGAATGTAAATAACATAGTTTTGTTAGCGTATTCTGATTTCAGAATGACCAGAATATGTCCAACTTATTGTCGAACTTAATTTAGGGTGCGTTGGATTGACGTTAGGCTCGGGTCAAACGCCGTACTTCACATGAGCCGAACTCAATTAAGGCCCCGTCCACATTAATGCATTTTCGTTTGAAAACGCACACTTTTTTATCTGTTTTTACCGATCGTGCACACTAAAACGATCAAAAACGGAGATGTTTATCTATGAAAACGGAGGTTTTCGAAAACGCATTTCAGAGTGGAGACTTTTGAAAACGGAGGTCTATCGTTTTAGTGTGGACGGCCAACCGAGCTTTGGATCATCGTTTTTCGGCTCCTAGTGTGGAAGCAAATCTTTTTATTCGTTTTCGGGGAGGTTTTTTTCAAAAACGCATTAGTGTGGACGGGGCCTAAGTTCGGCTCATGTGAAATTCGTCGTTTCACTTAGTTAAGTTCGACTGATTGTATTTGGATCGGCTAGCTGTTCTTCACGGCTGAGGAACGGCAGAGGTTGAGTTCGACTGAATTAAGTTCGACGTTTGACTCACCAGGCGACCTTAATTAATTTGAGTCGACCTAAACTTTAATTTGGTTTGGCTCATGTGAAGTACGGCGTTTGACCCGGGCCTAATATTCCGGAATAAGAATAAACGGAATAACCTCGAATGCCCGTTCGATTGAGTCGCTATTCCGATTCCAGAAAACATGGGACTGCTTGGAATAATCAAGAATAATGACGTCACTTCGTCCTCGCCTCGCGGCCTTTTTCAAAACAACAAACAAGATGGCTACCGCCGGTGACCATGTGAGAAGAAAATTTCTATAACAAGCTGTTCAAATGTGTCCGCCAAAAAGCGCAAACCGCTGCGAAACTCTGACAAATTATAATTTGGTAGTACAGTTTCCGCATAACCTTCGATGCGAACGGCATTTCGTCGTTCAGATAACAGGTTATTATTGGCATAAAACAGGGGCAGAAACTCTTCTACGACATTTTCCTCCTCTTGCACAGATTCTTCTTCGAGAAATTCTTCTGAACAAACGACGTTCAATGTTGCCGCCATGTTGTTGTTGTTACAATGTTTATGAAAATTTGTATTTTCCTACGGAAAACCGTTGTATGCGTGTTATATCGCGGGCATTATTCCAGAAACTGAATAATCGGGTTTTTTTGAATGGATATATCGAATAGACTGCCAGCTGTCCCTTTTCAGTCAATCGAGCGGCCGAGCTAATCACGAAAACTCGCTCGCTCGCCGATCGGATCGCCGATCGCGTATTTGCTCTCCCGCTCGACTATCCAGAGAGGGACTGCTAGCAGTCTAAATCTGGAATATATTCTTATTCCGGAATAAGGTCAATCGAACGCAACCGAAGTTAAACGCCGAACTTCACTTTAGCCGAACTCAATTAATTGAGTTCGGCTCGTGTAGTACGGCGTTTGACCCGGGCTTAACACGATTAACTACCCTAGTGTGGCCGCAGCCATTGTTTGACATTGTTCATGTTAGTAAGCAGCCATTACAACCATTTTGTGGTTCGCAGTGCTTAGATTCTGACCAAAATTCGGCTGACCACGGCTAATTGAATAAATGAAATAAATGAAATCACGCCACGAGAGAAAAATATATTATATCCCCGATGGACAGGCCAGGATGACATGCTTATTTTGCAGCTTGGGAGGTTTTGAAGGTCTAAAACAAACTTAAGAAATTATTAATTTTCCGTGAAATTTGCACGTGAAGAAGCAAGACGGTGAACATGTTATGCTTTGGCCAAATTTGCATTGGGCACGTTGCTTCGTTATGAATAGAAGAAGAGAGAAAGAGAAGAAAATGTATGAAAAGTACTCATGGTCCAGCTGCCCGCCTTCATCTTTCGAAGATTAATGGAGTGGATATTGGTGTGTTCTCCAAGGGAAACGGAAAAAAATATTCAGACTTAAGCGTAATACGCGAGACGTGATACGTCATTAACGACTCGAAAACTAAATTGAGGTACAATTTCATGGAACAAATGTCTTGGTCGCGACCAAGTTAAGTAATAATATGTAAACTAAAAAAAATTGGCTCAGATTCAGACTCAAGCGTAATTCACGAGACGTGATACATCATTGACGACGGTGCAATTTCATGGTATAATGTTATCAACATTTCCTTTTTAGTCGCGACCAAGTTAATTAATAACAAGTAAACGAAAAAAATTGGCTGATGCAAGAGCTCCTGGCTGATATCAGTGTGTTTTCCACATTATTAGCTCTATGCTGTCTTTCCGTTGTTTTATTTTATTATCAAGGGCGCTAAATTCACCAGCTGTCAGTGTAGCAAATGCCTCTAAGACCTGGACTTCTTAATCTACATGTATTCGCCAATTTTAGCTTTTTATTATTAATACAATACATTCAACATTTACCGTTTTATAACTTTTTAATATAGCTATTGGTGTAGTTTTTAAACATTTGTCGTAAGTTTTTGTATAGTATATTGAAGTACTAGTTAGATTAGTTATTTTTTTGTTTTAACTTAAATTGTACTTTTGTCGAGCGTTATTTACATGAGACTCTGGCACGGGAGATTGGGTGACCACACCCTACGTTATCGACTTTAAATAAATTATTACCAGGAGGATATGTAATTCTTTGTTTTGCTATTGTTATCAGCTACAATTTGTTTTCAACCCCGCCTCTCCCCTGTTATAATAGGGAGCTTACGAATCGACGACTTTCGCACGACGACGCCGTTGGATTGCGTGACATGCCTACTGCGCATGATTTTGTGGGAAGTTGCCGGCGTCGAGCCAAAGTCGACGAC
>JAJGOT010000073.1:387500-695000 GCA_022457155.1 Cladopsammia gracilis
GAAATTTGTCTGAGTTTGATTAAATCTTAGACCTGAGATTGGAAGCAGAAGCCAAGAACACATTTTGCATTGACAAAGCTGAAAACATTAAAAGTTGTTTCATTTGGATAGTTAATTGACCATGGAATATTGTCTGAGATAAAAACAATGTTTTTATTTTATTTTAACTACAGCCATCTCTCTTAAAGCGGACACCCCTGTAAAAGGCCGACACGCGCTCTCTTAGGTCGACATCAGTGGTTGGCAGGTTTCGTCCCATTTTCTGTCTTTTCTGTAACTAAACTCTCTATTTGCAGGAAAGCTGTTGCAGAGAGAGTTCACTGACATATATTCAACATTAAACAATAATGTGCATGTTAGCAAGGTTATGAAGAAGCAATAATTTAATAGAGAGATAATTTATTTTTATACCATTGGGTTATTGGATATTAAAAAGCACAAAACAACGTACTTCGGTTTTGAATTTTAACTGTTTTGTAATGTTTCGTTGTCTCGAAGCAAGCGGTTTAGCCACTAGCCTCGATCGTTTAAAGCGACTCAACATTATGATACATCGCCACAGCGTTCAAAACAAGTGACGTTTACTTAATTTTTCACTGCCCTGAGAATAAGTTTCCACTTCCATCTATCGAATTGCTCACTTGAATACATTTTCAGCGGATGTTTTCTTTTTTTAAACAGTGCTTATTATATTGTACTGCAAGTCTGCAAGCAATACGTAAAATATACACCTAATTGCGGAAACGTCGGGAAAAAATATTAACCATGAGCGATAAGGTTCAATGCTCTCTTCTGAAAAGCGGGAATACTATATAACAGGTTTACTTGTATTAAATGCACGTTGCACTATGGACACAAAACATCAACCGAGCCTCTACATATGAGGGGACGTTCATGTGAAAAATTTCAGCCATATGTCATATATTCTTTGCTGAAATTATTATACCTTTACTCATTCAGCATCGATAAATAATTTTTAACCAGAAAAGCTAAAAAGTAGGTCTAATCTCTTTTTTGTAACCTGGTAACCGAGTTGGCCTGTTCACATGGGAGAATGTCCAGCCCGATTATCGTGATCTTGTTAAAAAAAAAACGGGGAAAAATGTACTTTATTTTACACTTAATATTGATGTGAATCTGAATGAGTGTTAAGCAGATTTCGCTTTCTGAGTTAAATTAATAGCTGCCATAGTTGTCCAAAGAGAAGCCCAGAGTATTTATACAAAACAATTTGAGTTTCTTAGTTTACGCTGTGCCGTTGTTTCCGTGGCAACCTGTGTTACATACCAGAAACATTCAAACACGTTGGTGTTCCTTTTTTAAATTTACTTAAGCTGTTCAATAACAGTTTCGTATGGTAAACCATCTGCTAACAATTTTGCCTTTCAATGTTTGCTCTTTCCTGTCGTTTCCTTGGCAATCTCTGTGTTGTACAACGGAAAACGTTTTATTACCTCTTCACGTATTCGTCACTGTCCAATCAAAATCCATGTTTAATGTACACTTTATCAAGTTGCACAATTTTTTGCTGTGTAATTTCCATGATTATAACCAAAAAGGTTCCTTTAACTTGCTTTATTATCTTAAAACAGGAAGAAAAACTCGTCAAAAGTGATGAACGCAAAGTAATATGTTAAAAAAGACAAAATAAGGACTTAAAACTCAAAATTCCACCAGAATGGAAACTTTGATTTCTCAACTGCCTGTCACGAAATCAAAATCCAATTCCATCATTGTAATCCTACACTGTTTCTTCGAACCACAGATTCTGTTTTGCTCTATAGATGTTTTTTATCCCATTTAACGGTATATTCGGTGACATTTGGCGATGTAACATGGAAATTAAGTAAGCAAAATTTCGTTATTTCAGCGGGTCAGTGGCTGTGTTTAATGATCAGTTAGAAAAGCTATATCCAACACTCCAAAGACCGTTTCATCACGTAAATGTATCTAAAGACCTCGAAGTCGGTTAAAAATCTCGGCTGCGCTTACTTTTTTCAACCCACTTCTCGGTGTTTGGAAATCTCGATGAAACACTCTTCCTTGTTTTTGATATATTACTTACTGCACTGTCCAACTGCAGAATTCCAAAGCCAATTTGCATCTCCTATAGGATCATTTGCGGTCGCTCTGGGGGCATTTTTTGCCGTTCAGAGACCATTTACCGACTTGTAAGTGGTCATTTAATTTGTAAATTAGATGGCATAATTGTCAACGTCGAGCGCACAAAAACGGTTAAAAAAATGAAATGAATGAACTCTAAAATATCAAATATTTATTGACATCTACAGCATACTTTTTTCATATGATAAGGATCAGCAATTTTAGCTACCTTTAAAGAGACTATGTCACCCAATGTAGTGTTACTTTTAAAAGCCAAAGGACGTATTAATATCAGTGAAAACTCAAAAATAAGGGGCGTTTTTCTAGTTTACCCCTTCTGTCGTGGAAAACTTTCGCTAAAACTCTCGTGATAATGGTTTATTTTCTCTTCGAAAATTCACTTGATATCTTTTTTTTAGTATTCAATAAGTATTTTGTGTACGACAAAGGTACTTAGTTCTAATTTGAGGCAGTTTTGACCCAAAAACCTCAAAATCTCCATGAGATAGCTCCTTTAATTCTGTTTCGTGACCTTGTAGGAACTCAACTACAAGAAATGGATTTTAAGACAATCAGCACTGAAATATGCTGAATATTGCTCTGCTTCAAAATTGCGGTGCTTCAGAGGGCTTCGCGGTATTCTTCCTAGCATTTGTGCCCATTAGCCCCAGATGTCTAGTTTATGCTGTTATTGACACTGTTTGTTGTCTCGACCAAAGTAGCTTTGCTTCAGAGAACCAGTTGCGTTACACTCGATGGCACAACATGTACAGCTGGCCTGACCATTCGATTTGGTCTGGTTATAGGAACTGCGATGACCATACGTCTTCGAAATTTGCGAGAAACAATAGCATACAAAATTGGGTTAAGGAACAAAGAAGTTTTGGCGAACACGCCACATGCACTGCTAGTAATGGGATTTAGCCTTATTGAAATAGCTATAAGAAAGGACACTACCGCGTAAGGAGACCACGACAACATGAAAGACGCTATAACAATAAAAAAGTACATCGAAGATCTATGATGCTTTTTCAGAAGAGCGCTTGTGATTTTCATTGCAGGTATGCCTCCTATCTGAGATGTGTTGTGAACAATATTTTTGGTAAGATGGTGGATCTTGTAATAGCAAAACGTAATCACCGTCATGGCTAAAAAATAACAAACGAAAAATACTGTTCCATAATATATCTGATCGCGAGGAATAGTAAAATAATCTCACTACAAACAATAGCCCTGGGCGCGGGGACTAAGTTATGGGAAGATACCCGCGACTGCCAGGACAAGATGTGAGACAAATGTAGGGGGCGAAGCCGACCGCCACCAGGGGAGGTGGGAGGGTCGAAACGTAACCGTATTCGCCCTGAACTCCGTTAAACTGACCACGAGGTGAATGAAAAGACCGATATTTGAGGCGGAGACCGCAAAGCATCATGCTGAGAGCGCGCAAGAGCAGCCCGCCGGAATTTAGGGAACTCAGTCTCTTCCGCGCAATGGGCTAATTAAGTATGCAGTGAGAATAGTAAAATAATCTCACTACAAACAATAGCCCTGGGCGCGGGGACTAAGTTATGGGAAGATACCCGCTCCCACCCCAGACATTCTGCCGTCAATTCCGGGAAAAGGGTCAATACAACACCAACAGGAAACGAGCACACTTTACTTCTTCCATTACTCAGAAACTACTCCTATCCTTACAAGGTGATGTTTATGAAATAAAGCACACGTAGTCTAAACAGCGGACTGCAAATTATCCGGGTGTGACACTGGTGTGAAATGAGTTGAAGCCGCCCTAGGGAAAACTGATTCTAGTATGGCAAGAGACGCGTTAGCGTCCGAGCGTTGCATATACCTCCTCGCCACCTCCCCACTTTTCCAGCCCAAATTCTGGGCCACGTCTTCCTGCGAGCAACCCAAAAGGCGAAGAGTGGTAGATAACCCAACGCGAAAACTATGCGGGGTTTCCCCCGCATGGAGTTTAGCCTCCGAAAGATACTGCTTGAAACGGTTGTATACCGCAGAGCCCGTAAAAGGCTTATCGCTCAATGATTTGTTACGCTCCGTGGCCTTGAAAAAGTACCCCTGGCTCAGCGGAACCTTAAGGCGCTGGCAGGCCTCGATGTAATATTGGACCCAAGCCACGGGACAGACATCGGGGTGACTAGAAAACTTAGTCAAAGCAAAAGAGCGAGATTGCCCAAACTTGGGCGAGACGCCACCAATTCCGGAGGAGGCAAGGGGCCAACAAAGGGAGGAGCTCCCTGTGTAAGACAGCGAAGGGGTACGTTCCCCAAAGAGGTGAATCCCTGAGCTGCTTGCAGTCTAGTGGCGAACAAAGGGGGACCCACCTAAAGCGTAACAGACAAAACAAAAAATGAGGGATAAAATACGCTAGAATAAAAACCAGGGAGCCCAACCCTCTGTTGACCTCAAGCTCCGAATCAGATCCGGAATAGAGACTGAGAAGGTCCCCCCAAGGTCAACTGAGGCGAAGAGTGGTAGATAACCCAACGCGAAAACTATGCGGGGTTTCCCCCGCATGGAGTTTAGCCTCCGAAAGATACTGCTTGAAACGGTTGTATACCGCAGAGCCCGTAAAAGGCTTATCGCTCAATGATTTGTTACGCTCCGTGGCCTTGAAAAAGTACCCCTGGCTCAGCGGAACCTTAAGGCGCTGGCAGGCCTCGATGTAATATTGGACCCAAGCCACGGGACAGACATCGGGGTGACTAGAAAACTTAGTCAAAGCAAAAGAGCGAGATTGCCCAAACTTGGGCGAGACGCCACCAATTCCGGAGGAGGCAAGGGGCCAACAAAGGGAGGAGCTCCCTGTGTAAGACAGCGAAGGGGTACGTTCCCCAAAGAGGTGAATCCCTGAGCTGCTTGCAGTCTAGTGGCGAACAAAGGGGGACCCACCTAAAGCGTAACAGACAAAACAAAAAATGAGGGATAAAATACGCTAGAATAAAAACCAGGGAGCCCAACCCTCTGTTGACCTCAAGCTCCGAATCAGATCCGGAATAGAGACTGAGAAGGTCCCCCCAAGGTCAACTGAGGAGAGGGCAAGGTCCCACCCAAACACAAAACACAGCGGGACGCAATAAGCCTAGGATAACATTACAGACTTCCCAACATGCAATAGCCCGGGTCGCTGAAAGCACGTGGCGCCTCTACGGGACGCTGGCTCCGAGCCACAAAACATAAAATTCTGAAAACATGTGACGACTATCCAGAGCACTGGCCCTCCAGGCCACGCAATATAAAACTCTGAAAAACATGTCACGCCTCTCCGGGGAGATGGCTCTCCAGGCCATGAAATACAAAACTCTGAAAAACACGTCACGCCTCTCCGGGGCGCTGGCTCTCCAGGCCATGAAATATTAAACTCTGAAAAAACATATCACCCCTCACCGGGGCGCTGGCTCTCCAGGCCATGAAATATAAAACTCTGAAAAATATGCCGCGCCTCCCCGGGGCGCTGGCCCTCCAGGCCATGAAATACAAATTTTAAAAATATGTCACGCCTCTCCGGGGCGATGGCTCTCCAGGCCATGAAATACAAAACTCTGAAAAACACGTCACGCCTCTCCGGGGCGCTGGCTCTCCAGGCCATGAAATATTAAACTCTGAAAAAACATATCACCCCTCACCGGGGCGCTGGCTCTCCAGGCCATGAAATATAAAACTCTGAAAAATATGCCGCGCCTCCCCGGGGCGCTGGCCCTCCAGGCCATGAAATACAAATTTTAAAAATATGTCACGCCTCTCCGGGGCGATGGCTCTCCAGGCCATGAAATACAAAACTCTGAAAAACACGTCACGCCTCTCCGGGGCGCTGGCTCTCCAGGCCATGAAATATTAAACTCTGAAAAAACATATCACCCCTCACCGGGGCGCTGGCTCTCCAGGCCATGAAATATAAAACTCTGAAAAATATGCCGCGCCTCCCCGGGGCGCTGGCCCTCCAGGCCATGAAATACAAATTTTAAAAAATATGTCACGCCTCTCCGGGGCGCTGGCTCTCCAGGCCAGGAAACACAAAACTCTGAAAAACATGTCACGCCTCTCTGGGGCGCTGGCTCTTTGGGCCATGAAATATAATACTCTGAAAAACATGTCACGCCTCTCCGGGGCGTTGGCTCTAGGCCATAGCGCAAAGCAAAAAGGTGCTACAATAGAACCAAATAAGAGACGATAGCGCCTACTGATGGCGTCGCCTGTGGAACAATAAGCGCGAATGGAAAAAAGCGCCGCCTGAAATAATAAGCGCGGATAAAAACAACAATACAACAGAACCAAATAAAAACAATAAGGCCTAATGAGAGCGCCGCCCGAAATAATAAGCGCGAACGAAAACAACAATACAGAAGAACCAAAAAACCGAAAAACGCCTAATGAGGGCGCCGCCCGAAACAGCAAGCGCGAATAAAAACAACAATACGATAGAATCAAATAGAAAACAATAGTGCCTAATCCACATCGACATTCAAAAGTCGGTAAAATCCGAATACATCACACCAACTAAGACAGCGAGCGCCGCCGAAACAATAAGCGCGAACAAAAAAACAACCATACAGAAGAACCAAAATAAAAAACAACAACGCCCAATGAGGGCGCCGCCTGAAACAATAAGCGCGAATAAAAACAACAATAACAATAGAACCAAAAAGAAACGATAACACCTAACGGGGCGCGTAGGAAGCAAATAAGCCAAAATAGAAATAGGACCAAAGCGCACTGAGCAGAAAAAATAGACAAACAAACGGGCAGCGATACGTGAGGCGAGCTATAAGCGGGGAAGTGAACACGCTGAACGCAACAATGCGACAGAAACTAACCGAGGGAGGCGCATACCAAGACAAGGACAAAATATTACCCGTTGCTCGGCCGTTTGAGCTGCAGGAACTGCAGGAACCGCAGGTTCAACCACTTCAACAGGTGCGGGTTCAGGAACCGCAGGAGCGGGCGGCGGAGGTAAAACTTCGTCGACATCTGCCATGAGGGCTGGTGGCGGTCAAACAAGAATAGAAACGTAACCGTATTCGCCCTGAACTCCGTTAAACTGACCACGAGGTGAATGAAAAGACCGATATTTGAGGCGGAGACCGCAAAGCATCATGCTGAGAGCGCGCAAGAGCAGCCCGCCGGAATTTAGGGAACTCAGTCTCTTCCGCGCAATGGGCTAATTAAGTATGCAGTGAGAATAGACGATTCTTGTTCATCAAACATGCTTTTTGAATACCCTCCAATCCATATATTCTCGACCATCCTACCAAAGGAGCAGCGCTAAAGCCGATGGAGAAAATCCACGACGCAATGATCACTTTCGTTACTTTTTTCTTGTCAAAATACGACTGTCTGGAATGGGACTTGGTGATAGTCAAATACTTCCCCGCTGAAATGGCAGCCAAGTGAGAGAGAGACACCATTGCGAGTAGAAATATCATAAAGGCATAAGCTTGACAACCTGCCATTTCAAATGACCACTCCTTTCGAAAGCGTCTTACTATAGAGAATGGAATTGCCACCGAACAAGAAAGAAAATCTGTTACAGCAATGCTAAGGATGAGATAACTGGATGCTGAGAGGCGATAAACGTTCCTACAGATTGTAAAAATGACCAGGGCATTGAAGAAGATTCCTAACAGACACACGACAATTTCGATGGCCACAAATATCAAGCTCCACTTGCCATAATCGCCCATTGTTTTTCACCTTTCTTCTTCACATAGATACTCTTTGCAGCACTTCAGATCAAACTAATAAATGAAGGTTCACAACGCTCTCGTTATATCTACATTGGTCTGTTTTCAGAGGCTTCGCGTTTTTAGGAAATTGTTCCCCGGGAGTATTTTCTGCTATTTTAATTACTCTAAAAACTCAGCATTCATTGCCTCGTTAAGAATTTTTAGGAAGCAATACTTTACCACATTGTCTCGATCACTTTATGGATGTTGAGAGCATTTTACTTAATCTTTCATTATTTTCTCCGACGTTTATAGGAACAACTATTGGCTGATAATAATAATAATTAATAATAATAATAATAATAATAATAATAATAATAATAATAATAATAATAATAATAATAATAAGTATAGTTTAAAAAACGAGCAGTAGTGTATTATCAGGTTTAAAAACTCGAGGCGAAGCCGAGAGTTTTTACACCTGATAATACACGTGCTGCGAGTTTTTTGAACGGCTTCAAAAACGTTCTTTCAAAAGCGTGTCCCTTCGGAATTAAAACAATTGCGCTTTTGTGCAAAGAGGAAATTAGCATACGAGAAAAACAAGTAGACTAGACTGATTAGCATACAACACATGTGCCACGTCTTCGACGAAGTGACCATTGCTTCCCGGCTCCTGTCGAAAGTTTTGGGATTTTATAGTTCTGAGGGAAAACATCTACTGAAAAATGCTATACTAAAGTTGTCAGGTACGGTAGATAAAACGGCTGACAATTTTTTTTTTCAGAGGTAGAGAAAGAGTAAAAGTAAGCAGCTTACATCTGCGAACCAGTCGCTTACCTGGCAATTTACACGAGGGCGCTGGTGTCATTCTAATAACGGCTCACTTGTTAAATTGTTGGTTGTTTATTTTGTTCAGAAGATTCCAAATAGAATGGCGAAAGACCAGATTTCGTAAAACAGTATTGCACAAAAATATTAAAGTCACCATTTGTTGCACTAAGAATCCTAAACAATTACTACCCATATCAGTAATCTTTATATAAAGATTACGTGTGATCTTAATATAAATATCACGGTCATTTTAAAATCATTCTTATTAAAAATTCAGCGATAATTGCATTGTTTGCCCATTCAGCCCCGAACTCCCCTGTGACTGAAATCAAAGCCGCCACCAGGCTTTTCATAATGACCGTAGATTACCAGGTATAAAGGCTCATACGCGTGATCGATTTGCGTCGTGTGATTGGCTGATATGCTCATGAATTATTAATGAGTTTTTGAATAGTATTTAAAATATAACTTTATTAAAAATAGCAATAATACTTTACAATAACTATAAATTGATAATTGAAAACAAATGAAAGTTAAAAAGAATCACATTTCTATATATACATTTATAATAATAATAATAATAATAATTAACAAATTCTCAAACAATTTTACGTTTACAATTATTAATCTACTAGAATGCTAAAAATATTCATAATTACAATCCATATAAATATCGTAAAAGTATTGTTAAAAAAAACTTCATTAAAAATAACATTTATGTATAATAATTAAATAATATGTTATAGTTATAATAAAAACCTTCCCAGCACCCTTTGCACCAGAAAAAATTCCAATGCTAAATAACTCTGTCAATTTTGAGGATACTACACCACATGCTATTTACACCTACCATAAAATACCTATTTTAACTGACTAAGTGTGATGACGTCATCAGTCACGTGACTATGCCCCCAAGTGCCTTTTAACGTTTTTTAGGAACATGCTTTGATGAATGCAAATACAGTCAACGTGGCAAGGAAGGCATTCGCTTACAACATTTCGTCATGCCGGGTATGGTTCTGGATTTTCAAAATTAAGGGGGCTATACACATGAGCAAATAGGGGTCTTGGGACTAGTATCTTTGTATACATGTATCTTTGAAAGGGTGAAATGCAAAGTTGAAAAAATTTGTATGTTGGTAGATATAAGTATAAAAATAAGTTCCTTATCAACGTCATTAGCATGACGTCTTGAACACGTGACCAGAACACACGGAAGTTGACTGATTTTTGACCCGGTTCCGGTTCCAGTTTCATTTTTTTTTAACTTAAATAAATCCCCGTTTTTCCACCCAGTTAAAATTTATGCCATTTTTGTGTATAAAAAAGGCCATTATTACTCCTCCAGTAAAACTGAATAAAAATGAAGGTGACGAAAAAAGTTTTACACGTTGGAAATCCATCCTTTCCTGATCCTGTTCAGCGACTTTTCAGTTTAAAACTATAAACAAATCTGCATAAGTGGTTTTTATCTTACTTCTTACCAATGGCGTTGGCAGTTTTTCTGGAGCATTTTTCTTTCATACCGATCAGGGGTTAGATTTTTTGTATAAGTAGTTTATTTTTTTCCCTTTGTAATTATACCCATAGCACCACCAAATATTTCTGTATTGTTTTACCTCATATATATTCTTGTTTTAATTTTACCTTGTTTGACTTGATAATGACGTGAAGTAGCGTCCAAACGTCGTCGGTTTTTAAAGTTTTTAAAGTTTTAATTTAAAAAAAAAACTTTTAGAGTTCATTTTTATGATAAAATCGTTTTCTAAATTTCTCAGTTTAATTTTTCACCAAAAAAGGTGAAAAACACGCATTTTCATTTTCATTCTACTTATGATGACATATTTATTTCCATAGCAACTGATTCTCTCCAAAATGTGTCTCAAGGATAAATAAAAGTGCTACTGAAGACGGCATTTTCTAACAATAAATCGTCTTCAAAAGTTCAGAGAGAAAGGATCTAGAATAAGTTTACTTTAAATGAAAGTAAATAACTGCATTGTTGTAAAAATGGTAGTCAATTGTCCGGCACTCCCACTCAGTCAATAAGTGCATAATAATCTGTGCACATGCGCCGAACCGTGAAACCATCCCTTTAATACGGCTTTGCTTCTTCGTAAGCCAAATCGTAAATCGCAAATCTTTATTTAAACACGGTAAGATCATCAGGAACCTAACCTAACTAACCTAAACAAATTACAAAGCTAACTACAACTAATCTAAGCGGTTAACCTGTTTTTCATGAATGCCGTGTGTAGTTTAAATTAAAAATTAAGATACGCTGATCGTTTAAATTGACTTAGAGATTTCATTTCTCTCATATCACAGGGTAGGCGGTTCCAGAGAACTACTCCGCTATAACTAAAGCTGTTTTTCATGTAATTAGATCGTGGGAACGGGACGACTAATTTGTTATCAGAGTCCCTCAGAGAGTAGCACGTTTCATTTCGTTTAACAAATTTAGAGGACAGGTATTCAGGAACAATACTATTTAAACACTTATAAACCATTACGATTTTCTGTATTTGAAACTGTGTGCTCAAATTTTTCCAATCGAGTTGGCTAATTAGGCAGTTGGCGTCCGCGTCATAGCTAGAAAAAGGTTAAAACACGAGCGGCACGGTTATGAAGCTTCTGTAACCTGTCAAATAAAGTTTTACCACCATCTTGGATCACTCACACTCACTCACTCAGCCGGCTGCAAGGCAGTCGGCCACGATCTTTCTCCATTGCTAGCGATCTTTAGCAGCCCTTCTGATTTCATGTGGGAGCGGTGGATGCTCACTGTTTATTACTCATGCGCGTAGCGGCATGAGTTATAAAATGGGCTCTGTTTTTCTTTTTTTTATTATTTTTTTTTGTGTCACGATTTTGCATGCAAATTTATGCACGCATATTTTAAATTGGCACTTCCGGTTAATAGACTTCCTGTTTAGTGACTTCCGGCTACTCCCACTTCCGGTAAAACAGCGTTACTGAAGTGTCACGACAGCATCTCCTACAACCCTACTTACATTACTATGTTCACGTTAGGTATATATAAGACGTAGAACAATCACTGGCTTCATTGTGGTACAGCCTTCATTTACAAAACATTCAATAGTAAAGAACGCAGTTTGCAGGAAGGATGACAGAATGAAAGAAGTAACTCTTCTTCATATCGGACATCTTCTTATCATGTTTAAAATATATCATAAAACTTTCGTACGCATGCGCATGAGTATAGGCTGCTTGCAGCCTCTTGTTACCTTTGGATCTCAACCATGAAAGCAAGGCTATGACGTTGCTATAGTCGATGGCTATTTCGCAATCTGTTCATACCAATGCGCCTCTGCCCATCTGCTCAAGAGAAATATGCTACATTAAATAATAACCGAAATCTCGATTGGAAACAGATTTATTTAATCCCACATCAGGTTACGCTAGATACAAAAAGTAAGAACATCCAATATAAAATACTAAATAGAATAGTATTTACAAATAAAATTATGTACAAGATGAAAAGTCGGAAGAATCCCTCGAACATCTCTTTCTTCACTGCCACTTAAGCAAAGAATTCTGGTTGTCTGTTGTTCGTTGGCTAAATAGCATGAACATCACCATGCGGTTTTTGAACGACAAAGACATAATGTTAGGTCTTGTCGAAAAAAGAATGCATTGGTCATTATTCAACCACATCATTATTGTCGGGAAATTGATCATATATCAGAGCGGTTTAAGAAAAAGCAAAACCAAAATTGTGCACTGTTATAGCTAAACTAAAATACATACAAAGTATAGAACGATCCATTCCGAAAAAGAATGGCAGACACAAGTTTCACGTTGAGATGTGGCAGCTCATAAATAACAACAATAATAATCAGTAAATTGTCTCAATCAATAACAAAACTGGTAGGACACAATATATATAGCATATTATACGATACTGGAAATTTTATATATAGTGTGATGTAAGCACGTCGTAAGAAAGTAATGTTTAAGTCAAGTAACACTGGAAAAGTTGAAAATTTCCATAGTATGTAAAAAACATGTAAATAACATGTAAATCCTCAAAAAGATACTGTAAATGAAAATTTACATGATTTTTACCCATTTACATGTTTTGAGAAATCCTGTAAAAAACATGTAAATAATTGAGGTGAAACATGTAAATTATGGAAAAGATCCTGTAAATTTCTCAAACCAGGGACATAAGACCATGTAAATAGCACGTAAATCGAATAAAGGAAGCCCGTAAATAACATGTAAATTCAATAAGGGAACCTGTAAATATCACATAAATCGAATAAAAGAGCCTGTAAATAACATGTAAATCGAATAAGGAAGCCCGTAAATATCCTGGAAATCGAATGAAGGAACCTGTAAATAACATGTAAATCGAATAAAGGAAGCTGTAAATAACATGTAAATCGAATAAGGGAGCCTGTAAATAACATGTAAATCGAATAAAGGATCCTGTAAATAACATGTAAATCGAATAAGGAACCTGTGAATATCATGTAAATCGAATAAGGGAGCCTGTAAATAACATGTAAATCGAATAAAGGAGCCTGTAAATAACATGTAAATCGAATAAAGGAGCCTGTAAATAACATGTAAATCGAATAAAGGAGCCTGTAAATAACATGTAAATCGAATAAGGGAGCCTGTAAATAACATGTAAATCGAATAAAGGAGCCTGTGAATATCATGTAAATCGAATAAGGGAGCCTGTAAATAACATGTTAATCGAATAAGGGAGCCTGTAAATATCATGTAAATCTAATAAAGGAGCCTGTAAATAACATGTAAATGGAAAAAGGGAGCCTGTGAATATCATGTAAATCGAATAAGGGAGCCTGTAAATATCATGTTAATCGAATGAAGGAACCAAATCGAGCCAGCTCGCTTGTTTACTATCATTTAAATTAATGCGAACATTCATAGGCAAAGTAAACATACACGACTCAATAAAAAGCTGCTTTTCAATTGTTTTATTATAACTCCCTTGATCGTAATGTTACACCCTTTTTCAACTGTTCAAGATTCTTTGTTTCTGCTTTTCATTATTCCTTTCAAAGAGCTACATGTACACTGTACAGTGTACATTGACTGCAGCTTTGGTATGTTTTCTGCAATAGCTTGGCCATGAGATGCTCTTGCTCTTGAAGCCTGCGAAACAAAACAAAAAACAGCTGCAGTGAGCAAAGTCTGTCTAGTAGTAGTCTGCCTAATACTAAAGGCAACTGTCCTTTGTGTCCATATAATTACTGGACCAGTTTCATCTGATACAAGTCATGTTAGAACAGACTTCATCAGAGATTTTGAACAAGATTATGTGAGGAACTTATTTTATACACAATCTTGTGACAGCATGTTATCAGATCTTTGAGGGACCACATTTATACTGATTGCAGATTGTAGCTTCAGTTCAGCAAGTGCCAGCATTTTGTCAGATCTTTAATGCCATTTTGGCATAATTATATTCATTGGCTGCAGGTACCTGGCCTATTAATTAAAGGAGAAATGTTAAATTACCCCTTCTGATAAATTTTAAATTATGCAGCAAAATATTAACACATTGTTCATGTATATGTACATGTAGGTGCCCATGTCAGTTACTTAGGTACCAAATTACTACCAGGCTCCTGTTAGAAAACAGCCTTAATGTGTATGGACATATAACATCAATTATTCTCTTACCATAAAAAGCTCTCCTTGAATCTCTTTGAATGATACCATTTCTAACTAGAGAAAAGAAATCACAATATTAAATATGTTATGTATTTCAAATTGCGAAAATATGAAGCATATACTCCCACATCACTGCTACATAAAATATATTATCCTCAGAGCCACTATTTAATATTACATGTACCAGTGAATAGATGGGTATGGTCAATGTGAATAATATACATGAACATTGTCTTAAGAATAAAAACTGACTTGAAAAGGAGGATTTTACCATCTTCCCAGCATGCATTGCAAGCAAACTATATTATCAAATGACGGTGACATGCAAGCAGCTCATTTTACACAGATGCTGTTGAGGTTGGAGGTCAGTTGGTCATAGCAGAAATAATTCAAAATAAATGTTAACCTATTTATTCTATTTACCTTTACAGAATATTAATATTTTTTCCATTTCAGGTTATGTTTACAGTTTGATTTAAGGTTGCTTAAATTCTCAGAGGGGCCAAAATCCTCGATCAGCATCGCGTGTTAAACACTTGAAATCTCTTCACATATTCATGGAATCAATTAACCTTCTCGCCATTTCAAAACAATGCTGGCTTAAATTAGAAGAAATATCTGTGTATTACTTGCCTTCAGTTTGACTTACATTTGTATTGAATCTAACACCGGTGAACAGAGCTGGTGAAATAATTCCCGCTAATAAAAATATAAAACAACAGCTACTCAGCTCATCTACTCAGCATGCAACTGACCTGCTGCGTTTGTTTACGGTTACCATTTTTAGTTCAAAATCTACCTTTACTTTTCTCACAATTCTGAATTTTCTATGGTATGAGCATTAATCATTCAGTTTCATTTCATCTTACTGTAGATTTTGCTGTGACCAACATAAAACTCTAATCAGAAGTCATTCACAGGAATTTTACTCAAAGCATGCTGGAATGATGGTATAATATCCTCCTTATAGTGTACATGTACATGTACCTTTTAGTTTCAAGACAGAACAATGTACAGCTCTTATATAAATATTATTTTGCTTTTGTCTTGGTGC
This sequence comes from Cladopsammia gracilis, assembly GCA_022457155.1. Classification (NCBI taxonomy): domain Eukaryota; kingdom Metazoa; phylum Cnidaria; class Anthozoa; order Scleractinia; family Dendrophylliidae; genus Cladopsammia; species Cladopsammia gracilis. Next base: position 402,849 of record JAJGOT010000073.1, read on the forward strand.
ATATTCACACTCTAATATAATAATAATAATATACTATGAACAACAATACAAATAATAATAATAGTGTAAAGAGAATTTCTGTGAACCCAAAATTGCCTAGCTTGCACTTTATACTGATACTTTAATTTTCAAGTTACACTTTTATGTAAACCTACACCACTGTACATGTGTTAGAAAAACACCCTCATCTCTCTCCACAGTTACATGTACATCTGGTTATTTATTACTTAGCATGTGTTGCTTTTAACTGATTAAAATATTTGATTTCACATTGGGAGTTTAAAAAGAATGATGCAATCCATTCACAATTACAGTGTATGAACATTATTTTAGAATGTGCAGAAAGAGGTCACCAATATTTTTTAACTTTAATACTCCATAGTAATGTACAAAGTGTCAATCCCACTCATTCGACACTCATCAAGACCAACAGGTTTTTTTATGTAAGGTTACTGTCTTTAAGTGATCAACCAAGTTACAATCTTGGATGTTATAAAATTCAGACTGAAGATTGCAGACTGGCATAAGTGCATATTAGTATCAAGTGTAGTCTGCTGACTGGGTATAAAATGCAGACTAAGACCAAAACTGTCACTTCATCCTAATTTATGACTTAATCTATCAAGCAATCTGCTGCAAAACTGTCCTTCGAAGCCTTCGAGTCTACTCAGATGTCTCATATTTTCTTCTTTCTGATAGTATTCTATTTTCCACAATCACACAGGATAACTGTGAACATCTTCACATCTTTAATCTGTAATGTTATGAAAATGAATTGTATGGAGTACCTATCAGAGATATGTACTCAGAGATAGTCAGCACACAGCTGCACACCACTGTAGGCACTAAGAAATAGTTTTGGTCTTACAACTGCATATTAATGTAGTCAGCATTTTATACTGTCTGGAGTCCAAAATCTAAAGTAGCTATAATGACTTTTATATATTACACAACATAGCATTTGACGGCACAAATAAGCAACAGAACAAGTCAAATATGCCGTGTTATTACACTTGTCTGACCATAGGCTAACAACAACAAACAACAACAACTTTATTTGTACTCCACATTGATTTACAATATATAAAAACTACTGTTAAATATAGAGAGAGTACAGGCTGCCCATAAAGGAAAAGGGAAAACATTAAAAACAAATTCAAAAAATTAGATGTGGGAAAGATGATTGTTGTAGTAATGATAGGTGAACAATATAAAAAACAACATGTACATGTACAACAAACAATTTAATCAGTGGAAAGTTGTGTAATGGGGCTGGGCATTTTTACTCATCAGTTTTTATTTTTTCTCACCTGATTTGTAAAAATACAAAGCTGCATTACACAACTTTTTGCTGAATTATAACCTCTATTGATACTGACCAGTCACAATACAATCTGCATATTTAAGCTTAATTTATACTTAAAGGGAGGGTTTCATGGTTCGGCGCATGTGCAAGCTATGTAACCCATTTATCTTCATTGTTTACACCAATCAAATGTGAATAGATAACTCTGGTGGGAAATTTGCCCATGAAAATGCCACAGTCAGTCAGCTGATTGAATGGATGATTACACATTCATACTGTACCCACGTGAGCCATGAAAGCCACCAGAACCTAGAATAAATCCTTCCGGTCAAAGGTTTTATTCAGTGTTGACTTAGTCGGTGTAATCCGTTGAAATTTTCTGTGAATTTTGGTCATCCTTCACTTAGTTTGGACTAATTATAGTATGTCATTATTGAAGTAAATGTGAGTAGTTTTTTAACCGATAAAATTGGTAAGAAAGCAAATAAAGCATTTTAATCTGTGTACATTCGCTGAACCGTGAAACCATCCCTTTAATGCTATTGTTTTAAATACTTAATATTTCTCAGAGTTATACATGTGCGCTCAATACAAAACTGTATTTAAATGTACAGTATCATTGGACAGTTTGAAACGTTCAAGGCATTTCCAGGTAAAGGTAACTGCCATGAGAACAAGGTCTCTTCACGTATTGAAAAGCTTTGAAGGTATAAACGTACATATATGTAAATATTAACGTGTGTTCATGTATTGATTGACCTGTGTTCTTGTAACTCTCTATAAAATATACCCTAATGTACATTTCTCAAAACTGATCTTTTTCGATTCATTTTCTATCAAGTTGTGGCAGTTTAAAGTGAAATATATCCCACCACTTTTGTGAAACTAAACTGATTTGAGTATTTACATGTAGCTTCCGAAAATCAATTGAATTTGAACAAACATTGTCACATTTGAGTTAAGCTTAACTTACATCTGCTTACATGTAGATTCATGCCAGAAATGCACGCATTGTTGACAGTACAAATCAAATCGAAACGCTCCCGAGCGTGTATTACCGGAAAGATTTTGGAGAAATAGACTACGCAACTTTTACGAATCATTCTTTGAAATTTAAATTTGGACTATTTGATTATATCATTTTTGACTTTATCAATGCTGGAACAATTTCAATAAGGGGACCGGACTTGTTTTACATGAGAGTTCTGATTCGTGTCACGCGTAACGCATCACATGCGCGACATCATTTTCAAGGAAATTCTTCGTACTTTTATAACATTTCGGGAAGCTATTCTACCAATACCGAAAGCTAAGTAATCTTGACGTTGGCTCTGTCTGTTGTTGCATTTCCCGAATGCTGCCGGCAATCAACAATATGCCCGAGTGCACGCTCTTGAAAAGCGCTTCTTTGTCTTCTTTTACAGGGATTTATCGAGTGAGGTGCGGGATTGTGGAAATTGGTTCTATTCTTTTCAATTCTTTTTAGAACGAGGCATTGAGACAATGAGCTCTATTCTTATTTAATGAGATGCAAATTAGTATATTCCAATTTTCTGCAATCCCGCACCTTGGAGGATTTATCAGTCTCGATACTTTCATTTACACGACTTTTAAAGGGTTACATGATTGTTACACTGGTGTCTAGAGTCTCCCTTTTTCAATGACATCGGTTTGACAAGTATGTAGTTTAAGCTTTAAATAGTAAAGAAGGGTCATCATCGGTGAAAGTTGTAAGTTTCGATGAAATCCGATGGTATGGTGGAAATCCTATGTAATTTATCAGTGTTCGTGTATTTCACAGCCTCCTATTTCCATTTACCTTCAATAACATGGTGCCGGTGGATTTCAGTGTTTCAAAGGCACCCGTATTTTAGCGTGAATTTTTAGAATCTTCATAACTCGAGCCGTTAGAGGAAATTTAAAACAGTTAACGAATAATTGTAAAAGAGTGAAGCAGGGGAAACTGACTTTCTCACTGTACACAGTTTCAATACTGAGCCCTCCTTTTCTCACTTACATAAATCATTATTTAGTGACTATTTACGGTACATTTACATGATCCATAGAAACATGTAAATTAAATTTACAGGGTTCTCGAATCCCCCTTCAGTCTAGTAAACCATTTACATGATATTTACAGGATTTTTCGGAAAATTTACATGTCTTGCATACTGTAAATCTACCGAAAACAATTTACATGTTATTTACATGTTCGGCAAATTATAGCCTTAGAAAATGACACTGTAAATTGCAATTTACAGTACATTTACATGATCCATTGAAACATGTAAATTTCTTGTAAATTTTTATTTACAAAGCATTAACATGTAAATTATAATTTACAAATCATGTAAATCCAAATTTACATTTTGTAAATCCAAATTTACATTTTGTAAATTGGATTTACATGACTTGTAAATTTTCAACTTTTCCAGTGTAATGCGTATGCAGTACAATGTAAAGTAACATAGAGCAGGAGGATACAAAACTATAACTACAAACGGCCATTCTCTCTGGAAGTGCCCTGCAATAGAAAATGGCACAGCTACCAAACAAGAGAGGAAGTCACTGACAGCGATGCTGAGAATGAGATAGCTGGGTGATTCAAGGCGATAGATGTTTCTGCAAATTATAAAAATCACTAAACCGTTAAAAAGAGTTCCTAAGAAACACAAAAGAAACTCGATGACCACGAAGAATGTGCCCCATATGGCAATAGCGTCGAGAATGTTCCAAAAAGGATTTGTATCCTTGTTTTTTTTTTGCCGAAAATTATTTATTTTACTTATTTAACTGAGGTCTTTGATTTCCTATGCTTTTTCGCGTTCGTGTCTTCAGTCCCTTTATTATCGGCATCTGTTCTTGTAATCTCTCTCGCAGAAATTATTACCGTGAAGTTGTTCTTTTAGTTGGCTATAAACAACCATTTAACAGCTTTATAATGGTTCATTTACGGGTAATATATCATTTTTGGAACGTTTCCTCTTCCTTCCACCCCAAACACATTATTTCATTTGACAGACACGAACGCTTCTTGAACGTACATGCTTATTCTTTGCGGCGGGTGGTGAATCGAAAGAAAGAATTTTGAGTTCGATTAAATCTTAGACCTGAGATTGGAAGCAGAAGCCATGAACACATTTTGCATTGACAAATCTGAAAACATTAAAAGTTGTTTCATTTGGATTGTTAATTGCCATGGAATATTATCTGTATTATCTGAGATCAAAACAATGTTTATATGTTCTTTTAACTACAGCCATCTCTCTTAAAGTGGACAACCCTGTAAAAGGCGGCCACCTCTCTTGGGCGGAGATCGGTGGTTGGCTGGTTTCGTCCCATTTTCTGTCTTTTCTGTAACTAAACTCTCTATTTGCAGGACAGCTGTTGCAGAGAGAGTTCACTGACATATATTCAACATTAAACAATAATGTGCATGTTGGCAAGGTTATGAAGAAGCAATAATTTAATAGAGAGATAATTTATTTTTATACCATTGGGTTATTGGGTATTAAAAAGCATAAAAACCAACGTACTTCGGTTTTGAATTTTAACTGTGTTTTGTAATGTTTCATAGTCTCGAAGCAAGCGGTTTAGCCGCTAGCCTTGATTACAGCGACTCAACATTATGATACGTTACAACAAGGTTCAAATCAAGTGACATTAATTTTTCACTGCCACTTCCATCTATCGAATTGCTCACTTAAATACGTTTCAGCGGATGTTTTCTTTTTAAGCAGTGCTTATTATATGGTACTACAAATCTATAACGTCTGCAAGCAATACGTAAAATATACACCTAATTGCGGAAACGTCGGAGAAAAAATCATAGTCACGAGCGATAATATTTCATATTTTCTTCTGAAAAGTGGGAATATTAACTTGTTTTCTTGGATGAAATGCACGTTGTACAACACTGACAGAACATCTACCGAGCCTCTTCATATGAGCCCGATAACTGGGCGGGACGTTCATTTGAAAAAATTCAGCCATAAGTCATATTTATTTTGCTTTAATATGAAAATTCTTATATCTTTACTCATTCAGCATCAAGAAATAACTTTAAATAAAAAAAGGCTAAAAAATAGGTCTAATCTCGCCCTCCTTCGATAGAACTGCATGCGTATTTGATTTTTTTACTCCTATAACCGAGCTGGCCTGTTTACATGGGAAAATGTCCATCCTGGTTATCGTGATCTCTGTAACCGTGGCAAAAAGCATTTAATTTTACACTTATACTGATATGAATTTGAACGAAAATGTCAACTACAACCAGTTGCAAAATGGTTGGAACAGTCTCACAAAAAAGTGGGTTTTCCTTAAAAAAAAAAAAGGATAAGAATTTGAAAAATAAACAACTTAGTTTCCTTCTACCCCACGTTCCCCCCTTACAAAGTTGTTTCCCTTACGGATTGAATGGAATTCCGACATTTAGACAACATTGACAAGGGAGGGGGGAGCATTCAATGTTTAAAGCGTTAAATTTGTAGAATTGCCGTTTTCATGCAGTGTCTCAACTATTTTTGCAAGTGATTGTAGATTTTGCAGTTATATTTATTTAATAGCTGCCAGTTGTCGAAGGAGAAGCTCAGAGTATTTATACAAACCATTATGAATTTCAAAGTTTGCGCTTTGCATTTTTCCGTGGCAACCCGTGTTGCACTCCAGAAACATTCAAACCTCGAGTTTGTGTGTTTTTTTTAATTTACTTTAGCCGTTCAATAACAGTTTTGTCTGGCAAACCATCTGCTAACAATTTTGCCTTTCAATTTTTACCCTTTCCTGTTGTTTCCTTGGCAATCTCTGTGTTGTAAAACTGACAGAAAACGTTTTATTACCTCTTCACGTTTTTGTCACTCTTCACCTCTTCACGCATTCAATCACATACCATGTTTACAGTACACTTCTTCAAGTGCAGAAGTTTTTGCTATGTTTCCATGATTTAAGCCAAAAGTGATGAACGCAAAGTAATATGAACTAAAAAGACAAAATAAGGAATAAAAACTGAAAATTCCACCAGAATGTACATTTTTATTTCTCAACTGCCTGTCACGAAATCAAAATTAATGACTGAACTATAATCTATTTCCATCATTGTAATCCTACACTTTTATCCCATTCAGTGGTTTATTCGATGGCATTTGGCGATATAATATGGAAATTAAGTAAGCAAAATTTCGTTATTTCGGTGGGTCAGTGGCTGTGTTTAATGATCAGTTGGAAAAGCTATATCCAACACTCCAAAGAGCGTTTCATCACGTACATGTATCTAAAAACCTCGAAGTTGGTTAAAAATCTCGGCTGCGCTTAGTTTTTTCAACCCACTTCTTGGTGTTTGGAAATCCCGATGAAACACTCTTCCTCGTTTTTGATATATTACTTATAAAAATCATTAATAATTTATAACAGTTATAGGTGGTAATAGGTGGTATTTGAGTCACATATACACCTCTATAAACCTCAATACAAATCTATAAACCTCAATACAAATCAACTGAGTTGGTGAATTATTAATAATTAACTTTTCACACGTATCTCTACTCATTGTTTCATTTCATACATGTAAGTACGATAAAATATTCATATGGGCGTTTAAAATATTCTGTATGGGCGTTTACAATGGCTCGCCTTCGGCTCGCCATTATAAACGCCCATACAGATCTTCCATCGCTCATATTTTACCTACTACTTACTGCTTTGTCTAACAGCAGCATTCCAAAACCAATTTGCGTCACTTTTAGGTCATTTGCGGTCACTCTGGGGATCATTTTTTGCCGTCAAGAGATCATTTACCGACATGTAAGTGGTCATTTTGTAAATTAGATGGCATAATTGTCGGCGTCGAGCGCACAGAAACGGATAAAAAATGAAATAAATGAACTCTGTAAAATATCAAATATTTATAAGCCGTATCAGAACTTTAGTAGGAGCGAACTATGGAGACGGAAACGCTTTGTAGGTGGACCCTCTGTTGCTCCTTTATTATTTTAAATAGTCGTGTTTAAAACTCAACATTAGTAGACTCTTTAGGAAGCAATGCTTTACCACATTGTCTATTTTTTGTTGTATTAAAAGTGTCAAATTGGCGTCTTGTTTATACAATTCTTGCCTTATTTCCCACATGATGGCTAGAAATGTGTCCTGCAACCATAAAAATAAAAAAAAGCTCTAACTCATTTACGGAATACACGCGCCAGTAGCAATATTTTAGTTAAACTGAATTTTCTAAACAGCTAGGTATTTATTCAGTACTCACAGGTGAAACATGCTTTTCATGTTACAGGGAAGTATAATAAACTTAGTAATTGATTTCTGTAAATAAAGAAATATATATTACAAGAGAGTCGCGTGTGGCGTTATAGTCTTGTTATAACCATGTTGATAATACCCGACACTGTTTCCCTGTAGAAAACCACCCTTTTCATTTGATGTTAGAGTTTTTGGCAAAGTGAATAACTTGAGTTCAGGCTTCTAGTAAACGTAAATTCATTTATTGTTATTTATAACACACTTTTTTCACATGATCAGGATCAGCAATTTTAGCTATGTTGGAAGGGACTATGTACCCATTTGTAATGTTATTTTTAAAAGCCAAAGGACTTATTTATATCAGTGAAAACCCCTAAATAAGTGGCTGCAGATGGCAAGGATGGAAAGGGATTGTATCTTGAAAAAATTGGCTTATGTTTTCAAGTTTACCGCTCCTGTCTTGGAAAACTTTCGCTAAAACTCTTATGATTATGGTTTAATTTCTCTTCGAAAATTCACTTGATATCTTCCTCTTAGTGTTCTTTAAGCATTTGTGTACGACAAAGGTACTTAGTTTTAATTTCCAAAACTTGAAAATCACCATGACATAGCTCCTTTAATTCTGTTTCGTTCAAGATAATCTAGTCTTCAAATCAGCTCTGAAATATGCTGAAAATAGCTTTGCTTCAAAATAGCGGTGCTTCAGAGGGCTTCGCAGTATTCTTCCTAGCATTTATGCCCATAAGATACGTAGTGTCTTGATACTCGGCGGCCGGGACGTGTTTTAAAAATACTACTGATACCCGGCAGTCTGAAGTTTTTATCGAATTTCCACGTTTAATATCTCGTTTAATTCTCCTGAGAATAGACGATCTTTGTTTAGAAATCTAGAGTTATTTCAAACATTATCTTGGCTTCAAAGTTAAAGAAATTGTCGAGCTTGGGCACACTATAAATCTCGATGGTTACGACATTTAGAAATTTGTACTGACTCGCCGACTCTCGACAGACGGGCACGGTTTTCAAATACTACAAATACTAGATACCGGACAGTCTGAAATTCTTACCGTTTTTCCACGAAAATTTGTAATATGTGCAGGGCGAAGTGTACAATTCAGTACGGCTAAACTGTAGAATACCAGGCCACTTATTTGTATCCCGTTGAATAATGTTTGAAATCGCTCGAGATTTCTAAACAAAACCTCGACTATTATCAGAAGATTGAAACGAGATATTTCGTTCAAATTCGATAAAAATTTCAGACCGCCGGGTATCTAGTATTTTGAAAACACTTCCTGGCTGCCGGGTGCCGGGTATCTAGAGGCTACGTTTAAAATAATCTAGTCTTCAAATTAGCACTGAAATATGCTGAAAATAGCTTTGCTTCAAAATAGCGGTGCCCCAGAGGGCTTCGCGGTATTTTTCCTAGCATGTTCTCTTGCTTTGCTTCAGAGGGCAAGTGGTGTTACACTCGAAGGCACAACATGTACAGCTGGCCTGACCCTTCTATTTGGTCTGGTTATAGGAACTGCGATGACCATACGCCTTCGAAATTTGCGAGAAACAATAGCATACAAAATTGGGTTAAGGAACAAAGAGGTTTTGGCGAACACGCTACATGCACTGCTAGTAATGGGATTTAGCCTGATTGAAATAGCTATAAGAAAGGACACTACCGCGTAAGGAGACCACGACAACATGAAAAAGGCTATAACAATAAAAAAGTACATGGAAGTCTATGATGCTTTTTCTGAAGAGCGCGTGTCATTTTCATTGCAGGTAAGCCTCCCATCCGAGATGTGTTGTGAACAATATTTTTGGTAAGATGGTGGATCTTGTAATAGCAAAACGTAATCATCGTCATGGCTAAAAAATAAGAAACGAAAAATACTGTTCCATAATATATCTGATCGCGGGGAATAGATGATTCTTGTTCATCAAAACATGCTTCTTGAATACCCTCCAATCCATATATTCTCGACCATCCTACCAAAGGAGCAGCGCTGAAGCCGATGGAGAAAATCCACGACGCAATGATCACTTTCATTACTTTTTTCTTGTCAAAATACGACTGTCTGGAATGGGACTTGGTAATAGTTAAATACTTCCCTGCTGAAATGGCAGCCAAGTGAGAGAGAGACACCAATGCGAGCAGAAATATCATAAAGGCATGAGCTTGACAACCCGTCTTTCCAAATGGCCACTCCTTTCGAAAGCGTCTTACTATAGAGAATGGAATTACCACTGAACAAGAAAGAAAATCTGTCACGGCAATGCTAAGAATGAGATAACTTGGTGCTGAGAGGCGATAAACGTTCTTACAGATTGTAAAAATGACCAGCGCATTGAAGAAGATTCCCAACAGACACACGACAATTTCAATGGCCACAAATATCAAGCTCCACTTGCCAAAGTCGCCCATTGTTTTTCACCTTTTTTCTTCACCGACTCTACTCTTTGCGGCACTTCAGATCAAACTAATAAATGAAGGTTCACAACGCTCTCGTTACATCTATATTGGTCTGTTTACAGAGGCTTCGCGTTTTTAGGAAATTGTTCCCCGGGAGTATTTTCTGCTATTACTCTAAAAACTCAGCATTCATTGCCTCGTTAAGAATTTTTAGGAAGCAATACTTTACCACATTGTCTCGATCATTTTATGGATGTTGAGAGCATTTTACTTAATCTTTCATTATTTTCTCCAAAGTTTATAGGAACAACTATTGGCTGATAATAATAATAATAATAATAATAATAATAATAATAATTCAGCGAGGGATTGCATGGAAAAGCACCGATTGACGGTTTATCGTTTTAAAGGACTAAAGAAATGTAGAAGCAAGTTCGATTGCCTAATTTATGAAATGTTGTTTATAAAGGACATTAAGCCTTCTCTTAAGGTTACAGTGTACCTTCAGATCGAAAATTTATCGAAATTTTTTTTTGGCGTCAAAATGAAGTTTACAGAATGAACTTTCATTCAAAAATAAATTATCGAAAAATAGTGAAAATTGACGAAGAAATGACAGTATAACTTTTGTGGGCGGAGTTTGTTTATGAAGCGATATGTTTTTTTAAGCGCTGTTTTCTCAAAGTTAATTTTTGGCTTGTTGGGGACACTTTAAAGAGCTACAACTCAAAGGAAATTTGTTCGATTTTCCTCAAATTTGGACAAAAGCTAGGCTAACATATAATCAACAAAAACGTGTCGGCGAATTTCTTATTTCCGAAAACGTTTTCGTCAAGAGCCATTTCCGTGCGATCATTCCAATTTTTTTTCTCCCTTTTTCGAAAATATTCTGTAACTTTTCACTACAATTGAATATGGGAAATCGCCGACACGTTTTTTTAGCGCTTCGTGTCCGGAAACCCGAGAACAAATCAAATTAGCAAAATACAACAATCGCTTTGAGTTATAGCGTTTTAAAGCTGATTCGGACGTTCGAATTTAGACGTCGTAAAAAATTCGACAATTCACTTTATTACCAAATGGTTTCCATATTTAGATAGCCAGCTCTATAAGCTTTAATTTGATATCTGGGTTTAGGTATGTTAAGTGTAATCTTAAGACACAAGAGCTGTTATACTGGAGACACCCCCCAAGGTACACTGTAACCTTAACACCTCGCAAAACTGGTTATTTAACACTTTCTTACTTTTTTTTTAATTATAATCGTGTAAGTAGTTTATTTTTCCCTTTGTAATTATACCCATAGCACCACCAAATATTTCTGTATTGTTTTACCTCATATATATTCTTATTTTAATTTACCTTGTTTGACTTGATAATGACGTGAAGTAGCGTCGAAACGTCGTCGGTTTTTAAAGTTTTTAAAGTTTTAATTAAAAAAAAAAAAACTTTTAGAGTTCATTTTTATGATAAAATCGTTTTCTAAATTTCTCAGTTTAATTTTTCACCAAAAAAGGTGAAAAACACGCATTTTCATTTTCATTCTACTTATGATGACATATTTATTACCATAGCAACTGATTCTCTCCAAACTTAACCAAAATGTGTCTGAAGGATAAATAAAAGTGCTACTGAAGACGGCATGTGCTAACAATAAATCGTCTTCAAAAGTTCAGAGAGAAAGGATCTAGAATAAGTTTACTTTAAATGAAATTGTAAAATTCATTAATAATTCATGAGGGTGATGACCAATCCAACAACAGTATTCAAGTCACATGTATACCTTTGTAAATCCCAATACGTATATAAACTGTCTGAAAGCACGGGGAGGGTTTGAATAGGTAGCAGGGAAATGTTGGGGTTGATGAATGAATACAGAATATTAATTAGTTTCATTAGTATTCTGTATCTACACTGTAAAAATTGACTAGTTAAAATAACCAATTAAAATTGTTGCCAAATGCATCTGAGAGAACCCATTTTTTTTAGTCACTTTGACCCGTTTTAAATGGTTTAAAACGACTGATTTCTTTTGGTTTGGAATAACTTATTATGAGTTAAAATAACTATTGATTGGTTATTTTGACTTTTCTTTTTAGTTGTTATGACTTCAATATTTATGTTGATTTAACTTTTAATAATAGTAGTTTTAACTAGTTTATTTTTAGTTAGAATAACCAATATCTTTGGTTAAATTAACTTAATTTATTTGGTTGCTAACCATTAAAATTTGTTAATTTAACTATTTAAAAAAGTACCCGGGGTGCATCTGAGACAACCCATTTTTTTTAGTTACTTTTTGTTATTTTGACTAAAAAAAATGGGTTAACAAAAACTGTTATTTTAACCTCAAAATAATAAGTAGATTTAACCCCTTCAGAAAGTTAAAACAACACTTTAAAATGGATCATATTGACAAACAGTTTTGGTTATGTCTTTATTAAACTTACTGTCAAATGCACAGTTCTATGGAGTAACTTAACAATGAAAATGTTTTTTTTTCTGAAAACCTTTCTTTCTCTTTCATTTGCTTATATTCATATAAACTATAAAGGAGCTATATTTCACTGTTTGCATGAATGCATACTTGACTGAAAAACAAAATGTTTTACAATTTCATTTTGTTGGCTATCATATATGGTGGCTTTCTTAGTTCTCTTTGAATTATATTCGCCCGTTCATTGCCGGTCGATCCTCATGCATGATGTCTCAATTTGAACCATCTGAAGATAAAAGGATGTCACGCCCTTTGCCGGAACTCCTTAAACCTGCATGATAGTAAAAAAAACCTAAGTATAAGCAAGTGCTTTTTCCTTGGCTTACAAATTACACATTTAAGGAAAAGCAGTTTTAACAAACGACTAACAGTTAATGAAGAACACAACAACAAAAAACAACAATATCTTAGTTTAGATCACTTTAGTAGCCAGGTAAAGAGTGGTAAAACAAGTTATGAAACAAATGGTGCTAAACTTTCCAAAATACTCTCATAGATTAAGCCTCTAAATAATGATTTGGACTGAATAAGGTTCTTTCGAAATGTTAGTCAATAAACGAAGGAGAAGTATCAACTTCTATTAATCAGCAGTGGGCCCAAGCAAGGCTGCCATTACAGACAACCTCAGCAAGGAAATTGCCAGAAGGCAAGCACATGTCTTGCCTTGACAAAACTACGGCCCATAATAAACTGACAGAAGTGAACTTTCCTTTGCTGGCCATTAATCAACATAATCTGTACGATGAAAAGTAACTTACAACTATTTTATTATTTAAATTACACGGGTTAGACAGGTAAGTTCGGGTAAAAAGGACCGTTTTTTGCGCTCTAATGTTTTTCTTTTTTGTGATGTCATCAAATTTGGTCTACTCACAGTTTGTATAGTAGCAGCGAGTGTTTGCTTCAGTTCTAAAAAAAGAAACACAGTTAGCAAATTTCCCATTTCTTTATTTTCCTCCTACTCAATGGAAACGACGTATCTGACAGAATTGTTTTAGTGAGGACCTTTTACAATCTTATATTTATTATCTATCGTATGCCTCATTAATTATTGACCTGAGTTTTAAAACACAATTTGAATTATAGTTACTTTATCTTCATAAATACGAGTACAAAAGCAAACTAGAATTTTCGTTAAAAAAATACACAAATCATAATGATCAGAGAACTTTTTATTAAACTCAGCTGTGGCAAATAGACACTGAGTAATATTTGTAAACTGTGACTGATTCAATTGCTAATTAAGTCAGTTGTATTAGCTTTCAATTGATATCTGATCCATTTGGGTCGAAAGGAGAAGTGTCAACTTCTATTAAGCAGGATGAGCCCAAGCAAGGCTGCCATTACAGACAACCTCAGCGAGGAAATTGCCAGAAGGCAAGCGCATGTCTTGCCTTGACAAAACTACGGCCCCGAGCTTTAAGAAGTGAACTTTCCTTTACTGGTGTCAGTTGACTTTCAGTTTATTATTCAATCAATAGCGTATGTTTAATGCTTAGAATTTTATGGAAATTAGTTTCAAATGACAGACAGCTCAAGTACCGATATCCGCTACAAGCAAACTGATAACGCATGGCATGCGCGATAGTCTTAAACAAAGGCGATTCATGTCGGTTTAATTTACGCGGGCAACGCTTTACCATTCAAATAAAAACGCAAAACTGTAACGATATGTCACACATAAAATGGTCGGTTTTATTGGAAACATGCTCATATTTGGTCTGGTTAGAGATGCACACAAAAAAGATATTTGGTACGGACGTCGCGTGGCATAAACGTTTTGGCGGGAAGATTCTATTTCAACGGCATCTTGGATAAGATGTAGAATTGAAGTCGTTGCATATAAAATAATCACTATTCTGCGAATGATAATAACTTCGTCTTGCGATAATTGAGACAGTTGAAAGAGGGGATACGTTTGTGCTACATTTATAGTTACGTGTATTATATTAGCGGCTTACCTGTTACTACGCCGACCGCGACCATGGCTGACAACTGACAACATGAAGATCCGTTCTAGGCCAGAGTGGATTTCAGTTCTAGATTTTCTTCAGCTTTCTGACGAATTCGGCCAGGCGAGTTTTAATAGTCGTACTTGCCGTGAAAAAAAAAAACTGAAACAAGAAGAAATGAAAAACATTTAAGCTTGGCAAAAGCCTGACCAGACTATGAAACAGCGGCATTTGTTAACCCTTCAGTTCTTGTTTCTCCACTCTAAAATAAGAAATTCAAAAAAGCAACTGACAAGAGAGTCACAGTTCAAAGTCGCACTTACTCTTATATGAATTTTCCAAGGCTCTGAACTCCATGTACGACTGAAACAGCAAAGTTCTTGGCTGGATCATTTCAAAACGAACCATTCCGGCCCGCGCGCTGTGTTGAACTGAATTGAATTGAATGGAGCTATTGTTTTATGTCAGCTTCTATCATACCGCGAAAACGTCACCACTATTGTATAGGAGGATTCCTTGCATACTGCAATAACCGTGTTAAATGTTTTTAATCCCAAAGGAAGTGGGACTTGAAATAAAACAGTCGGTACAAGCAATCACAACAGTTAAAATACCACGACAGACATTGCTATCATGACTCTCTGAATCAAGAATTAGTTCGACTAATTCGTATAAATTTGAATCAATCGCTGTAACATTATAGTCATATTAGTCTGAATCAACGCTTGGTTGATCAAATTTTTGCCAATTCGAATTGGTTAATAAACTTTGATGATTTGCCCTGACCTAGAATTAATTAATCAACATGTGTTTATACGTGACTCGTTGTCGAATCAAAGCGCTTTTACAGAACACCTTTATTTAAGTCTTTTGTTTTACTTTGTCTTGAGTAGAGGGTTGTTAGAAATTTTTATAATGGAGTTTTTTACATAGTTGTTTCAACCACGTAATAATAGTTAAAATGTCAGTTTGACATATGGCATCAGCTGTTACTGAAATAATAAAGTGTAACTGATTGAAACTAAATTACACTACGTCAAAACAATTATTCATTCAAGGTTGTTCTGACCTTTTTCTTTAGTTAATATTTTCGCCTCTTAGAATGGTCAAAATGACCTTCCAGTTGTAACTGATTGTAACTAATACAGTAAGTCAAAACAACTATTCATTCAAGGTTATTCTGACATTTTTTCTTAAGTTAATATTTTCGCCTCTTGATATATTGTAATTTATTGTAACTAATACGGTAAGTCAAAACAACTATTCATTCAAGGTTATTATGACCTTTTTTGTTTAGTTAATATTGTCGCCTCTTAAGAATGGTCAAAATGACCATTCTTATTAGTCACGACCAATCATATTGGTTATTTTAACTAGTCCATTTTTGTAACTAATATAAATGGTAAAAATAACCTTTTATAAAAGTTATTTTAACTGTTTTCTTTTGTTGACAATTTTGACTATTAAGAATGGTTAAAATGACCATTATTTTTAGTTACGACTAATTAAAATAGTTATTTTAACTAGTCCATTTTTACAGTGTAGATACAGAATACTAATGAAGCTAATTAGTATTCTGTAACTGATACAGAATACTAATTATGTATATGTAACTCAGCCACTAGCTTGTTTGGAAAGCAACCAACAAGAGCCCCCTTCCATTTATTTACTTTTCACTAAATAACTAAATAACGATTTATGCCACAGGCCAGTAAATAGAGCGTTTTCGGGGGATATCGACCGCCGCAGTGATTTGTTACTTCGCCAATAAATTTTCTAAGCCAGAAGTTTACTGTTTCCGCTGTCATAACCTTCAGCTTGCAGCTTAATTCTTGAACGTTTTCCACCCTGCAGTTTCTCGCCTCCAAGACTACAGTTTCATTTTCGGTTTTTTTGTTAGCCCTTGCCTGCTGCCACTGTTCAAATATTTTAACGGCCCACTTCGTGCTGTTTTTAGTGTTTTGGGGAGTCACATCCTTGAGCAGAGAACTTTCTTCCGATAAACTTTTCGGAGGACGAAAGCGCGTGGACGCCATTTCGCTCTTTTAAAACGAAATAAATGTCATGCTAATCCCTTTGCGTTCATCGGATTAACTTCATTCATATAACAGCCAATCAAATTGAATGTAAACAACATTCTTCACACTTTGTATATGACATTCATTTCACAAGTCAGATACAATATTCGCGTCCGATCTGTATGGGATTTACAATGGCTCGCCTTCGGCTCGCCATTGTAAATACCCATACAGATCTCCCGCTCATATTGTATCTATCACGTAAATAACTGCATTGTTGCAAAAATGGTAGTCAATTGTCCGGCACTCCCACTCAGTCAATAAAAATGCATAATAATCTGTGCACATGCGCCGAACCGTGAAACCATCCTTTAATACGGCTTTGCTTCTTCGTAAGCCAATCGTAAATCGCAAATCTTTATCTAAACACGGTAAAATCATCAGGAACCTAACCTAACTAACCTAAACAAATTACAAAGCTAACTACAACTAATCTAAGCGGTTAACCTGTTTTTCATGAATGCCGTGTGTAGTTTAAATTAAAAATTAAGATACGCTGATCGTTTAAATTGACTTAGAGATTTCATTTCTCTGATATCACAGGGTAGGCGGTTCCAGAGAACTACTCCGCTATAACTAAAGTTGTTTTTCATGTAATTATTTCGTGGGAACTGGACGACTTATTTGTTATCAGAGTCCCTCAGAGAGTAGCACGTTTCATTTCGTTTAACAAATTTAGAGGACAGGTATTGAGGAACAATACTATTTAAACACTTATAAACCATTACGATTTTCTGTATTTGAAACTGTGTGCTCAAATTTTTCCAATCGAGTTGGCTAATTAGGCAGTTGGCGTCCGCGTCATAGCTAGAAAAGGTTAAAACACGAGCGGCACGGTTATGAAGCTTCTGTAACCTGTCAAATAAAGTTTTACCACCATCTTGGATCACTCACACTCACTCACTCAGCCGGCTGCAAGGCAGTCGGCCACGATCTTTCTCCATTGCTAGCGATCTTTAGCAGCCCTTCTGATTTCATGTGGGAGCGGTGGATGCTCACTGTTTATTACCTTTGGATCTCAACCATGAAAGCAAGGCTATGACGTTGCTATAGTCGATGGCTATTTCGCAATCTGTTCATACCAATGCGCCTCTGCCCATCTGCTCAAGAGAAATATGCTACATTAAATAATAACCGAAATCTCGATTGGAAACAGATTTATTTAATCCCACATCAGGTTACGCTAGATACAAAAAGTAAGAACTTCCAATATAAAATACTAAATAGAATAGTATTTACAAATAAAATTATGTACAAGATGAAAAGTCGGAAGAATCCCTCGAACATCTCTTTCTTCACTGCCACTTTAGCAAAGAATTCTGGTTGTCTGTTGTTCGTTGGCTAAATAGCATGAAAATCACCATGCGGTTTTTGAACGACAAAGACATAATGTTAGGTCTTGTCGAAAAAAGGAATGCATTGGTCATTATTAAACCACATCATTATTGTCGGGAAATTGATCATATATCAGAGCGGTTTAAGAAAAAGCAAAACCAAAATTGTGCAATGCTATAGCTAAACTAAAATACATAGAAAGTATAGAACGATCCATTCCGAAAAAGAATGGCAGACACAAGTTTCACGTTGAGATGTGGCAGCTCATAAATAACAACAATAATAATCAGTAAATTGTCTCAATCAATAACAAAACTGGTAGGACACAATTTATATAGCATATTATACGATACTGGAATTTTTATATATAGTGTGATGTAAGCACGTCGTGAGAAAGTAATGTTTAAGTCAAGTAATGCGTATGTAGTACAATGTAAAGTAACATAGAGCAGGGCGATACAAAACTATAACTACAAACGGCCATTCTCTCTGGAAGTGCCCCGCGATAGAAAATGGCACAGCTACCAAACAAGAGAGGAAGTCACTGACAGCGATGCTGAGAATGAGATAGCTGGGTGATTCAAGGCGATAGATGTTTCTGCAAATTATAAAAATCACTAAACCGTTAAAAAGAGTTCCTAAGAAACACAAAAGAAACTCGATGACCACGAAGAATGTGCGCCATATGGCAATAACGTCGAGAATGTTCTAAAAAGGATTTGTATCCTTGTTTTTTTTTTTTGCCGAAAATTATTTATTTTACTTATTTAACTGAGGTCTTTGATTTCCTATGCTTTTTCGCGTTCGTGTCTTCAGTCCCTTTATTATCGGCATCTGTTCTTGTAATCTCTCTCGCAGAAATTATTACCGTGAAGTTGTTCTTTTAGTTGGCTATAAACAACCATTTAACAGCTTTATAATGGTTCATTTACGGGTAATATATCATTTTTGGAACGTTTCCTCTTCCTTCCACCCCAAACACATTATTTCATTTGACAGACACGAACGCTTCTTGAACGTACATGCTTATTCTTTGCGGCGGGTGGTGAATCGAAAGAAAGAATTTTGAGTTCGATTAAATCTTAGACCTGAGATTGGAAGCAGAAGCCATGAACACATTTTGCATTGACAAATCTGAAAACATTAAAAGTTGTTTCATTTGGATTGTTAATTGCCATGGAATATTATCTGTATTATCTGAGATCAAAACAATGTTTATATGTTCTTTTAACTACAGCCATCTCTCTTAAAGTGGACAACCCTGTAAAAGGCGGCCACCTCTCTTGGGCGGAGATCGGTGGTTGGCTGGTTTCGTCCCATTTTCTGTCTTTTCTGTAACTAAACTCTCTATTTGCAGGACAGCTGTTGCAGAGAGAGTTCACTGACATATATTCAACATTAAACAATAATGTGCATGTTGGCAAGGTTATGAAGAAGCAATAATTTAATAGAGAGATAATTTATTTTTATACCATTGGGTTATTGGGTATTAAAAAGCATAAAAACCAACGTACTTCGGTTTTGAATTTTAACTGTGTTTTGTAATGTTTCATAGTCTCGAAGCAAGCGGTTTAGCCGCTAGCCTTGATTACAGCGACTCAACATTATGATACGTTACAACAAGGTTCAAATCAAGTGACATTAATTTTTCACTGCCACTTCCATCTATCGAATTGCTCACTTAAATACGTTTCAGCGGATGTTTTCTTTTTAAGCAGTGCTTATTATATGGTACTACAAATCTATAACGTCTGCAAGCAATACGTAAAATATACACCTAATTGCGGAAACGTCGGAGAAAAAATCATAGTCACGAGCGATAATATTTCATATTTTCTTCTGAAAAGTGGGAATATTAACTTGTTTTCTTGGATGAAATGCACGTTGTACAACACTGACAGAACATCTACCGAGCCTCTTCATATGAGCCCGATAACTGGGCGGGACGTTCATTTGAAAAAATTCAGCCATAAGTCATATTTATTTTGCTTTAATATGAAAATTCTTATATCTTTACTCATTCAGCATCAAGAAATAACTTTAAATAAAAAAAGGCTAAAAAATAGGTCTAATCTCGCCCTCCTTCGATAGAACTGCATGCGTATTTGATTTTTTTACTCCTATAACCGAGCTGGCCTGTTTACATGGGAAAATGTCCATCCTGGTTATCGTGATCTCTGTAACCGTGGCAAAAAGCATTTAATTTTACACTTATACTGATATGAATTTGAACGAAAATGTCAACTACAACCAGTTGCAAAATGGTTGGAACAGTCTCACAAAAAAGTGGGTTTTCCTTAAAAAAAAAAAAGGATAAGAATTTGAAAAATAAACAACTTAGTTTCCTTCTACCCCACGTTCCCCCCTTACAAAGTTGTTTCCCTTACGGATTGAATGGAATTCCGACATTTAGACAACATTGACAAGGGAGGGGGGAGCATTCAATGTTTAAAGCGTTAAATTTGTAGAATTGCCGTTTTCATGCAGTGTCTCAACTATTTTTGCAAGTGATTGTAGATTTTGCAGTTATATTTATTTAATAGCTGCCAGTTGTCGAAGGAGAAGCTCAGAGTATTTATACAAACCATTATGAATTTCAAAGTTTGCGCTTTGCATTTTTCCGTGGCAACCCGTGTTGCACTCCAGAAACATTCAAACCTCGAGTTTGTGTGTTTTTTTTAATTTACTTTAGCCGTTCAATAACAGTTTTGTCTGGCAAACCATCTGCTAACAATTTTGCCTTTCAATTTTTACCCTTTCCTGTTGTTTCCTTGGCAATCTCTGTGTTGTAAAACTGACAGAAAACGTTTTATTACCTCTTCACGTTTTTGTCACTCTTCACCTCTTCACGCATTCAATCACATACCATGTTTACAGTACACTTCTTCAAGTGCAGAAGTTTTTGCTATGTTTCCATGATTTAAGCCAAAAGTGATGAACGCAAAGTAATATGAACTAAAAAGACAAAATAAGGAATAAAAACTGAAAATTCCACCAGAATGTACATTTTTATTTCTCAACTGCCTGTCACGAAATCAAAATTAATGACTGAACTATAATCTATTTCCATCATTGTAATCCTACACTTTTATCCCATTCAGTGGTTTATTCGATGGCATTTGGCGATATAATATGGAAATTAAGTAAGCAAAATTTCGTTATTTCGGTGGGTCAGTGGCTGTGTTTAATGATCAGTTGGAAAAGCTATATCCAACACTCCAAAGAGCGTTTCATCACGTACATGTATCTAAAAACCTCGAAGTTGGTTAAAAATCTCGGCTGCGCTTAGTTTTTTCAACCCACTTCTTGGTGTTTGGAAATCCCGATGAAACACTCTTCCTCGTTTTTGATATATTACTTATAAAAATCATTAATAATTTATAACAGTTATAGGTGGTAATAGGTGGTATTTGAGTCACATATACACCTCTATAAACCTCAATACAAATCTATAAACCTCAATACAAATCAACTGAGTTGGTGAATTATTAATAATTAACTTTTCACACGTATCTCTACTCATTGTTTCATTTCATACATGTAAGTACGATAAAATATTCATATGGGCGTTTAAAATATTCTGTATGGGCGTTTACAATGGCTCGCCTTCGGCTCGCCATTATAAACGCCCATACAGATCTTCCATCGCTCATATTTTACCTACTACTTACTGCTTTGTCTAACAGCAGCATTCCAAAACCAATTTGCGTCACTTTTAGTCATTTGCGGTCACTCTGGGGATCATTTTTTGCCGTCAAGAGATCATTTACCGACATGTAAGTGGTCATTTTGTAAATTAGATGGCATAATTGTCGGCGTCGAGCGCACAGAAACGGATAAAAAATGAAATAAATGAACTCTGTAAAATATCAAATATTTATAAGCCGTATCAGAACTTTAGTAGGAGCGAACTATGGAGACGGAAACGCTTTGTAGGTGGACCCTCTGTTGCTCCTTTATTATTTTAAATAGTCGTGTTTAAAACTCAACATTAGTAGACTCTTTAGGAAGCAATGCTTTACCACATTGTCTATTTTTTGTTGTATTAAAAGTGTCAAATTGGCGTCTTGTTTATACAATTCTTGCCTTATTTCCCACATGATGGCTAGAAATGTGTCCTGCAACCATAAAAATAAAAAAAAGCTCTAACTCATTTACGGAATACACGCGCCAGTAGCAATATTTTAGTTAAACTGAATTTTCTAAACAGCTAGGTATTTATTCAGTACTCACAGGTGAAACATGCTTTTCATGTTACAGGGAAGTATAATAAACTTAGTAATTGATTTCTGTAAATAAAGAAATATATATTACAAGAGAGTCGCGTGTGGCGTTATAGTCTTGTTATAACCATGTTGATAATACCCGACACTGTTTCCCTGTAGAAAACCACCCTTTTCATTTGATGTTAGAGTTTTTGGCAAAGTGAATAACTTGAGTTCAGGCTTCTAGTAAACGTAAATTCATTTATTGTTATTTATAACACACTTTTTTCACATGATCAGGATCAGCAATTTTAGCTATGTTGGAAGGGACTATGTACCCATTTGTAATGTTATTTTTAAAAGCCAAAGGACTTATTTATATCAGTGAAAACCCCTAAATAAGTGGCTGCAGATGGCAAGGATGGAAAGGGATTGTATCTTGAAAAAATTGGCTTATGTTTTCAAGTTTACCGCTCCTGTCTTGGAAAACTTTCGCTAAAACTCTTATGATTATGGTTTAATTTCTCTTCGAAAATTCACTTGATATCTTCCTCTTAGTGTTCTTTAAGCATTTGTGTACGACAAAGGTACTTAGTTTTAATTTCCAAAACTTGAAAATCACCATGACATAGCTCCTTTAATTCTGTTTCGTTCAAGATAATCTAGTCTTCAAATCAGCTCTGAAATATGCTGAAAATAGCTTTGCTTCAAAATAGCGGTGCTTCAGAGGGCTTCGCAGTATTCTTCCTAGCATTTATGCCCATAAGATACGTAGTGTCTTGATACTCGGCGGCCGGGACGTGTTTTAAAAATACTACTGATACCCGGCAGTCTGAAGTTTTTATCGAATTTCCACGTTTAATATCTCGTTTAATTCTCCTGAGAATAGACGATCTTTGTTTAGAAATCTAGAGTTATTTCAAACATTATCTTGGCTTCAAAGTTAAAGAAATTGTCGAGCTTGGGCACACTATAAATCTCGATGGTTACGACATTTAGAAATTTGTACTGACTCGCCGACTCTCGACAGACGGGCACGGTTTTCAAATACTACAAATACTAGATACCGGACAGTCTGAAATTCTTACCGTTTTTCCACGAAAATTTGTAATATGTGCAGGGCGAAGTGTACAATTCAGTACGGCTAAACTGTAGAATACCAGGCCACTTATTTGTATCCCGTTGAATAATGTTTGAAATCGCTCGAGATTTCTAAACAAAACCTCGACTATTATCAGAAGATTGAAACGAGATATTTCGTTCAAATTCGATAAAAATTTCAGACCGCCGGGTATCTAGTATTTTGAAAACACTTCCTGGCTGCCGGGTGCCGGGTATCTAGAGGCTACGTTTAAAATAATCTAGTCTTCAAATTAGCACTGAAATATGCTGAAAATAGCTTTGCTTCAAAATAGCGGTGCCCCAGAGGGCTTCGCGGTATTTTTCCTAGCATGTTCTCTTGCTTTGCTTCAGAGGGCAAGTGGTGTTACACTCGAAGGCACAACATGTACAGCTGGCCTGACCCTTCTATTTGGTCTGGTTATAGGAACTGCGATGACCATACGCCTTCGAAATTTGCGAGAAACAATAGCATACAAAATTGGGTTAAGGAACAAAGAGGTTTTGGCGAACACGCTACATGCACTGCTAGTAATGGGATTTAGCCTGATTGAAATAGCTATAAGAAAGGACACTACCGCGTAAGGAGACCACGACAACATGAAAAAGGCTATAACAATAAAAAAGTACATGGAAGTCTATGATGCTTTTTCTGAAGAGCGCGTGTCATTTTCATTGCAGGTAAGCCTCCCATCCGAGATGTGTTGTGAACAATATTTTTGGTAAGATGGTGGATCTTGTAATAGCAAAACGTAATCATCGTCATGGCTAAAAAATAAGAAACGAAAAATACTGTTCCATAATATATCTGATCGCGGGGAATAGATGATTCTTGTTCATCAAAACATGCTTCTTGAATACCCTCCAATCCATATATTCTCGACCATCCTACCAAAGGAGCAGCGCTGAAGCCGATGGAGAAAATCCACGACGCAATGATCACTTTCATTACTTTTTTCTTGTCAAAATACGACTGTCTGGAATGGGACTTGGTAATAGTTAAATACTTCCCTGCTGAAATGGCAGCCAAGTGAGAGAGAGACACCAATGCGAGCAGAAATATCATAAAGGCATGAGCTTGACAACCCGTCTTTCCAAATGGCCACTCCTTTCGAAAGCGTCTTACTATAGAGAATGGAATTACCACTGAACAAGAAAGAAAATCTGTCACGGCAATGCTAAGAATGAGATAACTTGGTGCTGAGAGGCGATAAACGTTCTTACAGATTGTAAAAATGACCAGCGCATTGAAGAAGATTCCCAACAGACACACGACAATTTCAATGGCCACAAATATCAAGCTCCACTTGCCAAAGTCGCCCATTGTTTTTCACCTTTTTTCTTCACCGACTCTACTCTTTGCGGCACTTCAGATCAAACTAATAAATGAAGGTTCACAACGCTCTCGTTACATCTATATTGGTCTGTTTACAGAGGCTTCGCGTTTTTAGGAAATTGTTCCCCGGGAGTATTTTCTGCTATTACTCTAAAAACTCAGCATTCATTGCCTCGTTAAGAATTTTTAGGAAGCAATACTTTACCACATTGTCTCGATCATTTTATGGATGTTGAGAGCATTTTACTTAATCTTTCATTATTTTCTCCAAAGTTTATAGGAACAACTATTGGCTGATAATAATAATAATAATAATAATAATAATAATAATAATTCAGCGAGGGATTGCATGGAAAAGCACCGATTGACGGTTTATCGTTTTAAAGGACTAAAGAAATGTAGAAGCAAGTTCGATTGCCTAATTTATGAAATGTTGTTTATAAAGGACATTAAGCCTTCTCTTAAGGTTACAGTGTACCTTCAGATCGAAAATTTATCGAAATTTTTTTTTGGCGTCAAAATGAAGTTTACAGAATGAACTTTCATTCAAAAATAAATTATCGAAAAATAGTGAAAATTGACGAAGAAATGACAGTATAACTTTTGTGGGCGGAGTTTGTTTATGAAGCGATATGTTTTTTTAAGCGCTGTTTTCTCAAAGTTAATTTTTGGCTTGTTGGGGACACTTTAAAGAGCTACAACTCAAAGGAAATTTGTTCGATTTTCCTCAAATTTGGACAAAAGCTAGGCTAACATATAATCAACAAAAACGTGTCGGCGAATTTCTTATTTCCGAAAACGTTTTCGTCAAGAGCCATTTCCGTGCGATCATTCCAATTTTTTTTCTCCCTTTTTCGAAAATATTCTGTAACTTTTCACTACAATTGAATATGGGAAATCGCCGACACGTTTTTTTAGCGCTTCGTGTCCGGAAACCCGAGAACAAATCAAATTAGCAAAATACAACAATCGCTTTGAGTTATAGCGTTTTAAAGCTGATTCGGACGTTCGAATTTAGACGTCGTAAAAAATTCGACAATTCACTTTATTACCAAATGGTTTCCATATTTAGATAGCCAGCTCTATAAGCTTTAATTTGATATCTGGGTTTAGGTATGTTAAGTGTAATCTTAAGACACAAGAGCTGTTATACTGGAGACACCCCCCAAGGTACACTGTAACCTTAACACCTCGCAAAACTGGTTATTTAACACTTTCTTACTTTTTTTTTAATTATAATCGTGTAAGTAGTTTATTTTTCCCTTTGTAATTATACCCATAGCACCACCAAATATTTCTGTATTGTTTTACCTCATATATATTCTTATTTTAATTTACCTTGTTTGACTTGATAATGACGTGAAGTAGCGTCGAAACGTCGTCGGTTTTTAAAGTTTTTAAAGTTTTAATTAAAAAAAAAAAAACTTTTAGAGTTCATTTTTATGATAAAATCGTTTTCTAAATTTCTCAGTTTAATTTTTCACCAAAAAAGGTGAAAAACACGCATTTTCATTTTCATTCTACTTATGATGACATATTTATTACCATAGCAACTGATTCTCTCCAAACTTAACCAAAATGTGTCTGAAGGATAAATAAAAGTGCTACTGAAGACGGCATGTGCTAACAATAAATCGTCTTCAAAAGTTCAGAGAGAAAGGATCTAGAATAAGTTTACTTTAAATGAAATTGTAAAATTCATTAATAATTCATGAGGGTGATGACCAATCCAACAACAGTATTCAAGTCACATGTATACCTTTGTAAATCCCAATACGTATATAAACTGTCTGAAAGCACGGGGAGGGTTTGAATAGGTAGCAGGGAAATGTTGGGGTTGATGAATGAATACAGAATATTAATTAGTTTCATTAGTATTCTGTATCTACACTGTAAAAATTGACTAGTTAAAATAACCAATTAAAATTGTTGCCAAATGCATCTGAGAGAACCCATTTTTTTTAGTCACTTTGACCCGTTTTAAATGGTTTAAAACGACTGATTTCTTTTGGTTTGGAATAACTTATTATGAGTTAAAATAACTATTGATTGGTTATTTTGACTTTTCTTTTTAGTTGTTATGACTTCAATATTTATGTTGATTTAACTTTTAATAATAGTAGTTTTAACTAGTTTATTTTTAGTTAGAATAACCAATATCTTTGGTTAAATTAACTTAATTTATTTGGTTGCTAACCATTAAAATTTGTTAATTTAACTATTTAAAAAAGTACCCGGGGTGCATCTGAGACAACCCATTTTTTTTAGTTACTTTTTGTTATTTTGACTAAAAAAAATGGGTTAACAAAAACTGTTATTTTAACCTCAAAATAATAAGTAGATTTAACCCCTTCAGAAAGTTAAAACAACACTTTAAAATGGATCATATTGACAAACAGTTTTGGTTATGTCTTTATTAAACTTACTGTCAAATGCACAGTTCTATGGAGTAACTTAACAATGAAAATGTTTTTTTTTCTGAAAACCTTTCTTTCTCTTTCATTTGCTTATATTCATATAAACTATAAAGGAGCTATATTTCACTGTTTGCATGAATGCATACTTGACTGAAAAACAAAATGTTTTACAATTTCATTTTGTTGGCTATCATATATGGTGGCTTTCTTAGTTCTCTTTGAATTATATTCGCCCGTTCATTGCCGGTCGATCCTCATGCATGATGTCTCAATTTGAACCATCTGAAGATAAAAGGATGTCACGCCCTTTGCCGGAACTCCTTAAACCTGCATGATAGTAAAAAAAACCTAAGTATAAGCAAGTGCTTTTTCCTTGGCTTACAAATTACACATTTAAGGAAAAGCAGTTTTAACAAACGACTAACAGTTAATGAAGAACACAACAACAAAAAACAACAATATCTTAGTTTAGATCACTTTAGTAGCCAGGTAAAGAGTGGTAAAACAAGTTATGAAACAAATGGTGCTAAACTTTCCAAAATACTCTCATAGATTAAGCCTCTAAATAATGATTTGGACTGAATAAGGTTCTTTCGAAATGTTAGTCAATAAACGAAGGAGAAGTATCAACTTCTATTAATCAGCAGTGGGCCCAAGCAAGGCTGCCATTACAGACAACCTCAGCAAGGAAATTGCCAGAAGGCAAGCACATGTCTTGCCTTGACAAAACTACGGCCCATAATAAACTGACAGAAGTGAACTTTCCTTTGCTGGCCATTAATCAACATAATCTGTACGATGAAAAGTAACTTACAACTATTTTATTATTTAAATTACACGGGTTAGACAGGTAAGTTCGGGTAAAAAGGACCGTTTTTTGCGCTCTAATGTTTTTCTTTTTTGTGATGTCATCAAATTTGGTCTACTCACAGTTTGTATAGTAGCAGCGAGTGTTTGCTTCAGTTCTAAAAAAAGAAACACAGTTAGCAAATTTCCCATTTCTTTATTTTCCTCCTACTCAATGGAAACGACGTATCTGACAGAATTGTTTTAGTGAGGACCTTTTACAATCTTATATTTATTATCTATCGTATGCCTCATTAATTATTGACCTGAGTTTTAAAACACAATTTGAATTATAGTTACTTTATCTTCATAAATACGAGTACAAAAGCAAACTAGAATTTTCGTTAAAAAAATACACAAATCATAATGATCAGAGAACTTTTTATTAAACTCAGCTGTGGCAAATAGACACTGAGTAATATTTGTAAACTGTGACTGATTCAATTGCTAATTAAGTCAGTTGTATTAGCTTTCAATTGATATCTGATCCATTTGGGTCGAAAGGAGAAGTGTCAACTTCTATTAAGCAGGATGAGCCCAAGCAAGGCTGCCATTACAGACAACCTCAGCGAGGAAATTGCCAGAAGGCAAGCGCATGTCTTGCCTTGACAAAACTACGGCCCCGAGCTTTAAGAAGTGAACTTTCCTTTACTGGTGTCAGTTGACTTTCAGTTTATTATTCAATCAATAGCGTATGTTTAATGCTTAGAATTTTATGGAAATTAGTTTCAAATGACAGACAGCTCAAGTACCGATATCCGCTACAAGCAAACTGATAACGCATGGCATGCGCGATAGTCTTAAACAAAGGCGATTCATGTCGGTTTAATTTACGCGGGCAACGCTTTACCATTCAAATAAAAACGCAAAACTGTAACGATATGTCACACATAAAATGGTCGGTTTTATTGGAAACATGCTCATATTTGGTCTGGTTAGAGATGCACACAAAAAAGATATTTGGTACGGACGTCGCGTGGCATAAACGTTTTGGCGGGAAGATTCTATTTCAACGGCATCTTGGATAAGATGTAGAATTGAAGTCGTTGCATATAAAATAATCACTATTCTGCGAATGATAATAACTTCGTCTTGCGATAATTGAGACAGTTGAAAGAGGGGATACGTTTGTGCTACATTTATAGTTACGTGTATTATATTAGCGGCTTACCTGTTACTACGCCGACCGCGACCATGGCTGACAACTGACAACATGAAGATCCGTTCTAGGCCAGAGTGGATTTCAGTTCTAGATTTTCTTCAGCTTTCTGACGAATTCGGCCAGGCGAGTTTTAATAGTCGTACTTGCCGTGAAAAAAAAAAACTGAAACAAGAAGAAATGAAAAACATTTAAGCTTGGCAAAAGCCTGACCAGACTATGAAACAGCGGCATTTGTTAACCCTTCAGTTCTTGTTTCTCCACTCTAAAATAAGAAATTCAAAAAAGCAACTGACAAGAGAGTCACAGTTCAAAGTCGCACTTACTCTTATATGAATTTTCCAAGGCTCTGAACTCCATGTACGACTGAAACAGCAAAGTTCTTGGCTGGATCATTTCAAAACGAACCATTCCGGCCCGCGCGCTGTGTTGAACTGAATTGAATTGAATGGAGCTATTGTTTTATGTCAGCTTCTATCATACCGCGAAAACGTCACCACTATTGTATAGGAGGATTCCTTGCATACTGCAATAACCGTGTTAAATGTTTTTAATCCCAAAGGAAGTGGGACTTGAAATAAAACAGTCGGTACAAGCAATCACAACAGTTAAAATACCACGACAGACATTGCTATCATGACTCTCTGAATCAAGAATTAGTTCGACTAATTCGTATAAATTTGAATCAATCGCTGTAACATTATAGTCATATTAGTCTGAATCAACGCTTGGTTGATCAAATTTTTGCCAATTCGAATTGGTTAATAAACTTTGATGATTTGCCCTGACCTAGAATTAATTAATCAACATGTGTTTATACGTGACTCGTTGTCGAATCAAAGCGCTTTTACAGAACACCTTTATTTAAGTCTTTTGTTTTACTTTGTCTTGAGTAGAGGGTTGTTAGAAATTTTTATAATGGAGTTTTTTACATAGTTGTTTCAACCACGTAATAATAGTTAAAATGTCAGTTTGACATATGGCATCAGCTGTTACTGAAATAATAAAGTGTAACTGATTGAAACTAAATTACACTACGTCAAAACAATTATTCATTCAAGGTTGTTCTGACCTTTTTCTTTAGTTAATATTTTCGCCTCTTAGAATGGTCAAAATGACCTTCCAGTTGTAACTGATTGTAACTAATACAGTAAGTCAAAACAACTATTCATTCAAGGTTATTCTGACATTTTTTCTTAAGTTAATATTTTCGCCTCTTGATATATTGTAATTTATTGTAACTAATACGGTAAGTCAAAACAACTATTCATTCAAGGTTATTATGACCTTTTTTGTTTAGTTAATATTGTCGCCTCTTAAGAATGGTCAAAATGACCATTCTTATTAGTCACGACCAATCATATTGGTTATTTTAACTAGTCCATTTTTGTAACTAATATAAATGGTAAAAATAACCTTTTATAAAAGTTATTTTAACTGTTTTCTTTTGTTGACAATTTTGACTATTAAGAATGGTTAAAATGACCATTATTTTTAGTTACGACTAATTAAAATAGTTATTTTAACTAGTCCATTTTTACAGTGTAGATACAGAATACTAATGAAGCTAATTAGTATTCTGTAACTGATACAGAATACTAATTATGTATATGTAACTCAGCCACTAGCTTGTTTGGAAAGCAACCAACAAGAGCCCCCTTCCATTTATTTACTTTTCACTAAATAACTAAATAACGATTTATGCCACAGGCCAGTAAATAGAGCGTTTTCGGGGGATATCGACCGCCGCAGTGATTTGTTACTTCGCCAATAAATTTTCTAAGCCAGAAGTTTACTGTTTCCGCTGTCATAACCTTCAGCTTGCAGCTTAATTCTTGAACGTTTTCCACCCTGCAGTTTCTCGCCTCCAAGACTACAGTTTCATTTTCGGTTTTTTTGTTAGCCCTTGCCTGCTGCCACTGTTCAAATATTTTAACGGCCCACTTCGTGCTGTTTTTAGTGTTTTGGGGAGTCACATCCTTGAGCAGAGAACTTTCTTCCGATAAACTTTTCGGAGGACGAAAGCGCGTGGACGCCATTTCGCTCTTTTAAAACGAAATAAATGTCATGCTAATCCCTTTGCGTTCATCGGATTAACTTCATTCATATAACAGCCAATCAAATTGAATGTAAACAACATTCTTCACACTTTGTATATGACATTCATTTCACAAGTCAGATACAATATTCGCGTCCGATCTGTATGGGATTTACAATGGCTCGCCTTCGGCTCGCCATTGTAAATACCCATACAGATCTCCCGCTCATATTGTATCTATCACGTAAATAACTGCATTGTTGCAAAAATGGTAGTCAATTGTCCGGCACTCCCACTCAGTCAATAAAAATGCATAATAATCTGTGCACATGCGCCGAACCGTGAAACCATCCTTTAATACGGCTTTGCTTCTTCGTAAGCCAATCGTAAATCGCAAATCTTTATCTAAACACGGTAAAATCATCAGGAACCTAACCTAACTAACCTAAACAAATTACAAAGCTAACTACAACTAATCTAAGCGGTTAACCTGTTTTTCATGAATGCCGTGTGTAGTTTAAATTAAAAATTAAGATACGCTGATCGTTTAAATTGACTTAGAGATTTCATTTCTCTGATATCACAGGGTAGGCGGTTCCAGAGAACTACTCCGCTATAACTAAAGTTGTTTTTCATGTAATTATTTCGTGGGAACTGGACGACTTATTTGTTATCAGAGTCCCTCAGAGAGTAGCACGTTTCATTTCGTTTAACAAATTTAGAGGACAGGTATTGAGGAACAATACTATTTAAACACTTATAAACCATTACGATTTTCTGTATTTGAAACTGTGTGCTCAAATTTTTCCAATCGAGTTGGCTAATTAGGCAGTTGGCGTCCGCGTCATAGCTAGAAAAGGTTAAAACACGAGCGGCACGGTTATGAAGCTTCTGTAACCTGTCAAATAAAGTTTTACCACCATCTTGGATCACTCACACTCACTCACTCAGCCGGCTGCAAGGCAGTCGGCCACGATCTTTCTCCATTGCTAGCGATCTTTAGCAGCCCTTCTGATTTCATGTGGGAGCGGTGGATGCTCACTGTTTATTACCTTTGGATCTCAACCATGAAAGCAAGGCTATGACGTTGCTATAGTCGATGGCTATTTCGCAATCTGTTCATACCAATGCGCCTCTGCCCATCTGCTCAAGAGAAATATGCTACATTAAATAATAACCGAAATCTCGATTGGAAACAGATTTATTTAATCCCACATCAGGTTACGCTAGATACAAAAAGTAAGAACTTCCAATATAAAATACTAAATAGAATAGTATTTACAAATAAAATTATGTACAAGATGAAAAGTCGGAAGAATCCCTCGAACATCTCTTTCTTCACTGCCACTTTAGCAAAGAATTCTGGTTGTCTGTTGTTCGTTGGCTAAATAGCATGAAAATCACCATGCGGTTTTTGAACGACAAAGACATAATGTTAGGTCTTGTCGAAAAAAGGAATGCATTGGTCATTATTAAACCACATCATTATTGTCGGGAAATTGATCATATATCAGAGCGGTTTAAGAAAAAGCAAAACCAAAATTGTGCAATGCTATAGCTAAACTAAAATACATAGAAAGTATAGAACGATCCATTCCGAAAAAGAATGGCAGACACAAGTTTCACGTTGAGATGTGGCAGCTCATAAATAACAACAATAATAATCAGTAAATTGTCTCAATCAATAACAAAACTGGTAGGACACAATTTATATAGCATATTATACGATACTGGAATTTTTATATATAGTGTGATGTAAGCACGTCGTGAGAAAGTAATGTTTAAGTCAAGTAATGCGTATGTAGTACAATGTAAAGTAACATAGAGCAGGGCGATACAAAACTATAACTACAAACGGCCATTCTCTCTGGAAGTGCCCCGCGATAGAAAATGGCACAGCTACCAAACAAGAGAGGAAGTCACTGACAGCGATGCTGAGAATGAGATAGCTGGGTGATTCAAGGCGATAGATGTTTCTGCAAATTATAAAAATCACTAAACCGTTAAAAAGAGTTCCTAAGAAACACAAAAGAAACTCGATGACCACGAAGAATGTGCGCCATATGGCAATAACGTCGAGAATGTTCTAAAAAGGATTTGTATCCTTGTTTTTTTTTTTTGCCGAAAATTATTTATTTTACTTATTTAACTGAGGTCTTTGATTTCCTATGCTTTTTCGCGTTCGTGTCTTCAGTCCCTTTATTATCGGCATCTGTTCTTGTAATCTCTCTCGCAGAAATTATTACCGTGAAGTTGTTCCTTTAGTTGGCTATAAACAACCATTTAACAGCTTTATAATGGTTCATTTAAGGGTAATATATCATTTTTGGAACGTTTCCTCTTCCTTCCACCCCAAACACATTATTTCATTTGGCAGACACGAACGCTTCTTGAACGTACATGCTTATTCTTTACGGTGGGTGGTGAATCGAAAGAAAGAATTTTGAGTTCGATTAAATCTTAGACCTGAGATTGGAAGCAGAAGCCATGAACACATTTTGCATTGACAAATCTGAAAACATTAAAAGTTGTTTCATTTGGATTGTTAATTGCCATGGAATATTATCTGTATTATCTGAGATCAAAACAATGTTTATATGTTCTTTTAACTACAGCCATCTCTCTTAAAGTGGACAACCCTGTAAAAGGCGGCCACCTCTCTTGGGCGGACATCGGTGGTTGGCTGGTTTCGTCCCATTTTCTGTCTTTTCTGTAACTAAACTCTCTATTTGCAGGACAGCTGTTGCAGAGAGAGTTCACTGACATATATTCAACATTAAACAATAATGTGCGTGTTAGCAAGGTTATGAAGAAGCAATAATTTAATAGAGAGATAATTTATTTTTATACCATTGGGTTATTGGGTATTAAAAAGCATAAAAACCAACGTACTTCGGTTTTGAATTTTAACTGTGTTTTGTAATGTTTCATAGTCTCGAAGCAAACGGTTTAGCCGCTAGCCTTGATTACAGCGACTCAACATTATGATACATTACACTGAACAAGGTTCAAATCAAGTGACATTAATTTTTCACTGCCACTTCCATCTATCGAATTGCTCACTTAAATACGTTTCAGCGGATGTTTTCTTTTTAAGCAGTGCTTATTATATGGTACTACAAATCTATAACGTCTGCAAGCAATACGTAAAATATACACCTAATTGCGGAAACGTCAGGGAAAAAAACATAGTCACGAGCGATAATATTTCATATTTTCTTCTGAAAAGTGGGAATATTAACTTGTTTTCTTGGATGAAATGCACGTTGTACAACACTGACAGAACATCTACCGAGCCTCTTCATATGAGCCCGATAACTGGGCGGGACGTTCATTTAAAAGATTTCAGCCTTAAGTCATATTTTCTTTGCTGTAATTATGAAATTCTTATATCTTTACTCATTCAGCATCAAGAAATAACTTTTAACAAAAAAGGCTAAAAAATAGGTCTAATCTCGCCCTCCTTCGATAGAACCGCATGCGTATTTGATTTTATTACTTCTATAACCGAGCTGGCCTGTTTATATGGGTAAATGTCCGGCCTGGCTATCGTGATCTATGTAACCAGGGCAAAAAGCATTTAATTTTACACTTATACTGATATGAATTTGAACGAAAATGTTAACTAGATTTTGCAGTTATATTAATAGCTGCCAGTTGTCGAATGAGAAGCCCAGAGTATTTATACAAACCATTATGAATTTCAAAGTTTGCGCTTTGCCGTTTTTCCGTGGCAACCTGTGTTGCACTCCAGAAACATTCAAACCTCGAGTTTGTGTTTTTTTTCAATTTACTTTAGCCGTTCAATAACAGTTTAATTTGTCTGGCAAACCATCTGCTAACAATTTTGCCTTTCAATGTTTGCTCTTTCCTGTTGTTTCCTTGGCAATCTCTGTGTTGTAAAACTGACAGAAAACGTTTTATTACCTCTTCACGTTTTTGTCACTCTTCACCTCTTCACGCATTCAATCACATACCATGTTTACAGTACACTTCTTCAAGTGCAGAAGTTTTTGCTATGTTTCCATGATTTAAGCCAAAAGTGATGAACGCAAAGTAATATGAACTAAAAAGACAAAATAAGGAATAAAAACTGAAAATTCCACCAGAATGTACATTTTTATTTCTCAACTGCCTGTCACGAAATCAAAATTAATGACTGAACTATAATCTATTTCCATCATTGTAATCCTACACTTTTATCCCATTCAGTGGTTTATTCGATGGCATTTGGCGATATAATATGGAAATTAAGTAAGCAAAATTTCGTTATTTCGGTGGGTCAGTGGCTGTGTTTAATGATCAGTTGGAAAAGCTATATCCAACACTCCAAAGAGCGTTTCATCACGTACATGTATCTAAAAACCTCGAAGTTGGTTAAAAATCACGGCTGTGCTTAGTTTTTTCAACCCACTTCTTGGTGTTTGGTAATCTCGAAGAAACACTCTTCCTCGTTTTTGATATATTGCTTATAAAAATCATTAATAATTCATAACAGTTATAGGTGGTATTTGAGTCACATATACACCTCTATAAACCTCAATACAAATCTATAAACCTCAATAGAAATCAACTGAGTTGGTGAATTATTAATAATTAACTTTTCACACGTATCTCTACTCATTGTTTCATTTCATACATGTAAGTACGATAAAATATTCATATGGGCGTTTAAAATATTCTGTATGGGCGTTTACAATGGCTCGCCTTCGGCTCGCCATTATAAACGCCCATACAGATCTTCCATCGCTCATATTTTACCTACTACTTACTGCTTTGTCTAACAGCAGAATTCCAAAACCAATTTGCGTCACTTTTAGTCATTTGCGGTCACTCTGGGGATCATTTTTTGCCGTCAAGAGATCATTTACCGACTTGTAAGTGGTCATTTTGTAAATTAGATGGCATAATTGTCGGCGTCGAGCGCACAGAAACGGATAAAAAATGAAATAAATGAACTCTGTAAAATATCAAATATTTATAAGCCGTATCAGAACTTTAGTAGGAGCGAACTATGGAGACGGAAACGCTTTGTAGGTGGACCCTCTGTTGCTCCTTCGTTATTTTAAATAGTCGTGTTTAAAACGCAACATTAGTAGACTCTTTAGGAAGCAATGCTTTACCACATTGTCTATTTTTTGTTGTATTAAAAGCGTCAAATTGGCGTCTTGTTTATACAATTCTTGCCTTATTTCCCCCATGATGGCTAGAAATGTGTCCTGCAACCATAAAAATAAAAAAAAGCTCTAACTCATTTACGGAATACACGCGCAGTAGCAATATTTTAGTTAAACTGAATTTTCTAAACAGCTAGGTATTTATTCAGTACTCACAGGTGAAACATGCTTTTCATGTTACAGGGAAGTATAATAAACTTAGTAATTGATTTCTGTAAATAAAGAAATATATATTACAAGAGAGTCGCGTGTGGCGTTATAGTCTTGTTATAACCATGTTGATAATATCCGACACTGTTTCCCTATAGAAAACCACCCTTTTCATTTGATGTTAGAGTTTTTAGCAAAGTGAATAACTTGACTTCAGGCTTCTAGTAAATGTAAATTCATTTATTGTTATTTATAACACACTTTTTTCACATGATCAGGATCAGCAATTTTAGCTATGTTTGAAGGGACTATGTACGTATTTGTAGTGTTACTTTTAAAAGCCAAAGGACTTATTTATATCAGTGAAAACCAAAAAATAAGAGGCTGCAGATGGCAAGGATGGAAAGGGATTGTATCTTGAAAAAATTGGCTTATGTTTTCAAGTTTACCGCTCCTGTCTTGGAAAACTTTCGCTAAAACTCTTATGATTATGGTTTAATTTCTCTTCGAATATTCACTTGATATCTTCCTCTTAGTGTTCTATAAGCATTTTGTGTACGACAAAGGTACTTAGTTTTAATTTCCAAAACCTGAAAATCGCCATGACATAGCTCCTTTAATTCTGTTTCGTTCAAGATAATCTAGTCTTCAAATCAGCACTGAAATATGCTGAAAATAGCTTTGCTTCAAAATAGCGGTGCTTCAGAGGGTTTCGCAGTATTCTTCCTAGCATTTATGCCCATAAGATACGTAGTGTCTAGATACTCGGCGGCCGGGAAGTGTTTTAAAAATACTACTGATACCCGGCAGTCTAAAGTTTTTATCGAATTTCCACTTTTAATATCTCGTTTAATTCTCCTGAGAATAGACGATCTTTGTTTAGAAATCTAGAGTTATTTCAAACATTATCTTGGCTTCAAAGTTAAAGAAATTGTGGAGCTTGGGCACACTATAAATCTCGATGGTTACGACATTTAGAAATTCGTACTGACTCGCCGACTCTCGACAGACGGGCACGGTTTTCAAATACTACAAATACTACATACCGGACAGTCTGAAATTCTTACCGTTTTTCCACGAAAATTTGTAATATGTGCAGGGCGAAGTGTACAATTCAGTACAGCTAAACTGTAGAACACCAGGCCACTTATTTGTATCCCGTTGAATAATGTTTGAAATCGCTCGAGATTTCTAAACAAAACTTCGACTATTATCAGAAGAATGAAACGAGATATTTCGTTCAAATTCGATAAAAATTTCAGACCGCCGGGTATCTAGTATTTTGAAAACACTTCCTGGCTGCCGGGTGCCCGGTATCTAGAGGCTACGTTTAAGATAATCTAGTCTTCAAATCAGCACTGAAATATGCTGAAAATAGCTTTGCTCCAAAATAGCGGTGCTCCAGAGGGCTTCGCGGTATTTTTCCTAGCATGTTCTCTTGCTTTGCTTCAGAGGACAAGTGGTGTAACACTCGAAGGCACAACATGTACAGCTGGCCTGACCCTTCTATTTGGTCTGGTTATAGGAACTGCGATGACCATTCGCCTTCGAAATTTGCGAGAAACAATAGCATACAAAATTGGGTTAAGGAACAAAGAGGTTTTGGCGAACACGCTACATGCACTGCTAGTAATGGGATTTAGCCTTATTGAAATAGCTATAAGAAAGGACACTACCGCGTAAGGAGACCACGACAACATGAAAAAGGCTATAACAATAAAAAAGTACATCGAAGATCTATGATGCTTTTTCAGAAGAGCGCGTGTCATTTTCATTGCAGGTAAGCCTCCCATCCGAGATGTGTTGTGAACAATATTTTTGGTAAGATGGTGGATCTTGTAATAGCAAAACGTAATCACCGTCATGGCTAAAAAATAACAAACGAAAAATACTGTTCCATAATATATCTGATCGCGGGGAATAGATGATTCTTGTTCATCAAAACATGCTCCTTGAATACCCTCCAATCCATATATTCTCGACCACCCTAACAAAGGAGCAGCGCTAAAGCCGATGGAGAAAATCCACGACGCAATGATCACTTTCATTACTTTTTTCTTGTCAAAATACGACTGTTTGGAATGGGACTTGGTAATAGTTAAATACTTCCCTGCTGAAATGGCAGCCAAGTGAGAGAGAGACACCAATGCGAGCAGAAATATCATAAAGGCATGAGCTTGACAACCCGTCATTCCAAATGGCCACTCCTTTCGAAAGCGTCTTACTATAGAGAATGGAATTACCACTGAACAAGAAAGAAAATCTGTCACGGCAATGCTAAGAATGAGATAACTTGGTGCTGAGAGGCGATAAACGTTCTTACAGATTGTAAAAATGACCAGGGCATTGAAGAAGATTCCCAACAGACACACGACAATTTCAATGGCCACAAATATCAAGCTCCACTTGCCAAAGTCGCCCATTGTTTTTCACCTTTTTTCTTCACCGACTCTACTCTTTGCGGCACTTCAGATCAAACTAATAAATGAAGGTTCACAACGCTCTCGTTACATATATATTGGTCTGTTTACAGAGGCTTCGCGTTTTTAGGAACTTATTGCCCCGGGAGTATTGTCTGCTATTTCAATTACTCTAAAAACTCGGCATTCATTGCCTCGTTAAGAATTTTTAAGAAGCAATACTTTACCACATTGTCTCATTGTATGGATGTTGAGAGCATTTACTTAATCTTTCCTTATTTTCTCCAACGTTTATAGGAACAACTATTGGTTAATAATAATAATAATAATAATAATAATAATAAAGGAAAATAATTATAATAATAATAATAATAAAGGAGATATCATAATAATAATAATAAAAATAATAATAATAAAAATAATAATAATAATAATAATAATAATGGATTGCATGGAAAAGCACCAATTGACCATCTTTTTAAAGTACTAAACAAATGCAGAAGCAAGTTCTATTGCCTAATTTATGAAATGTTCTTTATAAAGGACGTCAAGACTTCTCTTAACACCCAAACTGACTCTATTCGCGCAAAACTTGTTATTTGACACTTTTTAAATTAAAATTGTATAAGTTGTTTTATTTTTTACCTTTGTAATTATACCAATAGGACCACCAAATATTTCTGTATTGTTTTACCTCATATATATTCTTGTTCCAATTTTACCTTTTTGACTTAATAATGATGTGAAGTAGGTTCGAAATGTCGTCGATTTTTAAAGTTTTTAAAGTTTTAAAATGTTCAATTTTTTTAAAATGTTTTAGCGTTCAATTTTATGATAAAATCGTTTCCCAAATCTCTCAGTTTATTTTTCTCACCGAAAAAGGTGGAAAACACGCATTTTCTTTCAAGAATGGCTTGACCTCATGCTACTTATGACGACATATCTTATTACCATAGCAACCGATTCTCTCAAAACGTTTAGCCAAACTGTGTCTCAAGGATAAACAAACCGCTGCTGAAGACGGCATGTGTTAACAATAAATGGTCTTGAAAAGATCAGACAGAAAGGATCTTAAATAAGTTTACTTCAAATGGAAGTAAATAACTGCATTATTGCATAACGCTCTTATTTTTTTCTTGTTTTAACAAACACGTCGTTTTTACAATGGCAATTAAGTGGATGATATGCGACACACTTTTAAATCATATATTTTTACACACCTGTCTCTAAGAAAACCCGAAAGCCATTTGCACGAACATACATTTGTCGCGCGACGAGTCTAAAATATTGCCTTCGATTTTAATTTTAGGGATTGTCAAACAATCTGCAAATATTTTTTATCACATATATTTGAGGTTACACTACGTAAAACAAAATATACAAAAAAATAAAAGATTTAGTAAGAAGAACTCTTTTCTAGTGGCTGTATGTTTTCAACACAAATTTTCCTGTACGTTAAGAGCCGATATAGACTAAATCAGGTTATGTAAGACAATCAAAGGCTCCTAAGAGCCAACCCGTGAATAAGAAATGCTAACGCGTAACGCAATATTGCGGTAAGCTTATGTTTTCATACTGACACGGTTCAATATATTTTTTTTAAAATTAAACGTAAGGATTTTTGACAAACGCGAAAGGAAAAATACGGTACATCACTTTCATAATGTTCAGTCCGAAGAAGAAATAAAAAAAAAAAATAAAATAAAAAAGGACAGCAGGAGCAAGACTCGAATCTGGCCGGGGACCTTTCGGCTAACAGTCCGCGCTTTACACCATTCGGCCACCGTTATCACTGGCTTGGAACAGGATAAATTTAATTATACTTCAAGGTACATACGCATCAAAGCGCTTGTCTCGGTTAAAAAATCCTTTTAGATCGATTTTATCGTTGCATTAAAGACTCCAAATGCGAAACATCTTTAAGCTTATTGTTATTTATATTCGTTTACAACAATTTAGTTATTGTTATCGCTGGATTCACGTTATTCTTGTTACAAAACGCATTCGTAACAAACATTATGTCACAAAGTTTACAGCTGATGGAAGGAGTGAGCGAGTGAGTGAGCGAGTGAGCGAGTGAGCGAGTGAGCTAGTGCTCATTTGCATATCTGTCTCCGTTACCGATAACCCGTTCATTACGCATGCGCGTATTCATCGGTTAAAAAGGGAAAAACGGCAGGTTATAAACGATGAATGGTTTGTTTTAGGTAAAACTCTTTATTAGTGGTTATGTATTAATCAAAACTGTTATTCAATACAATTTGTCTTGTACGTAAAGAGCTGATATAGTTAAAGGGAGGCCACGCAAGACTGCAGAAAAAGCAAAATGGGAGGCAATTCATGAAAGAAATTGCGCGCATCTAAAAATTATTTGATGTGTAATGGTTACTATACAGATGTCGTCCAGTCTTCAGCAACATGGCAGTTTTACTCATTTATGGACGTCTTTATTCTGCTATTTTACTTCAAGAAACCTTGTTCTCTCCTGTGGATAAACCAGCCAACTTATGTTGTTTTGTTTATTTAAATTACACCTGACAACATTTAGTTAACTAGAAATACTTGTCTCGCAGAATCTCGCGAGGCTCGGGGGAGGGTGCACCGCGGGTCGAAACTTTGGTGGCGTCTCGATTTGCGTATGAGGCTTTTCGCCATTCCACTTCGTCTTCTTTTAAATCAAATATGTTGGTAAAAGGTCCTTTCGATGGTTCGCGTACCGTACATTGTATTTAATATATCCGCTTTCATGCCTACAGCTTTGCGGATTATAATATATAAATAAATAAATTTATCGTCCGCCATCTTAGTTTACCATGCCCCTCTATAGGCTTACATGAAGTAGTACCGCTGTCTTACGTTGCGCTGTTGCCAGGCAACTGCAGGACATCTTCAACTATATATATATTTAAGCAATAGAATACATTTTCTATGAGTTTACCGACTGATAAACCCACGCGGGATGTTGGGAGAACACGAGAAAAGCTTGTAAATCACGAGCCGCAGGCTCGTGATTTACAAGCTTTTCGAGTGTTCTCCCAACATCCCAAGTGGGTTTATCAGGCCGGTAAACTCATAGAAAATGTGTTCTATTGCTTTTATGAAATAACTATGAAAAGCGTTTGGAAAGAGAGAAATTTGTTGTAGTTTTGTGCCGATCAAGTAGCTTGTTCTCATAACATTCATCATATGACCGGGAAAACCAATCAGAGCGGCTGAAAAAATGAACTTTACACGATGCCACTGACAAAGCTGCACTGACAAATTCACG
This sequence comes from Cladopsammia gracilis, assembly GCA_022457155.1. Taxonomy (NCBI): domain Eukaryota; kingdom Metazoa; phylum Cnidaria; class Anthozoa; order Scleractinia; family Dendrophylliidae; genus Cladopsammia; species Cladopsammia gracilis. The sequence goes on from JAJGOT010000073.1 coordinate 444,811, forward strand.
GGTTCAACGAAAGTGATGAAAAGTTTTAGCGCTTTGAAATTCGTCAGTTGGAATTTATCAGCTGAAAGAAGAAAACATATTCAATGATTCAAAAGTTCTTTGAATGGGAAATCCAGAAAATTTTGTGTCCGGAATCTGCCGCCGCAAACATGAATGTACGAGGAAAGTTTGAAAGCCTAAAATTTTTATGGCGTATGTTGGATTCAAAGATTGCCTTCTTGTCAAGAATTTTTCAATTGGAATAAAGGTTAGTTCCAGAAACTCAGCTTCTGAAAATGTTTTCGACTTTATCCACTTACTTTGAAGTGTACAATGAAGCCCCTACTTCTCTACATTTTACGTTCTGAATGAAAACTAAGCTCATTGTTTTTTAAGCCTACAGTTGAATTGTTTGATCATTCCATGCAAATAATTTGTTTAACCATAAACCTATATTTTTTGTTAGCTTCATTTTCTTCTTGCTAATTGATCATCCTTGCTTGGACACATAATCAGAATTTAAACTGCTTCCGGTACAAAAGTATTCCATAAAAAAATCTCAAAAACAAAACACGATAAAGCGCTTTAATGGAATCGGCGTAAAATAATTATCCTAAACAACAAAGCTATAAGCTTAAGCCTTGCTTTTTAATTCCACTGTGAAAATCCGTCTTATTTAGAAGTTATCTTAGGATTTGTAGGAACATTTATAAACTTAGTTCAGTGAATTTCAATCGAAAATTCCTCAGTTTGAAAGCCACTGTTTTCTCTTTGGGATCCATAATTTTTGAGCTTTCCACTAATAGCTAAACCCTCAGTTCAATGAACTTCACAAAGTACATATCGAGGTTGTTTTGATTGTCAGTGATCGCTGCATGTAAGCCTTTCCAAGTTAATGTTAAATGAAAATATATTCCTGTTGTTGATATCAGTTTTAAAATATTAAAGCTTAGTGTTCTTTTGTCGTTAAGCCGTTTTTCGCTTGCGTGCGTGGGAATTTTTATTTTTTATTTTGTAGGTTTGAGCAGCAACTTATCGTTTACAAGAAACATATCTTCTCTTCTCATCTTCTAACAGACCACAATATGCAATAAGACACTAAGCCGGCTCGAGTTGTGAAATTCCTTTTCCTCACGCTTGTGTTGATGCAGTGGAAAATTGAACTTTGTTTACTTTACAGTTTCGCTTGCGCGGTTTTCTATGAGTTTACCCGCACAATAGTTAATAGGTCTTTGGCCAATCAGAACGCGCGTAGTATCTCAGTTATTTTATAAATATATATATATATATATATATATATATATATATATATATATATATATATATATGAATATAAATATATTTTTCGCTCGAATTCGCGCGGCTTAGCTCCCGAGGCACGACAAATTTATTAACCTCGCTACGCTCGGGCCTTCGGCCCTCGCTTCGCGAGGAAAAATCGAACAACAAAAATCAAACCTAGTACAATGCGGAAGTATATGAACAGATTGACACTTCTAGTTTTACGTTTGGGTATTAACGTCTTTTAATTTAACTTTTTCAGAAAACAAAGTGCCGCTGTTTTATTGTTTGCGATATTTGGTACGAATTGTATAGGTAGGAGAAATAAAAGTGGTCAGTATCTTCCCACTATGCACCTTAATGACCATTGAGTCAGCTTTAATTTAGTCATTCGCGTAAACAAGCGGATGTGGTAAGTTTTTATGAAGCTGAGTAAACGTGTTCAACGGGGAAAGAGAATCGATTGCTTTGAAACCGACAGCGTGGGGAGAAAGACGGTATAATTATTGTCATATTAGCATTCTAAGCGATGGTTACGTAATTATGGATATCATAATATTTCCTTTTTGAAGGCAGAAATTTAGGGAAGTAGTCCCTTGTTGTGTAAAAATGGCGCGGGGTAAAATATTGTAGTAAGCCTTTTTAAATGTCAATGATTTTTCCTCGAAACTGTGATTTGTTATCAATGTGTTGAATTATTAAATAGTTATAGTGCTGAAGCTTGCGCAATATCGCCTGATTTTAGTTAACTCCGTCTAAGTATCGGGCGGTATTGCAGTCGCTTTCGTACTATAACTGTTAAATATGTTCAAATATCATCAATATGCAAACTTAATGCTCGGGTTCCTTGTAGTATTTATGTTATCATTTTATCATTCTTGTGTTTTAGCGTTGTATGTTCTAACTCAGTAAATAATATCAAATTATTGCCAATCTTTTTATTTTACGCCACTTGATTCACCCATTATCTTAAAAAAAAATCAACATACATTACAATACTTTTAAGCAAACAGAACATAGTTACATCAAACCTACTATAGAGCTATAATGTCAGTCTTACAAATGGTGATACACTCTAAAGCCGAAATTCCATTGCCTAAGTCTACTTTCTACAGTCATACTGCCAGTACGTTTACCGAATAGTTTTACTCCACAGGGAACAAGATATTTTTTTCCATTCCCGTCAAGATCAATCCCTAAAATAAGGCTAAAAACGAACTAAGCGCTTGTTGAGCTTCATCCAATTTATATCGTATCCCAATTTTCGGCGCAGTGAAAAATTTGATTTGGTTTAAAAACGTATATGTAGGGGTTGAACTCGTTTTTTGTGCCCTAATAGGAACGTAACGTACAGTTAATGGATATAAACTCTATTCAGATCGTGATTATTTTTGTATTCTGGGACCAGCGTGGTGCGATTAAAGAGGCATTGTCACGCAGATTTTGCTGTGTTTTGGTCAAAATACACTAAATATACGACAAAGTACCTTTGCTCAAACATAAAATTGCTTTAAATTTAGAACACCAAGAAGATAATATCAAGTGATTTCTTCAAGGAAGAACAAACCATAATAAGTTTTTTCTGCGATTTTTCCACGACTCTTGGGAGGAACTTGAAAAAATTGGCCAATATTTTCAAGTTGCAATCCATTTCCATCCTGGCCATCCGCAGCCAAAGATAACGAATGCTTGTTTCTGTGCACTGATAGAATATTTATTAACAAAACTGGACAATTATTTTTAGGTTTCCATTGAAACAAATATGTTTTTTGGCTTTTCAAGGTGATACTAAAAATAGGTGACAGTGTCCCTTTAAATTGGTTATGTCGCGAGGTTTCGCTTAATTTTGGTAACTATAATTTACACTTTTATCTGTCAAAATTATTTTGTTCGCTGATACGAAACAGGACTCGAAACGGAACCAGTGGTCACTATTGCTTGTTTTGATTTAATTCAAACAATTTCATCGCTCTTTTCTCAAGCGAAACAAAATCAGGTTTGTCTGTGGCGATAAAGAAGTACGAAGCGAGGACTCTGGTACCATGATAATACCGAAATGTAGTAGTTTAGCCAACAGAGAAGAAGAACCTTCGTCCATTACATTCCATGGTCAACTGATTTCTGTCGCTGCTCGTACATATTGAGATATTTAGTCGTACGATTTCAGAATCGGAAAAATAACCGGGCCAAAATCAAGACAAATAGATTATTTACATATGTGAAAAATCTGAGACCATTTGGTGAACACAGCACTGCAGGATTGAATGGATTCGACGATGATGGCGTAAACGTGAAAAACAGCCACCGGACGTTTTTCAACATTGTAGCTTGCGTGACACCTCGCGACATTAGCCCCTTTAAATATTAAAGCACATTGTTCCTGAAACTTGGCGGGTGTATAGTGCGTTCAACGTGGTTTTTTATGATGTCTGCAAAATGGAATGATGGTGTCAAATGAGGTGGGAATTACGTCATTAGTTCTGCATAGTAAAAGTGTAATAGTTACAACGATAAACGTAAAAGTTTTCATTAAAAGTTAAGACAATCAAAACTTAGAAAAAAGGGCTGTCAAAATCTTGGTGCCATGGAAATATCATGCCACATGAACTACGAAATATCGCACGAAATTGTTGCCAGATAAATTTTAAGAAAAGTCTCGAAGTATATAGGATAGTTTTTATTCTTATTATTTATATTTTATTTATATACACATGTAATTATCTTTAGTTTGTTAAGACGAGTTCATCAGTTTACTGTCAAGCGTTACCCTCATTAAATAAAGTTGATTATTATTATATTATTATTGCCCATCAAGTTCAATGGCGGCAATTTTGAATCCGCCATCTTGGATTGCCTATAAGCGTCAAAATTTAGTCAACGTTAAAATTTAAAGAAACAAGCTAAAATAATCTCAGGCAGATAATTCAAAATTTGTGGAAAAATGCCTGTCTAAATATGGCTGCCAAGGAAACATCACCCGTCATGAAAAATAATCTGTCCCATCAAAATGCTTCCAGATAAATTTGGTGGGTATTGGTGAAATGTTTCAAAACTTATAAACGTTCAAAAGTGAACGCGATTCTACATTTCGATAGCTTTTGTCCGTCTCAACTTCAACAGTTATGATCACTATTGACAGCATATTGTATACCAATGGTTTAATTTTTGATCATAACGAGTAATATTCACTTAAAAATTTATTTTCAATAAATTTTTAAGTGAAAAGAAGAAAATCTAAAATCCCCACTCAGGACTGAACCTGTGACCTCAGATACGCTCAGGCTTACATAGCCTACCGTACCACTGTATCACCTAGCTTCTCGGGTTGTTTAGTCCTAAATTTAACTATATAAACTGCTGCCCCTAACCTCAACTGAAAGCTAACCAGTTACTCCGTTATATAAGTCTCAATAAGGTGTCCAACCTGATTTTGGAGTATCCGATCTAGTCACCACCGTCCATGATGTCATCCAAAATGGCCGCCAAGATGGCCGCCATCTTGGATTTTACAAAAAATTCAACTTTTAATTATCAGAAAAATGGGAAAATTGCAAATGAATTTTGCTAGAGTTGTAAAATATAATAAAGTGAAACATTTTCCTGCTTTTGGTTGCGTTTATACGTTTTTTCACCGAGAAAGGTGAAAAACACGCATTTTTATTTAAAAATGGCTTGACCTCATATTACTTACGACGTCATATCTCATTACCATAACAACCGATGGTCATCAAACGTAACCAAAATGTGTCTAAAGGATAAATAAACAGCTACTGAAGACGACATCTGCTAACGATAAATGCTCTTAAAAAATCGGAGAATAACCTCAAGGAGAGGGGGTGTCATCAACCCCCCCCCCCCCCCCCCTCCACCCCGTTCGTCCGAGGGTTAACAAATACATATGTCTCACCTCCTGAAAATGCTACTTCGCGGTATTCTTACTTATATTTATTATGTATAGAGATAGATAGATAGATAGATAGATAGATAGATAGATAGATAGATAGATAGATAGATAGATAGATAGATAGATAGATAGATAGATAGATAGATAGATAGTCATTAAGCATATAAATATTGACAAGCATACTACGAAAAAGTATAAATAAGTTAAAAGACACATCATCTTATGTCGAATAATCCCTTTGTTTTCTGAGAATTAAAAATTACATTCCATAATTTAGCCTTAAAAGATTTAACTGATGTCTCCAGCCCCAGATGTCTGTTAATGGTGGTTATTGTAACCGTTTCCTGTCTCGATCAAAATAGCTGTGATTCAGAGAGCAAGTTGTCCTACACTAGAAGACACAACAGCTGGCCTGACCCTTCTATTTGGTCTGGTTATAGGAACTGACCATACCATACGCCTTCGGAATTTGCGAGAAACAATAGCATACAAAATTGGGTTAAGGAACAAAGAGGTTTTGGCGAACACGCTACATGCACTGCTAGCAATGGGATCTAACCTTATTGAAATAGCTATAAGAAAGGACACTACCGCGTAAGGAGACCACGACAGCATGAAAGAGGCTATAACAATAAAAAAGTACATCGAAGATCTATGATGCTTTTTCAGAAGAGCGCGTGTAATTGTCATTGCAGGTAAGCCTCCCATCTGAGATGTGATGTGAACAATATTTTTGGTAAGATGGTGGATCTTGTAATAGCAAAACGTGATCACCGTCATGGCTAAAAAATAGGAAGCGAAAAATACTGTTCCAAAATATATCTGATCGCTGGGATTAGATGAATCTTGTTCATCGGAGCATGTTTCTTGAATACCTTCAAGTCCATAAATTCTCGACCATCCTACCAAAGGAGCAACGCTAAAGCCGATGGAGAAAATCCACGACGCAATAATCACGTTCATTACTTTTTTCTTGTCAAAGTACGACTGTCGGGAAAGGGACTTGGTGATAGTTAAATACTTCCCCGCTGAAATAGCAGCCAAGTGAGAGAGAGACACCAATGCGAGCAGAAATATCATAAAGGCATGAGCTTGACAGCCCACCATTCCAAATGGCCATTCCTTTCGAAAGTGTCTTGTTACAGATAATACAATAGCCACCGAGCAAGAAAGAAAATCACTCACAGCAATGCTAAGGATGAGATAACAGGGTGCTGAGAGGCGAAAAATGTTCCTACAGATTGTAAAAATCACCAACGCATTAAAGAAGATTCCCAACAGACACACGACCGCTTCAAAGGCCACGAAGATCATGTTCGACTTGCCAAAGGCTATCATTGTTGAAGTAACCATTCTTTTCTTGCAAGAAACACTCTGTGCGGCACTTTACATCCAAGTAAAAGAAAAAGAGAGTTGGTTGCATAACGCTTTTCTTTTCTTCTTGTTTTCAACAAACAGGTTGTCTTTACAATGACAATTAAGTGGATTATATGTCTTTTCCCTTGACATAACATCCTACGATGCGTCACACTTTTGAATTGTATGTTTTTACACACCTGTCTCTAAAAAAAAAAAAAATCCGAAAGCTATGACGATTAAACTGTTGCCTTCGATTTTAATATTTTGGTTTGTCAGACAATCTGCAGACATTTTTTATCACTTACATAGTTGAGGTTATACTACGCAACACAAAATATCCAAAAAATAAAAGGTTTAATATGAAGAACTCTTTACTAGTGGCTTTTTGTTTTCAAGACAATTTTCCTGTACTTTAAGAGTCGATATAGACTAAGTCAGGTTATGTAACACAAAACGGGATAAACGGCAGGTTATAAACGATGAATGACTTTTTTAGGCAAAACTCTTTATTATCAGCTGTGCATCAATCAAAACTGTTATCCAACACAAATTGTCTTGTATGTAAAGAGCTGATGGAGTCGAACGGAAGTCACGCAAGACTTCAGAAAAAGGAAAATAGAAGGAAGTACATGAAAGAAATTTCGCGCATTGTATATGAATTATCACAGCAAAACAAAAAAGAACGTTAGTTTGACATTTCTAGTTTTACATTTTGACATTAAGTTCTTTTAATTTGCGGAAACTCTTCCTTTTTCAGAAAACAACCTGCCACTGTTTTGTTGTTATGCGACATTTGGCACGAATTGGATAGCTAAGAGAAATAAAAGTGGTACGTTTCTTCCCACTATACACCTTAACGACCATATTGAGTCAGCTTAAATTTTAGTCCGATTCGCGTAAACAAGCGGATGTGGTAAATTTTCATGAAGCTAAGTAAACGCATCCAACGGAGAAGGAGAATCGGCTGCTTTGAAACCGACACGCGTGGGAAGAAAGACGGTACCATTATTGAGATATTAGCATTCTAAGGGTGGTTACGTAATCGTGGAAGGCTTCATAGCATTTCTTTTTTAAAGCAGAACTTTGGGAAGGTAGTCACTTGCCGCGTCTATAGATTATATTTAGATTATATTCTTGGTATTCTCAAACATTCACGTTACGTCATGGCAGCCATGTTGGAGCACACCTACAAAAGAATTTTAATGAATTTCTTTTGTTATGTGCACCAACATGGTCGCCATGGCCTTTGTCATTTGAGTCCCACAGGACTGAAGCTCACGTGAGTGAAAACCATCTATAGACATATATTTCACTAATATAGTTTAGATTACACTACGCAAAATAAAACATGCAAAAAATAAAAGATTAAGTATGAACAACTCTTTGCTAACGGCTGTACATTTTTAGCACAAATTTTCTTGTACGTTAAGAGCTAATTATAAAGTGAAGCTATGCAAAACAAAAAGGGAAAAGGCAGATTATGAACGATAAGGCTTAGTATCATATGAAGAGCTCTTTACTATTGGCTGGACATTTTCTTTTCTCTGTTCAAGCTCTCAACAAAAATACAAAAATTTAAATTATCCTGTGTGTTAAATTAAACTTCATGAATTCTGGATCCATTCAGTATCCTTTCCAAATTATGCTATGGTGGCAGATTTAGAGAAATTCAAGGTGATGATGCAGCTTTATTTTTTTTTACTTCTGAACCATTTCCCAGAAGAGGGAGGGTACTCGACAAGTGCTTGGGTAGGGAGGTACGGCTAGGCCACTCAGACCCTGGCCCTGTTTAACACACAACTCGCTGATTTTCCAAGACAAGTTGTCCCACTGACTTTGTGGTAATGTAATTAAGCTTGGCATCAATGTTGAAATTGACAGAACAAAATACTGGTTGGAATTTGGTTTGTGGTGAGGTTTATATAATTTAATATATATTAAATAAATAAATAAATAAATAAATAAATATATATATATATATATATATATATATATATATATATATATATATATATATATATATATATATATATATATACAAATATGTATACAATGTGCCCTCCCGGTTATTACCATAATGGCTTTATGGCAACTCCTGAACTTGGGCACAGGATGTACGGTATATATATATATATATATATATATATATATATATATATATATATATATATATATATATATATATATATATATATATATATAATTTTCAATATATTTCGCTCTACTTTAACGTATCGAGCACTGTACTACGGAATAATTGAAGCCGTAAATCCTGTGCCCAAGTTCAAAAATTGCCATAAAGCCATTATGGTAATAACCGGGAGGGCACATTGTATACATAATTGTATGTTACGCTCACTGTTCATACAGTTTGAGCACTCTCTGGATTGGGTGGAGAGCCTCGTAAGAGGTGTTCACTATTGGCATATTGCTTCGCTCACTGATTGCAGTTTGAGCACTCTCCGTCTCCACAATGTAATCCAACAATGTGTAACCGTACACCCTGTGCCCAAGTTCAGGGGTTGCCATAAAGCCATTACGGTAATAACCGGGAGGGCACATTTTATACATAATTGTATACATATAGACGTCACCGCGCCAGAGGGATCTCGTAAGATTCTCATGTAGTAATGGACGAACAACTTTGGGCGATAAAAAGAGTCTAAAAAGAAAAAAAAATAATAAAACGTTTCGGTCTTAGATCTTCATCAAAGTTGATATGCACGCCTATCGGCAGAGTGCTCAATAGAAGAACTAGTTGATCAGATCACCTCGAACATATATATCTATTGAAAAATAAAAAAAAAATACACTTTTATCCCTACGAGCCTGTCTCGTGATTGAGCAATCACGAAACAGGCTTGCAGGGATAACGAGGTTGATAAAAGTGAAGTTTTTTTTTTCAATATATTTCGCTCTACTTTAACGTATCGAGCACTGTACTACGGAATAATTGAAACACAATCTTCGTATATATAGTACACATACAAGAAATCTTCATCAATCATCTTCATCAAAGATGATCTTCATCAAAGTTGATATGCACGCCTATCGGCAGAGTGCTCAATAGAAGAACTAGTTGATCAGATCACCTCGATAAACCAGATAAGGGAGTAATCCCCTCCCCCGTCCTCGTCCCCGTCCCCGTCCCCGTCCCCGTCCCCGTCCCCGTCCCCGTCCTCCTCCCCCTCCCCCTCCCAGGAACCAGTATGTATTACTACTTCCTCCTGATGGGATGCCAGTCCACTGCAAAGTTTACTTCCCATCCGTGTTGCAGTATTATTGACATGTTTTCCTGTATCAAGTTTTATACCTGGGTGAAGCCACGTTGATGTGGAACAAAGTTTCTTGGACGAGAGGAAACACCACAATGGCAGAAACCAGGGCTCGAATCTAACCGTCCTTCGCGTCTAAAGTCTGAAATATTAACCACTTAACCACTAGCTGTACCTCTGCATCGAACATGAGTGCAACATGTTTATACATTATAGATGTATATCACCTGATTGTTATTCTATTATGCTTTTTGGAATCACTGATATCAATAGTACACAACTTCCATTTATTTCTTCCCCTTGAACATTTAATACAGGTTGTCTCTCTGATGGATTTTTATGCACTTAAGACAGGGAAAGAAAAGCGACTAAGAGGTGTATATCACCCTGAATGTTTTTAAAATTAATTACATTTATAGTAACTTCTCGGATTGGGGTCTATTGTGGCCCAATATTGTTGCCTAGGCAGGTAATGAAAGTATTCCATTTAATTCTTTCTTTATTCTCTTTCGGGTGACTCAGATCCTGGTTGTTATATCATCCAACCAGTAGACAATAGTAAATAAGAAAACTAAACTACTGAGGTATTTACATTCATATTTCACAAGACAATTCTATATAATACACATGGCATTTATGTTCTCCGGCGTCGGTTTCTCTAAAATCACACTTATCATCTGACTTACGAAAGTGGCCTCACTGAAGCTGACATAATTGCAAAAAATATACAATATTAGTATACAGCGCAGCAATCATTTCAGTCTAACAAATGGTGATAGACACTAAAGCCCAGGTTTCTTTGATCAAAGTCTACTTCATCAGTCTACTTGATCAGTCTACTTGATCAGTCACACTGCTTGTAAGTTTTCTGAATAGTTTTAATGCAAACGCAGCAAAATGCAATTATTTCTATCCCAACAAGATCAATTCTTAAAATAAGCTAAATAACCAACTAAACATCTGGAGCTCTTTCAACGTTTTATTTTATCTGTTTTTTTTTTGGCAGTTTATAATTTAATTTGGCTTGCCAGTGGTAAACATGTATTAGCACGCTTTTTTTAAATTGAGATCAGAATTTTAGGTTTGTTAAATATCTGCCCTTGTAGTGTAACATACATTAATCGATGTAAGAAATTCTTAAATCCGCACTCAACTAGGCTGAAACGGTTAGACATTCATAGGGCCAGTGGTTAGGCATTCATAGGGCCAGTGGCCCTACGCTCGAAGGCAAAACAGTTGGCCTGACCCTTCGATTTGGTCTGGATATAGGAACTGCGATGACCATACGTCTTCTAAATTTACGAGAAACGATAGCATACAAAATTGGATTAAGGAAAAGTGACGTTTTAGCGATCACGCTACATGCACTGGTAGCAATGGGATTTAACCTTATGGAAAGAACTATAAGAAAAGACACTACCGCGTAAGGAGACCACGACAACATAAAAGAGGCTATAACAGCTAAAAAGTACATGGCAGATCTATGATGCCTTTTTAGAAGAGCACGCGTCATTGTCATTGCAGGTAAGCCTCCCATCTGAGATGTGCTGTGAACAATATTTTTGGTAAGATGGTGAATCCTGTAATAGCAAAACGTAATGACCGTCATGGCTAAAAAGTAACAAACGAAAAATACTGTTCCAAAATATATCTTATCGCTGGGAAAAGATGAATCTTGTTCATGTGCGCATGTTTCTCGAAAACCCTCCAATCCATATATTCTCGACCACCCTACCAAAGGAGCAGCGCTAAAACCGATGGAGAAAATCCACGACGCAATGACTACTTTCATTACTTTTTTCTTGTTAAAATACGACTGTCTGGAAAGGGACCTTGTGATAGTCAAATACTTCCCCGCTGAAATGGCAGCCAAGTGAGAGAGAGACACCAATGCGAGTAGAAATATCATAAAGGCATGAGCTTGGCAACCCGCCATTCCAAATGGCCATTCTTTTTTAAAGTATCTTGCTATAGAGAATGGAATAGCCACCGAGCAAGAAAGAAAATCACTCACAGCAATGCTTAAGATGAGATAACTGGGTGCTGAGAGGCGATAAATGTTCCTACAGATTGTAAAAATCACCAAGGCATTGAAGAAGATTCCCAACAGACACACGAACATTTCAATGGCCACGAAGATCGTGCTCCACTTGCCAAGGGCTTCCATTTTTGAAGTAACCGTTATTTTCGTGCGTACAAAAAAACACTCTTTGTGGCACTTTACATCCAACTAATAGGAAGAAGAGAGTTGTTTGCATAATGCTCTTGTTTTCGTCTCGTTTTCATCGATCATTTCGTCTTTACGATGGCAATTAATTGGATGTTGTGGTTTTTCCTTTGACATCACATCCTACGATGAAACACATTTAAATCGCATTTTATTTTTACCACACGTGTCTCTAAAAAACGAAAACTATTTACACGTGCATACATTCGTCGCGTGAAGAGTCCAATGTATGGCCCTAGATTTTATGCCTTGGGTATAATCTAGCTACCTACAGATATCTTTTTACAGTAACTATAGTTGAGGATGAATATAACGCAAAATAAAAAAAAAAATGAAAAAAAAATAAATAAAAGCATAGTATGAACGATACATGTCACTAGTGGCTTTACGTGTTCAATAAAAATTGTCTTATACGTTACTAAAGAGCTGACAAGCCAAAAAAGGGATAAAAACAGAAGGCAAAACTGTTTGCTGGCGGCTGTACGTTCTCAATACTGTTCAATACAAACAAACTTTCGTAAAGCCGGAGTCGATATTGTTAAAGGGAGACTACAAAAAACCGCGATAAAAGAAAAATAAATTAAAAATAGCAGAGCAAAAACGATTTAATGCAAAACTTTCACTTGCGGCTGTATTTCAGTTTTATAAATTATTATCCAGAAAGAATTTTTTCCGCGAAATTGCTCGCATCTGAAATTCTATATCTTGTGTTAAACGAACTTACCGTTTTCTTTGGCATTTTGGCAGTTTTACTTAAGAATGGCCTTTTTTATGCTGTTCTTTTTCTAGAAGAGCTTGCTAATTTTTATTAATTAAACTTTGAGCCTTTTATTCGTGACAACATTTAGTTAAAAATTCATCTATTCAATAAAAATCAAAATAAACGTGGTACGTTTCTTCCCACCATACACCTTCACGCCCATTTTAGTCGTTTCCGTTAACACTCGCATGTCGCAAATTTTCACAACGCTAAGCCGAAACGCAGCCAAGGGGGAAAGAAAAGGAACTGCTTTTAAACCGCCAGCGTGGGAAGAAAGGCGGAAATATTTGTATTATAGTGGACGTTACCATTATAAGGGAATGTTACGTAACTATGGATATATTCATAATTTTTCCTTTTCGAAGGCAGAAAATTGAAATAACTGGCATTTTAAAGAGGATATATATATATTGGTCATTGTAAATTTAGTTCATTACCTATGCCTAAAACCGCAAATGAAGTTTGCCTAGGCCATCTACGATAATGTAAAACGCCGCCATAAAGAGTGAATGAGCATAACAGAAAGTTTCACGATTGCAAGAGTTGCTCCTATTAATCACAAAATATCAACGTAATTTTTGAAGCAATTTATTAATAATATTAAAATTAAAATTCGACATTCATCACTAAAATGACAATATGAAATCTTAAGCAGGAAATAATTAAACAGGAATATTCTAAATTTCCAAAACACACTGTTAAATGTTAGATCAAGTCTTTCATCAGACTAATTTATTCACTCTCAATGGGCTATAACAACTACAGATCGACGCAAATTTAAGACAATATTCTTTTCTTCTTAAATAATGAATCCCTCCATTAGTGATTTTTATTCGTTTTATCTTACTTTCTGTTTTCTCGTTATTTTTTTCACACTTTTTACTGCATGTATATGTATTTTATTCTTGTCATTTTCCACCCGTGATTCGTCCAAGGCTAAAGCTGCTGTTACACGTAACAATTTTCCCTGCAAGTTGTCTCTAAAAAAGATGTTGCAAGTTACACGTACAATGTTACACGTTACAATTGTCATGTAACTTGTCTCGCGAAAACAATTGCGTAAGTTGAAAAATGACGTATCTGTTGACTAAAGAGTGTGACGAAAGAAGTTTCAAGAGCCATGTTACACATATTTTTGTTGTGCAACTTGAAGAAATTTGTTTCACAAAGCAGAAAACGATCCAACTTTTCGTGCAACTTAAAAAATTCAGTTCCATGAACGGTTGTTACACGCAAAAAGCGTGCGTGCAACTTGCAACAATATTTTTTGCGAGACGATTTGCACGAAAAATTGTTAGGGTTAGGGTTATACGTACAATCGTTTATTATGTAAACACTAATGAAATAGCAGGTGAGCTTTCGCGCATAAACATATTTTCACACGTAGGATAGGATAGGATAGGATAGAATAGGATAGGATACTATATAGGATAACTTTATTTAGACACGGTAAACTCATCAGTCCAACTATAAAAACCTAATTATATACAAAATTATTATAAAATATGTAATAGCTAGAACTACATTACTCTAAAATTACTCTAAATAATCAATAACTATACAACAGTAATATTAAATGCGAAATATAAAAACCTGCTTTACATGAGTGCCGTGTGTGAAAATTCTAAAAGAGGGAGTCAGCCTGTCGCAACTCGATTGGTAAGTTATTCCAAAGAACTGCTCCAGAGTAACTGAAGCTATTTTTCATATAATTTGTGCGTGGCTGTGGGATAGCTAGTTTGCCCTGTGTCTCTTAAGGAGTAATTGGAGACGCTACTACGGTCAACAAATTTGGAACTAAGGTAATCGGGAGTAAGACCATTAAGCGACTTCCAGCCACAGCCCTATGGATTTTTCGTTGAGAATCTAGTTTTATCCATCCAAGTTTTTCGATGAGGTTATCGGCGTTTGCATTAAAGTTCGAGTAAGTGAGTATACGCGCGGCGCGATTTTGGGGCTTTTGAAGTTTACTGGCTAGGGTTTTGCTACAACATCCCCAGACAGAATTACAGTAATCGAAGTTGGGCTGCACTAAAGACATAAAGATTGATCGGAGAGTCTCGTGTGGAACAAAAGACCTCACTCTCTTCAACGCTCCAATGCCAGACGCGATTTTCTTACATAAATTCTCAACTTGAGAATAACATGTTTTCTTCGTGTTTGACGGCATATTATTTAAGACGTGTATTTACATTTGGAGGCTTGTTGTGTCTTAATCAATGAAAATAGTCAGCGTGAACTCTAATAAAGAAAGAAGCAAAGAAATAGAGGATATTACATGGCCGCGTGAAGATACGAAATTTTTCTTCGAGTGTTGAAAATATTTCACGAGTGAGCGAGTGAAATATTTTTCAACACGAGAAGAGAAATTTCGTATCTTCAAGCGGCCATGTAATGTTCTGTTTATTATATAAACACCAATGAAATCAAACCATTTCAGTTTAATAATTTTTTGAAGTCCTAAATTAGAACAACATGTCAACGGTGATCTTTTCACGTGTGTAGATGAGTGTTTCTTCGTGACTTTTTGATAAGTTTGTATTTGCGCACTCAAAAAATATGACTGTGTTGGCTACTCATTCCATTATCCATGGTCAACTGAATCGGTCTCGTGTAAACTGCTTTCGGTCAGATGAGGGTCACGTTCTTGGATTCTAACCATAAGACGGGGGAGTACAGTGCGTTGCGGGGAAATAATAATATGAAAGGAAATTTTTTCATAAATAATACGTAACAGGAAAATGAAATTTTTATAGTTGCCGAGTGGGTGTCCAAAAATCCTACGAAACCGTAATGTTCTCCTGAAAACAGTGAATTGAAAAAGGCAATTAATTATAATAGCAAAAATAATAAAATAAATCTTTCAACAAACATACAGTACAACATACAACACACAGCACTTGTTGTTCTTTTCTTGTCTTTTTTATTGTTGTTGTTGTTGTTGTTATTCTTATTGTTGTTTTTATTTTATTTTGTTGCTGATAGTGCAAAGTCTGTCTGTACGAAACAGCGTGGTAGAAGTTGAATATATTGCTGGAAATGTAAAGCATTGGAACCGCCGACATCAAGGGCTTTTTTTTGATCAGCTGGAGGGGGCAGGTGGATATCAAAGCCCCATTCTACTCCATTCTAGTCATATTTTGAAAACAGATAAATGTGTCATCAAGAAGGTTTCGAATAAGAAGCCGTGCTTTACAACACTAATAGCACCTTACTTCAGTGAAATATCGCATCAAATTGCGATGTAATTTGACCATAATTTAGGTATGTAAATGTGCAATTTCTACACTTAGGTAAAAGGCGTTTGTTTTGGGAAGTATGACTGCAATTAGAATGAAATTAGACGCTTATCGCAATATTTCTGTTATTTTAATCTTTCTAATAAATTAAGTTTTAGTATGCCTGGTTTACACCACTCCAGTCATAAAGCTCTATCGTTATACCTTTGTACCTCAACAAATAAAAAATAAAACGATAAAGTAAAACGCAATTATAATAGTTGCCACGTAACTTTCGAAATTTCCATCATATCTTGTCGGACTTCTAAATATCATGCAGATTTTCTTTAAAAGATAGTGTCCATGCTAAATTTTTCATGCAACTAAATTGGATAAAAAGTCTGTAGAGCAAAGTCTGTAGAGCAAAGTCTGTAGAGCAAAAAGAAGCAGTTAAGGTCGTGGGGGGCAGGTTCCGCTCACATTAGTATGCATTTATAAAAAGAGTATGTACGAAGTGCGACGGCTGATACCCAAAATGCGCGAAATATTCAAGACCATGGTTCGTAATGTTTCTGTATCAATAATTGAACGTGCAAAGCTGTCTGGCCAAGACACTATTATAACATGGCTAGGAAATTCGCCCAATCTAATTCAATAGCGCGAGCGTGCATCTAAACTCAACATACGCACGCCCGCGCGTATAGACAAATTTTTATCGTAGAAATGACGTGTGTAAATGCCACTGTGGATAATTTTTCTAGCTCACTCATTTGCTTACTCCTTTACAACGCGTTCAAAATAGAGAACAACATTGTAAATGTCCGGGTGGAAGTGAAAAGTCTGCACAAATCAAACCTCAATTATTAATTTATTGCCATTGACTGTATGAAAATGCCAAAAAAACTTAGCTTATTAATGTTAGTTTTTTATCTTGGCGGCACGATGTTTACAAGTTTATTCGTGACCACGCTACGCTAAAATTTCACAAACCGAGGCAGTTTTCTTCGGAAATGATACCTATTATAAAACGACAGACAACATGAAATACAGCAGTAGAATGGCAGAGAATCCTGTCTGTAAAGATTCAATTCAGAATTGAGCGAAAAGCTAGTATCCGAATTAAAAAAAAAAACACTACAATCAGGGAAGTCTTACAAAAATTAATAAGCTTTCATTTGGACACAAATAAACGTTAAAAAAACGGCTTTTACTTGCACTCTCGAGGTTGCTTTTTAGACCCTTCCTTTAGCATCTTTAGTCCACACATTTAAGGCCCCAAGTCAATCCATTCATACTGAAAGCATAAGTTGTTCTCTCTTCAATTAACAACGGCTTTTCGGCTGCACAGCAAGTCTCCGTTTCAGTTCATGAACCATTTTCTATACTGCACATAATCAGCTGACACAACAGCCTTTGATGCAAAAAAAATACAAACTTGCTCGTTTTGGTTCTTACAGTCGCGTAGTGAGATTCTTCTCTTCCAATCTGCTTCAAACAATGTTTAGGAATATTTTCAAGGAAGCTCATTCCATCGGAAAGGCAACGGATCGAGAGATGGAGTGAAATTTCTACCTAACTTAACTGCCATAACTGGTTTAATGCTTCGCGTATTGGCGAGTTAAAAATTAGAATGCATAATAAAATATAGGATTGAAAACCACAACAATAAAGTCTCTCATATTTCTTAGCCTTCACTTTGGAGACGTATGTCGTGAATGTCGCTCATTGCCTTGCCTACTAAGTATATCCTTGATATGTTCCGTGATATAATGGAACAACTTTAAAATGACGACTGATGAAGAGTATTTTTTAGAAACGTTCTACTTTATAAAGCTCAGTTTCGAGAAAATGAATTGGAGTATTAACCCACAGAGTGCTAATTGGAACACTGTACATCTATAACAAATTTTAATATCTTTAAGAGTTAAACTGGATAACCCAGAGAAGAGAAAACAATCGGAACATGCATTGGAGTGTTAAACACAGAGTGCTTATTGGGAACACTGTATATCTATAACAACTTTGAATATTTTAGGAGACTCTCCTAAGACTCTCCTAAGACTCTTACTAATTTAATTTAATAATCTAATTTAATTTACTAATTTAATTGAATTAAACAGAAAAACCCAGAGAAAATACAATCCAAAAATGTATTGGACCACAGAGTGCTAATTAGAATATTCAGTTTAGGAGAGCTAAACTGGATTGTTGGAGTGTTAACCACCGTGTGGTTATTGGGGACCATATATCCTTCCATAAGAAATAAGAATATTCAAGTTGTTCTCTCTTCAATTAACAACGGCTTTCGGGCTGCACAGCAAGTCTCCGTTTCAGTTCATGAACCATTTTCTATACTGCACATAATCAGCTGACACAACAGCCTTTGATGCAAAAAAATACAAACTTGCTCGTTTTTGGTTCCTACAGCAGCGTAGTGAGATTCTTCTGTTCCAATCTGCTTCAAACAATGTTTAGGAACAGAGGGAGAGGAGAGTTAGACTGAATGACCCATAGAAAAATGATCCTGTGAGAGCAAAGGTCAATTAACACACTCAAACGATGGCAATAAGTTTCGGAATGGAACTCGCGACGCAGTTGTATCGGTTTGCGCTTTCAAACAGTACACACACATTGCTTCCCTGCCTCTTTTCCTAATTATAACTTCAATGAAAACCCCAGTCAAATCACATGCCTCCATTTAAGCGCTTTCTGGTTCGTTCTATGCTTCACTGAAAAGTTCCATATCATAAACTATGATTCACCTCCTCTCGTGCAATGTCAAGGTCGTTAGAAACTTCCTCGTCATTTAGGTAAGTTTCATCGCACATAGCACTTCCTGGGACATTCATGGCGCTGCGAGGGTCGTTTGCAACTTTCTCGTCGATTGGATAGGTTCAGTGGTACCGATCACTTCCTGGGTCATTCACGGCGCGGCAAGGGTCATAAGCAACTTCCTCGTCAATTGTATAAGTTTCGTCGTGCAGATCACTTCCTGGGTCATTCATGGCGCTGCGAGGGTCATTAGCAACATCCTCGTCAATCGTGACGGTTTCGTTGTACAGAGCACTTCCTGGATCGTCAGCAACTTCCTTGTCGATTTGGTAGGTTTCATCGCACAGATCAATTCCTGGGTCATTCTTTGTCAGCTTGTGGCTCATGATCAGAGTATAGATAAGCATCAGAAGGACAATTCGTACCAAAATCATAATTTATCACTGCAGTGTTAACAAAAATTAACATCTTTTTGCTACTTCGGTAAGCTATTTTCTTTGCGTCGCCAATCAAACTTGAATTGTCTTATCACCTGTTCTGCACTAGCAGGATGTATGTATTCCAAGCGTAGATCAAATTAAACGGCTTGAAGGTGAAATAGGGTTTACGAATCGAAGATACTAGCGTGAGTACCAAAGAGCAGATTTAGTTGCATTTCTAACATAAACGTCTTAATCACTGTGCTTTATTTTTGGGACTTCTTCGCCACTTTCAAAACACTTCTTTCATTCACTCGTATTTGAGAAACTGAAGTATTGGCAATTGAACGCAGCAGATCAGAAAATTCCTGCACTCCAGAGCTCTCTTATCGGCCTTTATCCAGGGACGCAAAGTTAGTTAGAACATTATCACTCGAAGAGGCCGGAAACTAAGACTTTTGATGAGCAAACAGCTCTACAACTAGAGGTGACGAATGGTAAAACAACAGAGTCTTGCAACATTTTAGTTGAATTGCACAGCTCTTATGCATCAACAGTCTAGTGTTTTGAGCTCTTCTCCAAGTTT
Organism: Cladopsammia gracilis; assembly: GCA_022457155.1. Lineage (NCBI taxonomy): Eukaryota > Metazoa > Cnidaria > Anthozoa > Scleractinia > Dendrophylliidae > Cladopsammia > Cladopsammia gracilis. Next base: position 464,591 of record JAJGOT010000073.1, read on the forward strand.
CGGAGTCCCTATTTCTTCGCGGAACTGTTTAACAGCCTCGATCTCGGTCTCGCAGTTTTAAAAGTCAAAAAGGTCTTGGGCTCGCAGAAAAAAAAAAAAATACTAGTCTTTCGGTCTTGAATTAACAATTCGCCGCCTCCTACACTTCGGTTCCAGAGAAATTTTAATCGCCGTTTGCAATTAAAAATCAAGGCAAAATAAAGAAAGAATTAGACAGTAACGGTGTTTTTCGACTGAGTAGATGCTAAAACGCTAGATGAAATAATCGTTATAAGATGTGAAAACATAATAATTATTATTATTAAAAGGTGTATTTGACAACGAAAATGCACGTCCATGGGTTAATAAAGATAGTTTTGGATATTAGGTTGATTACATTGTCACGAAAAATGCCATCGAAAATGATTCATCTGAAACAGAATATCCTAGTGTTAAACACATCCTACTTTTTGGGTTTAATGACATGTATATCTGGAAGCAAATGATGTTCTTTTAAATTTAAAGTGCACCTAACCCCAAAATCGTTGTTTTTTTTTGCGCTTAATCAACTCTATGTTCGTTGAAAAGTTTAATAGTTAAATATTTATTGTTTTTAACGTTACGTTAGTGAATTTTTAGAGGTTTGAATTTACAAAATGTTAATAAGATGACATCAAATCAATACTCGTTTATTTATACAACTACTTGTTGCAACCTCCAAAAAATATTTTTTTACATCGGTTGACTATTAACAATTTGTATTTAGTATTTCTTTAATTGATTGTCCTTAAGCTCTGAACTGCGTATTGTAAAGTGAAGTAGAAATAATGGTAAAGTCTTGATTTGACGTCATCTAAAAACAAGAAATATTTCACTATTCGACTTGTCAACGTACATTGAGTTCACTTGAGTAAAAAAAAGGGTGTTAGGTGCATTTTAACCCTATTCGGCCTGGGGGGGGGGGGGGGGGGGCACAAGGTGCCCGCGCTAACTTTCAACATGCATAACTTCCTTAATATGTATTCAAACGCCATCAAACTTTGTGACTTTTCCTAAAATTTATCTGGCAACAATTTCATATGACAATTTTTTGATCATTTTGATCACGTGACTTGATGTTTCCATGGCAACAAGATTTTGACATCCATATTTTTTGAAATTTGCATATTTATACCTTTGAATGAAGAAAAACAATGTTTATTGGTATAACTTTTGTATTTTTGCGTCATTTAGCGTTTATTTATTGGTTTTCATAAATTTTGGGTGAATTTGGACGGTTTTTAAGAGGTTTTTGAAAAATTCAGAAATCCAAGATGGCGGATCCAAGATGGCGGCCGCATAACTAATTAGCTAATAACTACGTCATATGACGTCATATGACGTTCCATTGTGCGGACCGCAAAGGAGACAGTTTTGGATGTACTATTTACCCTCTAGGTTTCATTGTCATAGCCTTAAAGTTCTTGAAGTCACGAAGGGGGGGGGGGGGGGGGCACAATTTTGCACCCCCCCGGGCTCAGAAACTCAAAAAAAGCCCAGGCTGAATAGGGTTAAGCTTACAAATCGAGTGTATTTAACTACAGTAAGCTATTTATCGGACTTTAGGACACATACGTTCATGGGTTAAGTATGCTTTAATAATTTCGGTCTTCATTAAGACTATAAGATACACTTTACATCATGACTAGTAAATCATAACAATTTTTACATGACTTATATAGAACTTCAATAACTGTAATTAAGAAAGAATACACCTTTCCATCTTGCCTGTGATGTTTTCCCACTTTTTAAATATGGTAATTGAAATTGCCGTATTTACTCGAAAAACCGCCATCCCCAAATGAGCGCCGTCTTCGAACAAGCTTTGCACATCACAGCAAAAACAGGAATAAGCGCCGCCTGAGAATAAGCACCACATGTAACACTTACGTTTTCGAAGCACTCGAGTTCAAGAGCAGGATTATTCGGAAAGTGTCATAGAATTTGAAATATAATATTTCGGAACTTCTCGGACAACCGGAAATTCTCGCGCATCAACAGTTATTCTTTTCTTGATTACTTTCTTTATTTTAGAATAAAGAGTAGTTATTTGTTATTTTTATTATTTTTATTTATTTTTTTTTTTGGCGAGGGGGGGGGGGGGGGTGGTTTTGGTTGTATTTCTTTCCTTTTGTATTCTTTATTTCTTTGCCTTTTTTTTGTTATACATCAAAATTTAGACTGACGAATAACTAATTATAACATCAACCAGAGAAACAATTTCCTATTTTCCGCATTCTCCTCTTACTGCGGTTGGTAGGGAGGTGGAGCTTGAGCCGATGGCATTACCCCTGGGGGCTGTGGATAGGCTTCGGTACTAGGATTCATTGGCATACCAGAAACTGGATAAGACATGCCATTTCCATGGAGAGGGGGTGGACCTGGAACACGGGGAAGCATGGCACCAGGAGGTGGAGGTGGACCAGGCTGCATTCCATGAGGTGGAGCTGGGCCAGGATACATTCCAGGGGATGGGTATTGTTGTGGGATCGCCTGAGGATACCCAGCGGGGTGCGGCTGAGTGGTTGTCACCGTTGTTGTGGTGGTGGCGATGGGTACAGCTTGCGTTCTTACAACGCGTCTGTTTTTCCTCTTCACAAAGTAGATGACCACGACGATCACTGCGACAATGACGACAATGGCTACAATGACACCAACAACGGTACCCACCTTGCTCGCTAATTAAAAAAAAAAGAACAACAACAACTATTCTTTAAATTTTCATAGGCAAGCGCATAAATCTCTATCCAGTGGATAATACATTGGTTGAGCTGATTAAAAAGAAAGCATTCCGGCAAGGAAAACAAAAACGGGGTATTGTGATAAAAGCGGCAAAGTAAAGTTAAAATAGTTCTTGAAAATACTGGGCCTGTGGGATGCCATTAAAAGAAAAAAGTGTCAGAATACCACACAAATGTACTTTGATAAATTGTAGCCACTAAATAGTAAACTATGGTCACGTTCATAGCAGGCATTATCCCTTAGCTCTACCATAAATACCACGTGCTAGCTATTCCATGCAGATGATTGGAGGTATGTCCAGAAATGCACGCTAATGAGATTCGTGCTCTTTATGATAGACATCATGAAGTGTCCCCTAGCCCTAATTCTCACCTAAACACAAGCAATTCTGTCAAACATGAAGTCATATGGAAATTACAAATAATTGTGTGTAATATGACGTGCCCAAGGTTCGAGTTACATGCATTTCTGGACATAAGTGGATGATTGAGGCCTAATTAGACCAAAACAGCTGTCCAATACTATACTCCAATACTTGGAGTCAGTATATTTCTTATGTAGATCTATGGGTAATGCCCATTATCAACCTGGTTATGATGCCCTCTTCTTTTTTAAAATTTTTATGGTTATTTGTTTTCGGAAATTGTAATGCCAACGATTAATTGACGATAGGTCTTCGTGTCGTCAATTCTGTCTCCCACAACGCGGTCCTCCGATAGTCACTCGACGCATGATTACAGACCAAATAAAACTCCGCTCAGTTCTATTACCATTATTAGTAAGTCGCGACAACTTACATGTGACACTGACAATGGTATATCGCGCTTCGAAGCCTTTATCGCTGAGTTGTGAGTCAGATCTGAAGCGAACCCACATGTACTGGCCACTTGAAGTGATGGTCGGGGCATAGCCTCCACAATAGGTACCTTTCCTCAAACTTGTTGCATAAAGGCCATCACGAACTTCCAGGTAATCGTTAGTGGAGCAAACGCCGCTCGCGAGTCTGAAATAGTTGAAGGAGATTTTGAGCCTCTTTCCAGTCGGCGCAGTGATCTTCCAAGTGCACACCATGTTGCTGGGGTAGTATGAGGGATAGGAGGGGCTTCTGAAGATCCCTCCAGACGAACTGCTTAATTGCAAGTTATTGTTGTGTAGGAATGGGCTGTTTATCGAGCACTGGCCACTCAAGCTAACTGTAGAATTGAAAACAAAGAATATAATGTAGCGAAATTAGTAAACTATAGTTGTTATGCGCGAGCTAGCAGAAGACAGTTATTGTTGTCGTAGTAGATGTCGTGAGTGAAATACGTAGAGGTTAGAGTATCAAAGGAAACTACGCGTTGTAACTAGGGAGAACACGGAGCTAGTGTTAAATAAAGACTGTTGGTTGTGGTCTGCTCGATCCGTTACATTTGGTGTCAGAAGTGGGATTCGGCTCATCGCATCGGAACCTCCGCGTGTTCTTCGATCATCCATAACCAAGAATTAAATTGCAAGACTTATCAGCGACTGCAACTGGAAGGTTAGATCGTTTCATATTGAGTTGATGTTGAAGACTGAGATTTATTCTGAGGGCTGAAGATAAGGGTGGAAAACTGTGCAGTTGATTTGTGCACGTTAAAGTTGAGTTACCACACTTCAGTTGTTATTGTAGTTCTTAAAAGTAGTTCAATCTACTTTGTTTACCTTTGAATCCTTGTTGTAGTTGGTTGCCGTTGTAGTTTAGTTGTTGCTTGCGTGATCAGACGACCGTTATTTTTGCATTGTGATTTAGCTGTGTTGTAGTTGTGATAGTTGTCAGTGATATTGGATAAGATTTAGGATGGCAACTGCAGAAGACAGCTACAGCGAACTTCAGGAACCGGGGCTTCAGGATTTATCGGCGGATCATCGGCGTTTAGAGAGTCGAGAAGATGATTTATCTTGCCTGGGACGTCAGGAATCGCCGGCACTGGTTGTTACGGCTATTGAAGAGTTGGGCCGAAGGCTTCAGAGTAACAGTGAAGACATGGAGCGACGAATGAGTGATTATTTTCAAGCACAAATCGATGAATTGAACAACAAAATATGGCATCTTTCGGACAACGTGCAAGTTGGCCGCGCGGAACCTGGACACCAACCGGAATATATCGTTGATGCGCGTGAACCGGAAGTGAGATATGAAGACGCCGGAAATCGTCGTTTAACGGAAAAACCCGTTATAACACCAGCACCGTTTAACGGCAAATCATCATGGGAAGATTATCAAATACAATTTGAACTGGTGTCTGAATTGAATAACTGGGATCACACAACGAAAGCGATTTACCTCGCAGCCAGCTTGCAAGAATCTGCTCAAGCTGTTCTAGCAGATTTGGATCAAAATGCCAGAAGAGATTATCTCGCCCTCACAGACGCGTTGTCAGCTCGATTCGGAAATTATGGAAAAAAAGAATATTTTAGAACTCAACTTAAGTATCGAACTAGAGGGAAAGAAGAGACTCTTCCAGAATTAGCGCAAGCTATGAGGCGACTTACACGACAAGCTTATCCGGAGGCGTCAAGACCAGTACAAGAGGTACTTGCAAAAGATTATTTCATTGACGCGATTGTCGAGACCGAAGTAAGATGGAAGGTGTTACAGAGTAGGCCTACAACTTTGCAAGGCACTGTGTATCGCATCCGAAATGGAGGCACTGCAAGCGTCAGAGCGTCAGCGGCACCGACCATATCGTACGGCCGCAGTTTCGAGTCAGAACATTGACAAAACGGAGGTTAGAGATATTTTACAAGAAATGAAAAGAGACAGAGAAGAGCAGAGAAAGCTGCTAGAGGACGTTCTAAAGAAAATCATGAGTGAACGCGGTCAGGATAGCAGAGGAGGCGAGTGGTGCCCGATGAATAGCTACCGCGGAAGTGAATGTTGGAACTGTGGTGAATGCGGGCACCTTTCACGTAATTGTACGAGACGACCTGTTTCAGCAACCGACCATAATCAGAGAAGTGAGCCCCAGAGAAGTCAAGAGAGGCCCATATATCCGGTTTATCCAATACGGATTGGTGCTATTGGTACCACAAAGGAGAAGTGTGGTGTTTATGTCAGTGGTAAACTGGAGAAAGTAGATGTATCATTGATGGTGGACACCGGTTCCAATGTGACAATCGTAAACCCAGCTGTAATAGCGAAGATTGATGAATCAGCGAGGCCAGTAATAGAGACAGTAGAAAATGAAATGGTAATGGCAGATGGTAGTACGAAAGAATGTCTGGGTAGGGGAACGTTTGACTTAGAAGTGGAAGGGAAGAGAGTCAGACACGAGGTCTGGATCGCGGAGATTGAGTTGGAAGACATCTTAGGCCTAGATTTCTTGAGCAAGTACGGATGCAATCTCATTCTTGGACCAGAAGGTGCGTTTAAGCTCTCTATTCCTAACTCATCAACCAAGCAGAATATGGAAATTCAAACACGTGATGTTTCAACCTCTCATTATTGTTACAGAGTCGGGATGCAAAACGGTGCAAAATGTGAAAAACTGAATGAGGTGCACTCGCGTGAACAAACGGTTGCTGATCAAGCTGTTGGAGTCTCTGTTGACAGCCAAACGGAGGTTGAGAAGATATTTGTTGAGAGAAAAGTGACCGGCAAAGTAAAATGGTTTAACATGAAGAATGGTTATGGTTTCATTAACAGAGATGACAATAAAAATGATGTATTTGTTCACCGAGTTGCCATTAAGAAGAGTAGTTCAAAGAAGAGGTTCTACAATGTCGGGGATGAAGAGAGTGTGCAGTTTGATGTGGTTTGTAGAGAAAAAGGTCTTCAAGCAGTGAATGTGACAGGACTGGATGGGAACCCTATTCAGGGAAGCGTACATACGCGTACGTACCGCGCCTATGGAAAGAATCGTAGAGGAGGACGTCGCCACCACAGGAAGCCTAACTCTGCTACAAATGCGAAGTATTCAGATCAGAACCAGTGGGGACGAAAACTAAAGATGGAAACACTGTTCCGCAGCCGTATTTCAGGTCTTGGAGAAGGGATAAGACGACAACGTTGCACTGTAAATGGAGGAGGAGATTGTAAACAGCAAAGAGGAATGTGGAGAATGGCATCCACATTGCATCCTACGGCCGTATTTCCCAGGCATCCTGGACACTTTCGCAGAGACGACGGGGGGGAAAAACGGTGGCTTTACAGTCCCCGGAATATCAGGTGTAGACGTCCGAAATTGCAGACGTCATGGGATGGTCCTTGAAAGATAACCAAACAAATCACAGATGCAGTTTATCGAATAGAGAAGAATTCAAAAGGAAAACCTAAGTTTGTACACCACGACCGCCTGAAACCATTTCGGGAGCAGTAAAACGGGACATTCGACTTAAGTGCGTCGTGATGATTACCACTGAGGAGACATTATTGTAAATTTAAATTTTTAAAGGAACATTGATGAAATAGCATGTAGTTTTGAGGACATTGGATTTAATTTAATACAATAACTTCAAGTTCACTTTCTTTAGTTGTTGTAGCAGTTGCACATTATTTTTGGACAGTCAGATACTTTACTTTTATCTTATGGATAGCCCTGATGCGGGGACGCATCGCTTAGTTAGACGGGGCAAATGTAGCGAAATTAGTAAACTATAGTTGTTATGCGCGAGCTAGCAGAAGACAGTTATTGTTGTCGTAGTAGATGTCGTGAGTGAAATACGTAGAGGTTAGAGTATAAAAGGAAACTACGCGTTGTAACTAGGGAGAACACAGAGCTAGTGTTAAATAAAGACTGTTGGTTGTGGTCTGCTCGATCCGTTACAATACTGAGAAAGTATGGTTTTAAAACCTTCAAAATTGTGTAAATCGGACACTTTTCTCTTGCTCCTATTGTACGCTGAAACAAGCTCATAGCCCATCCAAGTAGGATGGATCAATCCCCCCAACCTATTGTAAGATAGACAAGGTACGTATACACCAAATTGAAGAAACGTTGTCGGGTGAAAAGCATAAACCATGAACGATGCGACCCAGAGGTTTACTGGGAAATTGGGTAAATTAACCTTCGTCTCTGATAGAATAGACTGTATATCAACACAAGATGCATGAGTGATGCTCTAAAATGTCTCAAGCAAAGAAAACCTCTTGATTTTCGAGAAATGGAATATTACTCAGCTTGCCAATGCTGCCTACCCATAATCCCATTCGGTCTCATCGTTCATGGTTTATGCTTTTCACGGGTCAACGTTTCTTCAATTTGGTGTATATGACATGTAGTTTTTCACTTGCGTCTCCCTGCGTTTGCTGGTCGATCCGTAAAAACCTTGCGCTTTCTTGCAAACAAGTTTGAGATCAACGAAAGTTAACGCAGGTCATTCCAAGCCATTGCAAGTACACGGAATCCGTGGCGAGACGGAGTCGCAAATTATCACAACTTTCCAACGTTCGAATCCGTTGGCCAGCAGGGACTGAGAGAGTACTTCACCTCATACTTACCTGGCACAAAGGCTCTAAACGTAGCCTGGAATTTGCGAATCGAGGGAATATAATCACGATCACTGAAAAACTTCACAAAGATATATTTGTACTTGGATACTATTATGGGCGGCAGCCTGGTCCCGCAAAACTTCCCAATCAGCGTGCTCCTGGAGAGTGCGTCACCGTCGCGAATTTCAACATAATCGTGCGTACAACTGCTGGAGGACTCCAAGTAGAAGGAAGTGAATGTGAGCTTCACTGCGTAAGATGTGGAGGGACGACTCAAACTCCATAAGCAGGTGGTAAAAGGAGGATAGTTGAAAGGATAATTTGGGCTCGTGAGATATCGATTGCTAGATATGGTACTTGGAAAATGTTTTCCACTGGAGGAACAAACTGAAAAGTAACATCAAACAGAAGTGGTTTAGTTCCATACCATGTTATTCTATTCCGGACCAGGAAAGATCGAGTGCTGGTGTGGAATGCCCCCTTTTCGACCAGGCAAGTTTACTATCTCTCTCTCCACCCTCAGACGTACAAGTGTAGGGGGGGGGGGGGGGGGGTGGATGCCACCGATTTTCACTTGTTCGTCTGTCACTAATTACAATCTTTATGAGACGCACGCGTTTCTAAGGTGGACAGCTAACGCTTGTACCAAAGGTGTCCGGTTTAGACAAAATTCACTGTAATAATAAAAGTTAAGGCCTTGGCCGAACGGTGACACAAGCGGCAAGCAACCAATCTGGCCAAATGAACTCGCAAATTAGGTGCAAATTACAAAGAACTTTGCACGCGCGGTGGCCTTCAGTGCAGGCTTCGTTTTTGGTGGGCGAGTGCTGAATTTAGTGTTTGGTCGTCACTTCGGTTTTGCAAAACGTCGGAGGCTGGGAGGAGTGAAGAATAATTAATAGGCCGCCATTTATGAAAAAGGTCTTTTGGTTATTTTATTAAAAAAAAAAAAAGAAAACTTCATTGACCTTAATGCATGCTTAAATTAAGAAAAATAAAAGATATTTAAACTAGTATTAATGAACTAACTTTTTTATCATGGATTATTATTGTTGCGGCCATTGAAACTCAGAGAGAAAACGCTGTATCTAACGTTTCCTTAACAGGAAAAGGGTCGAGGATATGTTCTAGACAACTAATTTGCTGACGGAGGTTAGAGAGAGAGAGAAAGCAAGCGAGTAAAACAGTGCAAATAAACTGACTTACCAGATCCCGACGATGATTCTGGGTAAAATAAAGAAATAACTGTAGAAAAAAAATAAGTATTTATTTGTTTAAATTATTGGAATAGCTCTAAGCAAATAAATTCGTCGTAGGTTACATTTCAAAACAAGGCGGTGGTAACAGAAACAGGAGTCAGTAATAGATCATCAAGAATGAATTTGCTGCCCCATTCACCTTACTTTGACTAAAGGAGCGATCAAACGTTAACATTTTATTTATGTCCCTGTTTCTCTGATTCATACCCAAAATGTTACGTAACAGTTCGAAATCAGCAACAGCCAATCTGTGGGACTAAAAAAATTTGCTGAAAGCCACTGATTGATAATGTCGCAAAACTGATCAAATTTGCAATAGTCCTCATCCTGAAAGCTGCTAAGAGGAATTAAGCTCCAATAATGCTATGCACACTTGCTCTACATTAATTTTAGCATCGTTATAAGTACAGCAAAACAACCGGGACAACAACAAAGTAATTGCGTTATATGTATGTTAGTGGACACGTTGATTTTGTGTCGTGAAAGTCGCGAAAAAATTGTTGAGCAGCAGTGCCAGGCCTTCATCCACTTTGTGTATTCGTGCAGTGAACATTGCTAATACGCATATATGTGACAGTTGTTAGTGTTATTGCTATAGCGACTTTTTATATTTATTGTTTGCTGTTAAAATTGTAAATGTGTTTTAACGTTCGTTTACTTTGCGAAAGCAAAGATTGGACAATGGATTCGCTGGCAATGCAGTTCACTACACGAATCCACTTTTAAACGTTTCTCCTGAAGGCAGGAGTCTTTTAACATTAAAAGCTTCAATTAACAATTAATTTAAATCTTCCGTCGCGGCAATAAGAAGCAGCTGCAGAAAAAAAAACATTAGATTGTATTATGGATTATAAAATGAATGCTAATTTTACCATCGCGGTCGAATTTAATAGTCTGTTTAGCATTCTAATTTCACTGTTTCTTCGATCTTCTGAGAGCGTATTCAGGCTACGGAAGAGTTCACAAACACTGACTTATAGTTAAAGTTTGACAAAGTTCAGATTTCTTAAAACATTTCACCTACCAACTCGCTTTTTTCACGAATTAACGGATTTGTTGCGGTTAATCTTGTATTGCACTGTTTGTCTTATTATTTTGGGGAGACTTGAATTTCCATAAACGACAAGCTGACATTCAAAAAGGATATTTCTACTCTCTATCGCTGCGCTCAGCCGAATAGAAAACACTTTTCCACGTAATATTGCGCTAGAGATAATTAAAAACGTTGGCTGGATTCGTGTTTTTTCTTCGTTTAATTAATGTAACAAAGATATGTAACAGCCAGGCTTTACATCCAGAGGATGAAAGCCAGACTAGCTCTTGGAAAGATGGAAAACATTAAGCAAAGCAACTCTCATTGAAATTTATAATGTCCGTATATTGCCCACTATTGCTTCAGCGCAATATAAGTGAATATAGTATGTTGACCGTACTCGATTTCCCTCGTAATTTTTTCTTCGAAAGTAAACAAAAACTAATTTTTAATTTTCTGCCCACGGGTCTTGACCTTTTCCCTCGCAATGCACGTGTAGGAATACTGTGAGCTAATTTTCAACACTTTCTATATTTCAGTAGGTGGACCAGTTGGCCAGTCTCGATCAGACACTTCGTGTGAGCCGCTCGGTTAATTTCTAATACCGTGAATAATTGGCGGTTTCCAAGCAATTCTGTTTGTATACAACCGGATGATACGTTGAGACTTATTCAGGTTGACCTGAAATTCACAGGGCATACTGTATTGCATATCGCCGAACGGGATCGCGAAGACCATTGCGACGGATTGCATTTACTTGTACATGTGTATGCTAATTCATGGTTATTTACGTTCGATCGTTCTCCTTGCTGTGCATTGACAATCATTATTTGTGACATATTATACTTTACTAGCTTTTACCTTTATTCAAGCTTGCACGTTATACTTGACTCTTAAAAACTCACCAATAAGAAGACGATGAAATGTCGTAAGGCCATTTTGTTTTTCCATGATGTCGGGCCAGCCAGCAATTTTTTTCTCAAATGAGAGAAGGCTGTGCATATATAATTCGTATCCAACGCAGCAGATGAAAATATCGTGGTTGTTAAGCACTAGTTGTGAAAAGCCAATTTATTTTGACGTCACTTTAACGCAAGCAGCTGTATGTTTGTATTTGTAATTTCATGTCATCTTACGCTTCGTTTTAAAATTAATGCTACGCAATAGAGAACACGGTGAATGAGAAAGTAGCTGGTTTTTAATTTAGAAATCGAAAAGTGTCCTTCTAAGCTTTTGAGGTTTGTATTTTATGTTATGATTCTAAACGTTTCGTCACTCACAAAAGTATTTAACTTATGAAACGGACCTAAATTATAATATTAATTCAGTCAATTGATTTTTCATACATTTTTGGTCAGTGTTATAAAGAGACCTCAATCCTCTTCAGACATGTTTTTGTTTTGGTTTCTGTGACGGGCAAGCACCGGCCTACAAGCTCAAACACCAAATGTCAAGCATTAGCTAGATAAACATGACCTGTACCATCATGGGCTATAGGAAAAAGGCCGAAAAGTGCATTTCTACTAATGATATGAAGTTTTATTTATCTCCAAAAAACTTACATTGCTCACATCTGAAAGTAGCCCTGTGTCTTTTATGGTCTTTTCTTTCCATATATTTTATGGACAAAGCTTTTTTAAAACAGTCCATTAGATTCAGAAATAGTGCCAGAATTCGTAAGTCGTGGTAACCAAGCTCTCTTTTTCGAACCCGAGGCGCGGGCGCTAGGCACTCATTGGGTTGGGAACAGACGTGCGTTTCTCGAAGCTCCCGAAGACGTTTCGGGCCCGAAAGCAATTTTTTAAATGTAGTTTCTAACGAAAGGCGTTGAAGTGTTTAGCCCACAAATCAGCTAAAGTTGTGTAGTAAACGCAACATTTTATTGCTTCGCTTTCAAAATCAACAAAAACGGAATCTATATTGGTAAACATTCTCACTTAACACAGCTTTTCGGGTCCGAAAAGTTTTCGGGACTTTCGAGAAACGAGCGCCAGATCCGAACGGTCGTGCGATATTTATAAGACGTCACTATCACCATCAACATATATGGAAGCAAAGGGTGGCCGGTCCTGGCGGTTTAAATTTGGCGCGAGAAACCTGGAAACCAAGTGGTTGGGGTGGGGGTTTCTATGAGGAGCGAAGAGATGGTTTTGATTTTCCAAAAATAAACAAACAAGAAGTTCGCGAAAAAAAGGAATGCCATTACCCTATGGAGAAGTTCAGTGGACAATTTGAGGTAAGAATAGCGGTTTTTTTAACCTTCGATTTCATTTCAGCTGCCATTTGTTGTATTGTAACTTGAGCAAAAACTGTAAAGTCCGTTATTTACTTTTGAACAGGTTCAACAGTGATTTTAACAGAGTGTTTCAGCGTGGATTAAAAAGACCAATAGTTTTTTTTTTTACTAAAGCGGAAAAGAAAACGAGACAACAGGCCTAAATGCAGAAGAAGCCCGGGAAATTCTAAAATAGGGAAGAAATATCTTCCGTCTGGGAGCGAGGAAATGCGGCTGTATTCGTACAGATTTAGGCCCCGTCCACACGTATCCGGATATTTTTTAATCCGCAACTTTTTTGTTACGGATTAGAAAATATTCGCGTCCACACGTAGCGTATTCGAATCGTATTTGCCCGAATTCGCCGGATACGTGTGGACGGAAGGCCAATCCGCAACAAAAAAGTTGCGGATTCAAAAATATCCGGATACGTGTGGACGGGGCATTAAACAGTTGACTTTTTAAAACAAGTCTTGTGAGACCATGTTAGTTTAGTAAGTCTTTATCAATCAAGGGTATCTTCGGTTGCAGGTTTTGAATACAGTTAAAAAGTCAATTTTGACGGGAAATCATTTCCGAGAACAAAACCACAAACTATTAATCCATCCTGCTAAAACTGTGCACGTTTTTCTTAAATATTTTGTACAAGGAAACATGTTTTTTTTTTCTGGGTAATTGCTTTCACGTAAAACTGTTGAATATTTTATAAAAAAGATAATATTATTTGAATTGCAAATGCATAGATTAATTAACAATTCATTATCCATATTTTTCTTCGCACCTTCAGCACCTTCGCCACGAGGAAAGCGATGGCGGCTGAAGGAATATATTCATGCTGACAGATCTTTCTAGATCATTCACGAAACGTTAGTATTAAAGTTTAATGTTGTTCAGAGTGAGGAACAAAGTCATCTGCTCCAGCATGCAGAGCACAACATTATCTGAAGCGAAGATCTATTTTGTCAACACGTTGATGAATGGCGATAACTTGGAAACGTTTTCTACAACCACGTATTTTAGGTAAGAACAATATTATGTTGCTATATATATATATATATATATATATATATATATATATATATATATATATATATATCTTGCAGCATTTATTGAGGTTTGTTTTCAAGCAATGGCTTCAACGGTCGGATAGTTCAGTATTAGATGAATTATTTTGTTAGTATGCAACTAAAATGTCAGCCGCCATATTTAACAATTGCCTCAATCAACCGCGCATTACTGATATAACCGTTGTATGTGGTTTGAGATACAAACAGACTGACGCGATATACAGCAGATTTATCGCTATGATAAACAGTATATGATGCGTTGCTACTGTTAAGTATGGCAAAATCGCAGTTTCAGTTAATTGTAATTTTGCTTCTAACAAGTTACAACAACAACAACAACAACAACAACAACATTATTACAATTATTATTAGTCTAAGTTTTAAATCAATTTTTTGTGTGGCTTTAGCTCACAGGGTCAGCCATATGTTGTTATTCTGTTTTACGTGTAATGCCTATATTAATTTTGTGCCGTTCATTTAGGTTGGTTGAGGAATAGTGAGTTCTGAATAACCAGAGCCGTTGATCAGTCTTCACGCACACAATTCATAAGGTAAGTATTTATTATAAGAATGACCGCGTTTCTATTTCCTTTTCTTCGTTCGTAATGTTACTTTGTATTATGGAACAGCAAAAGCTCAAATTAAAATCTGTTTTTATTGTTCGGGAATTGGTGAGGAGCAGTGGGGGGGTGGGGGGGGGGGGGGTCGAGGTGTTGCGGAATGAAATGTTACAGACTGGAAACAGTTTTCACCACTTCGGGTCTTCCTGGCCCCTCCCCTAGATCATCCACTGGTTCTTGTATGGCACGAACAAGAAAGGAGAGGGAATCAGCAGTTACCTTGATACCCACTAGCGACATAACGATCTCAATCTTAAGCACCGTCATTTATGTCGCTTAAGGGCTTACTCTTAGTGGGAGCAACTGAAAGCATAATCGTTACAGCGCTTAGAATCGACATAATCATAATAACAATGATTCATCTCTCTCCCCAGGTAAATGTCAGACAGGCGCGGAATGGGAGAATGTGGCAGAAACCATCAACCTCATCATGATGTTTTCAGGAAGTGAGATTTGGAAAAGCTTTTCATGATTAGATGTAGGTCTTATGGGTTCTGTTTTGAAACGAATAGTTTCATATGACTTTCAGGGATAGTCGAGAAAGCAAAACATGCGAGAGCGCGAAAAACATAACCGGTCGCGAGGAGACGTGACCCACCCGCGTGTTTCCAGCGGAAAAATAGACGAGTAGGCGCGATTTGCTCAGGTTTCTCGAACTCGCAACTATTACTGGAAGAAATAAAAGAGAATATTCGTAGCCTGGCAAAATTAAATGTCAGCGTTGTGAGATCAAGACAACAAATTATATCTCTCTCGAAAGAAATTTGGAGCAGGGAGGATGTGGATGAAGGTTTCAGTCCCGTACGTTTAACTTCCGGTCTGCGATTCTTTAGTTATATCGACACATTACCCAGCGAATACGTGTAATCACATGATAGTTTTCTTTTGTTAGGTTAAACACAGAAATGAGAGAAATCATAGCAATTCGCAAAGCTTCCATCAACTTCGACATGATAATGTTTTAAGAGGTGAGTTAAATGATTTAATAGATATCTTACGCAACATTAAAACTGAGTTGATACTATGTACTTATTGGCTAAGTGGGAGGGCCAGATGGGAAAATATTTGGCTCGAGGTCATGGCGCACCCACCTCGCGCATGGCCCGACCTAACTTAGTCAAAAAGCATTTTATCATATGACCAATATGGAGACAAAATTGCTTGAAATTTTGATTCGCGAGGCCGTACGCTTTTGTAGTAGATTTTTCTGGCCCCGCTCGCGCAAATACGGGACTTTCATCAAAGGCTTGCAGGGCCGTACGGTTCATATGATACAGTAAATTAGCTACCGAAAGGAGATTCAAAAGGTGACGTATCTAGCGCTAGTTCTTCGTCATTCGCATTCGATTCCATTCGTAAAGCGTCAGCCCTTCGTGATTTGTTCAGATGAAGGGCTGGCGCTCGAAGCGTCAGCTTTTGAATGTTTTTACGGTGGCCAATGTACCTGACTTATTAACTCAGTTGATAAAAAAGTATATTCGTGTCTACTTATCTTGCTTGTTGATATCTAAAATGTAATTACATTTATTGATATATTATTTTTGTTTATTTCTTTGCAGGACACAAGCAGGACACAAGGAAACTGTAAATGTCAAAACCAAGCAAGGAAGAAATAAAGACGACCAACTAAAATAAAGAAAAAGGTAGAGAAACTAGTTTTACTTTAAGCGCAGCTCATAGATTACCTCCTTCCTTCTATTTCTTTTTATCGCCGCCAAATTCGAACAGTCAGTCAGCCAAGATACAGTGCAACACAGATATAATAAACCTCGCCGCGTCGTTAAACGAACAACTTCCAGTACCAACTGATAAATGATAACACAAAATGGTTTATTAATATTCAGGGGCAGTGAGACAATTTCAACGTTAAGGATTAATGTTACAGTAGAATTACAAATTTTTAATGTTTATAACATTTCACCGTCGTACAGTGTCGGTCCCTAGTATGTCATCGACAAGGACGTCAAAATCGAGGCGAATTGGCAAAACGTTGTTTCACAGTTCTCATCAAGAGTAAATAGGAGTAGATAAGACCCATTTTCCAAGTGGAAATATCCGACCATTGCTCACGAGCATATCTATATGGCTGTAGAAAACGCTCAAAAAATGCGCAATGCTTGAGCAATGCTTTTAAAAAACATTCAGACACATGTACGCGTTGCGCACCTATTTTTCTCATTGATGCAATGCCGTTTTTACCCTAACAATACCAAATGTAAAATGTCACTAAGGAATTCATTTATGGACCAATTTATTCGTGAAAATCGTACTCCGTGTTAACCCTATTTAACCTGGGTGGAAGGGGAAGGGGAGGGTTCCGTCCTAATTTTCATACCTTTTTTTAATATTAAATCAAATGCCATCAAACTGCGCGACTTTTCCTAACATTTATCTGTCAACAATTTGGTATGACATTTTATTGTTCACATGACTTGATGTTTCTATGGCAACAGGATTTTGACAGGCAAGTTATTTTTTACCTTTAAATAAAAAAATTTTATCGTTAGAAGTCTTATAACTTTTACATTTTTATGTCAATTAACGTTTCTTTATTGGTTTTGATTAATTTTGAGTCAATTTGGACGGTTGTATGAGATTTTTGAGAAATCCAAGATGGCAGATCTAAGATGGCGGCTGTGTACAACTTATTTCGTAATTACCACGTTAGATCGGTTTTCAATTGAGTGTCGTAAAATCAAAACCAAAGTAGTTACTCTGACCAATCACAGCAGTCGTAAATAATCCAATAAACCAATCAGAGCTCGAAGCAATTACATGTCACCGGCGCCAAGCGCGGGAAAACGCGTGCGAGCAAGTTACGATTGTTTTTGGTTTAACTTCTGATTGGTCGAGAAAGTGGCGCGAGATATTTTAGCCAATTACAAAGCGTAGCATTGCAAAACCAAAGCAAATGTGTAATTACTTTCGACACTCAATTGAAAACTGCTCTATATGACGTTATCATCCCATTTTGCGGACCGCAAAGTAACAGTTCTGGACGTACGTGCTATATACCCTCCAGGTTTCGTTGTCATAGCTTTTATGCTATTAAAATTGTATTAAATTAACAAAGTCATGGATTTAATGCTCTCAAAGTTATGTTCTCAATGTTTTTCAAAATTTGCATTTTTTTTACCGTCATAGCTGAAAAAAAAGATACCGTCATAGCTGACAAAATACCTACGTTTGTCGTCATAGTGTTTACATTACTGTGCCATTTTAGCCCTCGAACGATATTTTCAAGGCCATTTAAGATAGCACATGCCGTTTTCAGTAGCTGTTCAGTTACCCTTACGACACATTTTTGTAAAGTTTGGCGACAACCGCTTGCTATGGTAACGAGATATGACGTCATAAGTAACATGTGGTCAAGCCATTTTTGAAGAAAAATGTGTGTTTTTCACCTTTTTTCAGTGAAAAAATATATAAAATGCTACCAAAAGCATCAAAATGTTTAATTATAATTAATTTTGCAACTCTAGCAAACAATAATTGCAATTTCCACATTTTCCCGATAAATCTTGAATTTTTAGTAAAATCCAAGATTTCTGCCGTCTTGGCGGCCATTTTGGATGACGTCACGGACCCCAGCAGCGTCACAACCCATAATATTTACCTTATCTTGTAGAGCACATCGCGGGCTATCCGATTAGATGTAAAATATTTCCGAAATATTGCAACATCGTTTGCGTGTACTTCCGAGGGTTAGTATTCTTCATTGGTATTGATTTTTTGGGTCAATTTGGACGATTTTTCAGAGATTTTCAAGAAGTCCAGAAATTCAAGATAGCGGATCCAAAATAACGACTGTGCAGTTCGTCGTATGACGAAATGACCAGAACAGAAACAGTTTTGGATGTAATATGTACCCTCTAGCATTCATTTTCATAGCCTTAAGGCTCTTGAAGTTATGATGTGGGGAGGGAGGGGGGGGGACATTGTGCCCCTCCCCCCTGTCTCACAGTTACAAGCATTTGCCTATTTAAATGTCAATTTTTCAGTAAAGATTCGATTTTTATGTTTTAACCCTATTCGGCCTGGGGGGGGGGGGGGCACAAAGTGCCCGCGCTAACTTTGAACGTTTATAACTTCTTTAATATGTATTCAAACGCCATCAAACTTTGTGACTTTTCCTAAAATTTATCTGGCAACAATTGTGTATGACAATTTTTTGATCACGTGACTTGACGTTTCCATGGCAACAAGATTTTGACAGCCATGTTTTTTGAAATTTGCATATTTGTACCTTTGAATGAAGAAAAACAATGTTTATTGGTAGAACTTTTATATTTTTACGTCATTCAGCGTTTATTTATTGCTTTTGATTAATTTTGAGTGAATTTGGACGGTTTTTAAGAGGTTTTAAAAAATTTCAGAAATCCAAGATGGCGGATCCAAGATGGCGGCCGTATAACTAATTACATAATAACTACGTCATATGACGTCATCGTCCCATTGTGCGGACCGCAACGGAGACAGTTCCGGACGTACTATGTAACCTCTAAGTTTCATTGTCGTAGCCTTATTATTCTTGAAGTTACGAAGGGGGGGCACAATGTGCCCCCCCCCCCCCCCCAGGCTCAGGAACTCAAAAAAAGCCCAGGCCGAATAGGGTTAAAACGACTTCTCAGTAAAAGCCGTTAAGGGCATGCAATTCAACATGGTTTGTCAGTAATTGTCTCAGAGGGATATCTCCGTGAATATCATGGGTCATTTTGTGTCTAAGGAAGAATATCTCAACCATTTTGTCTGATCGATTTATGTGATATTGGAGATTACAACTTAAGAAGGCTCGAAAGGGTTTCTTACAGCTTATGTACATGTCAGAACAATTAAACACTAAAATTTGACTATAAACAAATTTATATAGACAAGCTTATGGCAGGGTTGTTAAAGTTTCCTTCAAGACCATTTATGACGTCATAGCTGTTGTCATAGTAACTATAATCCTCCAAAGACGTACCCCTCAAAAGTCAGTTTTTTAAATCTATCTTTAAAACTATCTCGGTGCTGTTTTTTATAAGCGTTTTTAAAAGTTTGCAATATTCTTCACCTCCTGTGTAAATTTGAAAAAAAAAAATCTGTATTGTGGAAATCGAGATAAATCGAAAAAATCTTTTAAAGAATTAAAAAATTCCACTCTACAGTTTTTTTTTTGTTTCAAATGTTAGATAAAGTTGAATGCTAAATGCATGAAAAATTTCAACATAGGTCACCAAGCAAATTTTTGAGATAAAGAGGAATATTTTATGCACGCTTTATTTCAAGTTCGCGCGATTTTACGCAGTATTTTCATTTCCGGTGAGCTGCGCGTACTACTTTTTGAAAGGAAAATCAGCTGACGCGTGCGTCAATGAATGACGAGTGCACGTCGAGCGCGCACGCAGCTAAAAACCCTTTCTGGCCTCCTTAAAGTAATCAAAACTAATTTTTGGCAAAACTTTATGGTCACGTTTTCTGTGTTTAGTGTCAATTGTGTTGTATATGAAACATGTAATTATTGTCGTCTTTTTCTATTACATTTTGCCGAATAGTTTCATATGACTGCTTATTTTTCAGGCGACGAACAGAGAGAGTCAGTGTTATCACTTGTTTATTTAGTTCCTCTGATAATAGTAACTTATTTGCTTCAATTTTCAGTTGTTCGAAGAGATGTTACTTTGAAAAATTAATTGCTTATAGAGCTTGAATTGAAATAGTATATAAATTGTCCGGCCTTTCAGAATGATGCTACAGTTTAACCTTCGGACGTACACGGGCGGGTGGGGGAGGGATGCCACCCCCTCTTAAGGTTTTTCTCGGATCTTTTCAAGAGCTTTTATTGTTGGCACATGCCGTCTTCAGTAGCTGTTCGTTTATCCTTGCGACACATTTTGGTAAAGTTTTGTGATAATCAGTTGCTTTGGTAACAAGATATGACGTCATAAGTAGCATGAGGTCAAGCCATTTTTGAATAAAAATGCGTGTTTTACACCTTTTTTCGGTAAAAAAAATGCTACCAAAAGCAGCACAATGTTTAATTGTATGTTATTTTGCAACGCTAGCAAAAAAATATTTTCAATTTCCGCATTTTTGCAATAAATTTGAATTGATAGCTTTATATGCTAATTATTTGTGAAGCTGATTTCCTCTTTAATTGAACCATATAAGGCCATTTGCCTGTTTCACTGTACTTTTTGGCTACTTGTTGGTTGCTAGTGAATGATGAAGTTGAGGCACACTTGTACATTTAACAGGGAAGTCATTCGTTAGTTTTCAAACTGGAGAGTTTAACCATTTGTTTTTAATTTGAATTTTGGCCTTTTCTTGTTTTGAACATTGACTGTGAAATGGAAAGTCATTTTTTTTCTGTTTTTGTTTTCTTTTTGTTTAAAGATCGGTTGTTTGTCTGTGGCAACCTTAAGGTTGCACTTATACAATATTGCAAGGAATGAAAGCTCATTTTCTGTTGTGAGTTCAATTTTGACTAATTACGATTGCAAGTAAATTGTAAGCAAAAACACTATTTTTTAGTACAAATGTCAGAAAATTTGCTACTACTCATGTAGGTTTGAAAAGCGCATTTGGATGGTGCGTCATGTTCCAAGCCTTGAGTTGTTTGCGAAACGACACAATAGAACGACAACAACATTAGCCTGCGCGCAAACATCTCATATTTCCTTCGCTTCACGACGATCGGAAAGAAATAGGAGAAGTCTGAGCGCAGGCTGCAACAATGTTCTTGGTTTTCACTTAGCTTACGATTTTAATTTCAAAATATTGGTGGAATTGTAGAAAGTTTAAAATTACATATCTGGGTCAAATCAATTTTTTTAAGCGGCCATCTTGGTGTACCAATACGATACACCAACATGGTGCCAAAAACTTCAAAGTCTTAATTACCCCCAAAATCCCATCATGATCACAAAAGATTGGGCTATTAGCATGATGATAATACAAAATGAACTTGAAACTGGTTCAATTTTGTTTATTTTGGCGGCTTATCTGAAATGGTGTGACGAATTGCGTGACACATTTCAAACCTGTACAACACTGAAGCAAAACATTGTTTAAGGTGTTTCGATACAGTTTTCTGGAGACCATACCTACATTTTACAATCGCTAATTGTAATATCGATTTTACCAGAATATACATCTTGCCAAACTTCAATTTAAAACCAGTTAGCAGCAAAAATTTCACGTTGATCTGACTGGAGAAGACCGCTTAATATGTTGGTCTCACACCTAAAC
This sequence comes from Cladopsammia gracilis, assembly GCA_022457155.1. Taxonomy (NCBI): domain Eukaryota; kingdom Metazoa; phylum Cnidaria; class Anthozoa; order Scleractinia; family Dendrophylliidae; genus Cladopsammia; species Cladopsammia gracilis. The sequence goes on from JAJGOT010000073.1 coordinate 486,290, forward strand.
AGAAACCTTAACCCTATTCAGCCTGGGGGAGACAAAGTGCCCGCGCTAATTTTCAACATTCATAACTTCTTTAATATGTATTCAAACGCCATCAAACTTTGTGACTTTTCCTAAAATTTATCTGGCAACAATAGGCCATTTCCGAGTTACGTTATGCCTCGTTGTCAAAGCGAGGCTAGGTGCACAACCTTTCATATGGAAATGAGTTTTATTTGCATTTGAATAAAAACTCATTTCCATATGAAAGTTTGTGCACCTAGCCTCGCTTTGACAACGAGGCATAACGTAACTCGGAAATGGCCTATTTCATATGATCATTTATTGGTCACGTGACTTGATGTTTCCATAGCAACAAGATTTTGACAGCCATGTTTTTTTTTAATTTGCATATTTGTACCTTTGAATGAAGAAAAACAATGTCTATTGGTATAACTTTTATAATTTTACGTCATTTAGAGTTCATTTATTGGCTTTGATTAATTTTGAGCCAATCTGGACTGTTTTTAAGGGCTTTTAAAAATTTCAGAAATCCAAGATGGCGGCCGTATAACGAATTACCTAATAACTACGTCAGAAGACGTCATCGTTCCATTGTGCGGACCGCAAGGGAGACATGTTTGGACGTACTATATATCCTCTAGGTTTCATTGTCATAGCCTTAATGTTCTTGAAATTACGAGGGGCGGGAGGGAAGGCTGAATAGGGTTAAACCTAAAACTTTGTGTGAAAGATTGTTCCACTGGTATCCACTATCCACATATCATGTTAGAAACAGCTTTGTAGGATGTATAGTTTAGATCTTTGATTTTTTTATGACGGCATGTGCAAATCAAGAATATACTTGATACAGAACAACAACACGATAGACTTGACAAAAAAGAACATTACAACAGACTTGGTATTTAGAGCATACAGTGAAAACTTTGAGGTCAAAACTGACAGTTGCCACATTTAAGGTGGCTGAACACACAGTTTCACTGTACCTATGCGGCATTCATTGTCATTTTAAAACTACTCAAGTCTGGGCGCCCAAATTTGGTGAGACATACGATTAAGCAACAAGCTATATATTTGGATATTTTTGTTGAGCTTTTAGTGTGTTGCCATGGCAACACGGTGGATTGTAAATCAGCCTGCAATATTTGGTTTCGTTTATTTTCAGAAAATCTAGTCGTTAGATTTTGTCCATCATTTGTCTCCAGTAAACTCGTAAAAAATATTTGCATGTTAACACTGGTCTCATGTAATTTTAACAGAGAGATATTTCGTAATTTTTGCTTTAATATGTTTGCGTTTTGTAAAAATCTCCTTTGTTAGATTTCCAATTTCTGATGGCAGGTGAGTTCGTCGTATTCGGAACTATTATTGTGTCAAATTTCGTGAAATTCTAACGAGTGGTTTCGTAGAAAATCGCTAAAACATCCAGTCACAATTTTTTGGTCAACTGCGCATGCGTTGCATTTGACTGGGTCTCGATCCAAAGACAAAAACGACCAAAAATGAAGTGTATTTCTTCAATGGTTCTATAAATTATCTATTGATTCAACATACATTTTTACGAACAGCAAATTGTTTGATTTTAAGACGAAAAACAACACTTTCGTGATCCACGCTGGCAAAATAAAATGATCGCTGAATAGACGCCACGTTTGTTTTTCTCAAAACTCTGCACGTGCTGACTCAAGTAAGCAGCTGAAATTGAAGAGCGCGTGCAAACTTTGTTCAGCCACCTTAAGGCATTCAAAAAAAAGTTTAAAGTTGAGACAGGGTATTTGTTAGTTTAGAGCCCAGTCCACATTTATTTATTTGTAATGTTTCCATCACTTAGAATTTTAGGAATGACAATTTGTAAAACTTAAAAGTCATTCGTCTATTTTAATATTTTGACGTTGATAAAATGTTTCAATTTAATTAAACGATTTTTTTTCCTGCTGTGATTCACACATTTAGCTGTTTTGTCCGTAACGGTTTACATATATTTCAAACAATTTCGACCTAAACGTGAAGGCAGTGTCACTTATTTTGTGTCTTTTAGTTTCATCATAGTTCTAATTCTCCGTTATATTTTTATCATTGATCGGTTTTCGGTTAATTATAATATTCGTTTACAGTAAGGTGCTAGCCCTTTACGGTGGATTAATCTGTTCATTTGTTACTTTTCAGTTCACTAGGTAACCCAAATGAATGTGTTTTTTTCTCTCGGTTTATTGGGCAATTTTCACTTGGTGTTTCTAATGCTAGGAAATTATTTCTCAGTAGACATTCAAAGTTATTTTATCCGTCTGTCTGTCAGTATTGTTTTTTTTTTCGGGTAACACTGTACAAGTCAATTTAGGTAAGGCTAACTCGAGAGACTTTTTCGTGTACATGTATAAATTGCTTAATGATAAAACCCACACAACAGAGTCCCAATCCGCTCCCAATCGATAGAGTAAAAATCGTTCTGTAAATGAAGACTCGTGGAGTAGGATTTCATGTAAAAATGTATACGTAGAATCGCAGTAACTCGGAAAGAAATACTTAAATTCGGTAGCTTTCAGTAAGTACTTTCTCTCCTATTTTTCAGTTATAATTATGTGCAGTTTGTCTTTAAGTCTTTCAATTGTTAGTTATCTGATTATTTCTTAATTTTCTTGAGTTTGTTTTTCTTACATTTGTCTTTTCCTTAACCCTATTCAGCCTGGGGGGGGGGGGGGGGCACAAAGTGCCCGCGCTAACTTTGAACATTCATAACTTCTTTAATATGTATTCAAACGCCATCAAACTTTGTGACTTTTCCTAAAATTTATCTGGCAACAATTTGATATGACAATTTTTTGATCACGTGACTTGATGTTTCCATGGTAACAACATTTTGACAGCCATGTTTTTTGAAATTTGCATATTTATACCTTTGAATGAAGAAAAACAATGTTTATTGGTATAACTTTTATATTTTTACGTCATTTAGCGTTTATTTATTGCTTTTGATTAATTTTGAGTGAATTTGGACGGTTTTTAAGAGGTTTTAAAAAATTTCAGAAATCCAAGATGGCGGATCCAGAAACTCAAAAAAAGCCCAAGCTGAATAGGGTTAATTTCAGTAAAGCTTTTTTGGTAACGAAAGGCTTTCTCAGTAGATATTTAACGCCATTTTTTCTGTTTACCGTTTACCCCGTTTTTGTTATAGATTCTTCTCTGTTTTTACAACTCAAGTGAATTAAGTCATTACTCCTCGTGTAATATCTGGTTTTCATCATTTCTTTTCTAGCTTTATTCAGCGTCCACTAGTATTTTATCTTATAACCATGCACAAAGAAAGAAAACCATTTTTGGATGGTACCCTGTGTCTGTCGGGGTCACGTGACCAGCCACCCCTAAATTATGCAAAATTTGGAATTTTCAAATTACCGCATGAAAATTCAATTAAACGCTCCCATTTTTCCTTCCTTAGTCTTCAATATACAGAGTGATACGTCAAATTAAACGGCGAATTTCGAAAACTTTTATTGCTGCATAATTATTCATTGTTTTCCTCTAGTCCCAGTCCCTCTCTAAAATTAAAACGTTATAGTTTAAAGAAAACAAATAACTTTGGAAAACCCCGATTAGTTCCATAATTCTTGTGCTAATGGTCATTGACGGAAAACAAAGTAAGTAGAAAAATATTTTTCCAATATCTCGTAAATTTGGATCGAAAAAATTTGCTAAAAATTGGGCGCGACAAGTCACGTGACGTAGCAAGTCCATTCATATAAGCGAGAAAAAAAGACTCTTAGAAAGTTTAAAGTCAATAAGTCAATAACTCAATAACTCAAATATGTTTTAATACAAATCCCCCCCCCCCCCTTTTTAAACCGAGCGAGACCCATTTCTAATTCACCCGAGAAGATTTTATTTGTTTGTCAGTGCGGAAATAAGAAGATCACTGTATTTGTTTTTTGTTTCATTTTGTCACAAGTCACTTTTTTGTTAATATTTTGTTTTGTTTTGTTTTGTTTTGTTTTCTTTTGACCTTGATAATGGTGGTTTGTCAATTTTCATGTCAGCTTTCAACAAGGATTTTAAACTGAACTCATTGTGAAAATCGATAATAGTAATGAAACCCATTCTTAAAATTGATGAACTGTGAGCAATTCAGTTATTTTCTTATCTGTTATCGATAGGTGAATGTTTGTTTATTATTATTGCCTCATTAGCATATGCGCGTCATCACTAATCGAGCAACTCAAAAATCAGCTCCCTGGAAATTTGAGCGCGATACTCTTTGTGCTATGCTGTTTAAAAACTCAAACTTTTACAAAGAATGTATGGCTTATTGGCGTTTTTGCCACCCACCAATTTTGCAATTTGTGATGGCTGCAGATATTAATTATGTTAAAAATTGCATAGATTACTAACTAACTAACTAACTAACTAACTAACTAACTAAGTTTAACAAGCTCGTTAAACGTTTGAGGTCAATTCATAATTAGCACGATGCTTTCTTTACGTAAATTCGTACGCTGATGAAATAATATGTAAACAATGAAGAGAGCAAAGGTTCGGCTGTAGGTTTAATTTCAACAAGCCTGGCGCTAAATTTTGTTTCGTGTTTTCACTTTTTATAAACATTACACAAGATTTCTCAGTATAAAGACTATTCCGTTGTGAAGGAATTATTGCGGCCCTTTGTAAGTTTGCAATAAATATTTTCATTTTGACCCGGGGATCATTTATGTATGCATGTCTCAAGTACGTTGACGATTTATCCAGGGGCACCCAACGAACAGTCTTTGGTAAAATGCATTATTTTACCCTAGTAAATTAAAATAAATGATATAAAAGCATATTTTCCAGGTGTTCTTCTAGGTTGCTGGGAAACATATATCTGTTTCCCAGCCGGCTATTAAAAAATGAATAAATAATAATAAGTTACCAAAAGGGGCTTGGAAACATTAATCGCAAACTATTTTAAGCTTTTTCGTTTATTGTTCAAGTACATGTACTGCCGTCTCTAAGTTCTGCTTAAATTTGTTACTACCAAGCTGAACCCTTTTAAGCTCCAAAGTGACCAACATCAAACTTCATACATAATCCATACATAATCAGTCTCGTTTCGATCTGCTCAAGTTAGCCAGCACAAAAATGGTAATTAAAAGATATTTAGCCAGCCAGAATTTCGCTGGAGAACAGATTCGTTTATCAGCGATCAGTAATAGTTTTCATTGACGTTCTGCAGATAAACCTCCTACATTTTGCGTTCAAGCACGTTTGTTATATCTGTGTTGCACTGTATCAGTACTTGAGGCAATTTACACGGACAGTACAAAGTTTGCTTACAACAGGCTTTTATACTGAAACGGAAAGTGAAAAAATCGTAGATATTTCTGATCGATTTACGATCGTCTGAGAAGTCAAAAATCAATGTTTCCTAATACACCTATTGTTTGTAGCAGCCATAAGCAAGTTGTATCATGAAAACTTGCCAAGGACAAGGTTTTCAGGAACAGAATTTATAGCTCAAAAAACAACCACATGTAGACCTTTTCTCTTTTGGAAAATATATAATTTCTGATTATTTCAATGTTAATTGCTTAAAATATTTTTCCATGGTGAACGCTGTTCAAATTTATAAAATTTTCCCGCCAAAAGACTTAGAAAAAATACGGGCGCCCAAAATACGCATGCGCCGTTTTTTTTTTTTTAATTTTTTCAAAGCTACTTTTTAATATTCAGTAATGTGTATTGTATAAATAATTATAAGTAAACAACAATAAAAGACTTTCATTGTATTCAGTAATGGTGATTGTAATAAGTTATTAGAAGTCAACAATAAAGAGTTTCATTGTATTCTTTATTCTCTCTTATTTATATTTTTCAATAACTTTATTAATTGAGTAAAAATCATTTAACTACTTAAAAGGTGTGACTAAATTTTTCTTCCTATATATACTAAGTCTTTTGGCGGGAAAATTTGAAAAAAATTGCACATCGTTTCCCCTGGTAACAATTTTGCCAAAAAAATCAACTAAGCACCCCTTAAAAAAATTTCAAGGAGCTGTACAATTTAAACCCGCCAACAAGTATACAGCATCTCGTGCAAAAAAAGAATTGGAACGAATCCCACAATTTAACGCTGGTTTTCACAAGAGACATCAGTGAAAGCACAAACACAAGGAAAAGAAACATACTCGTTCTTCTTATGTTGTCATTAGGAATTAATGCGAAATAAACATAATCACAAGAAATTAGCATTTTTTTCCCTTGTGCCTATGCTTAAAGCGTATCAATTCCTAAAAAGACAGCATAAGAAGAACGAGTGTGTTCATTCTCTATATGTTTGTACTAATACTTCTGTCGCCGGTGAAAACCAGCCTTTAATTTTCACAATTCTTGCACGAGACAGTGTATACATACATGGAGGATGTTAGAAGAAACATGGCAAGCTATTAAACAAATTTTGCGACGGTGTTTTGGATAACAAACATTGCAGTTTGAGTTCTGTTATTGTTTATTTAATAATTTTTCTTCTGATTTCAATCGATACTGGACATTTTTAGATTTTTCATAGCCTGCCTGCCATGTTGCTTTTAATAACAAGACTTTTAACTGTTGGCACCTTCCTTTGTAGCACACAAAAAAGGACATGGACTAAGCACAAAAAATAAACTTTTACTAAGTTTGGAGCAAGTAATAGTAATTTAGAACATTCAACAGACAATTGCATGGCTCCGTTTTCTTTCTAGCGATAGCGAGATTGAATTGTGCACGAACATATATTTATTGCTAAGTTTGGAGCAAGTGAAAAGGTTTAGAGTATTCAACAAACAATTGCTTGGCTTCATTTTCCTTATATAGTTCGTTGAAGTTTAGAGCAAATGATTCAAGTTAGAACATTCAACAGACGATTGGTTATCTCCATTTTCTTTGTAGAGATTAGTAAACTGTGCACGAGCACATTTTTTCAAAATAATAACAATTTGCTAAGTTTGGAGCAAGTCGTATAATTTAGAACATTCAACAAACAACTGCTTGGCTCCATTTTCTTCATAGAAATCTTGTTGTGCACGAGACCAATTCATCGAAATCAAACGAAAATGTTTCATCTGTGCTACATTGAACGGATTGCCAACAGGAAAACCTCTTTTCCTCCACTTAAAAACTAAATTTAAGAGAGCCCATTTATAACACCCGATGTCTGGGTTTTAAGTTTCATCCTACACACGTCTCTTTTTGTCAAATAAAATGTCTTATAGAAACAAACATTAATGGCCTAAAACAAATCAATGGGTTATACAGACCATGGATATGTTGTGGTGTATTTTTGTCCTTGGTACAAATTTTATTTTCCTTTGTTTAAAAGTCATTATCATACGATCTGGATAATAGCAAGCAAGTAATAATTTTCAAAGCAACGACAACTGACTTGATTTAAAAAAAAACATGTTTCGACAATCCTTTGTCATCTTCAGTTTGAAATTTTAAGTTACAAAGTTGAATTTATACTAAGTAAATGAAAATGCTAATGAGAAAAAACACCTTTGACAAATAAATGAAAGAATGTGTGACAATACGTGATCAAAAAGAAAGTTTTAAATTAACATTATGCAACTGTTGGTTCAAAGAAGGTTGTTCCATTTGATATGCAAAGCTTCCTTTATCTTAAGCTGAAAATTGGTGGAAGCATGATCTAAGATATTGAAAAAAAAGCCCTTTTCGCGGTTAACCTTTCTCATTTGCATTACAATAAAAATCAACGTGGTTGCGAGGCAATTTCGGGCAATGTGCCCGAAATTGCCTCGCAATCATGTTGAATTTTATTGTAATGCAAATGAGAAAGGTTAACCGTGAAAAGGGCTATTGGGTGAACATAAACTGTGGCATTCTTTAGAGTCTTCCAGGTGTTTGAATACGTGAGAGGCCCTATCAGTGGATAGTGCTCACGAACGCGTGTGGAAAAATGTCGGGTGGACAAACGCTATTGTAATAATATAGATATAAAATTGTCTTTTCGTCTTTCAAGATCGGCAACATGTTAGCGTGAAAGACCCTATCCCGAGCAGGCAATCCTCTAGTGTTCTGCGGCATTTCGCTTTCGCTTTCCCCGCATACGATTGTTTAGATTTTCTTACTGAGAATGCATCAACCCATGGACAACACGTTTTTGAAATAAAATGTACTGAAACTTTATTTTAAATCGATATTTCTTTTTTGTTACAAGATTTTATCCAATCACGAGACTCCAAAACAATGGCCAAGAAAGGCTTCTAATTTTCCATGTTTCCCACATAGAAATTTTTGCTGCATTAAAACTCGAATAGTTTTTACTAAAAGGGAATCAATAAGTAAACTAGAGAGAAATAAATGCGCTACCTGATGAAGTGATAGCAGATTTTCATGTTTTAGCCAATGAGGTGTACCGTTTCAACAATAACACAATTAACACCTTTGTGCATTCCTTGCCGTTGGGTTGCCTAGTTCTTACTTGGACCATTACTTAAAATTTCAAACTGAAGATGACAAAGGATTGTCGAAACATGTCTTAAAATCAAGTCAAATGTCGTCGCTTTGAAAATTATTATGATCATACATTTCCATACCCAAAAACAAAGGAAAATAAAATTTGCACCACAACAGATATAATAATCGGTCTGGTATATCTTGTCCAAAATGAGGTAAAAGAATGTTTAATAAAATATCCAGCAGCATCAAAACAACAGAAAAATTTCCTATAGACTACAAAAAAGGAAAATTTACAATCTCATAACGCCACGTTATTCTTTCTACGAAGAAACTGTGCGACTGAATAAATATTTTGCTAAGTATTTGAGTGTGTCGAACTTGTTCAAACAAATTAAATAATTGACAAATTGATATCAAAGGAAAAGATGTGACAGTAGTTGTGAGAGTTTCCGTTTGAATGATAACGATATTTAAAAACCCGAAACATTTTCTGAGAATTTAAATTGAACAACCAAATAAAAAAAAGACAAAAAAGGTTAATAAACAGTTAGTGTTTCTGCACTTGATTTCCAAACGTTATCTGTTGTTCTTCCTTAAACCAGCTTTTGGTTTGTTTGTTTGTTTGTTTGTTTGTTTTCTTCCATTGGTCTGTATAACAGGTCTACAATGACAATTGTTGACAATGACTGAGGTTTCGACAACCTGAGCGGAAATCATCTTCAGAGCCATGTGAATTGTAAGCAGTCATCGGTCAGTTTTGCCATAATGTGATTGGTGCATTGTTTGTCTGTTCTTTTGAAAAGTCGTTTGTAGTAGTCCCTCCTAAAGGTAACTCATTTGGCAGAGTCCCAGTCCATTATGTGATTAGTGTGTAAATCGTGTTTAGCAATATCATTGTTGACTTCATCTTTCGTCGCCCGTTTGTGTTCAGGCAGTCGCAGCATTTGATCTTATATACTACTCCTTGTCTGTCGCTAGGTTCTTCTTTGTCTTCAACATTTGTTAGTTGTTGTCGTAAAGTAGTACTTAACAATTCACTGACTAGGAAGATGACTTCCGCTCAGGTTGTCGAAACGTCAGTCGTTGTTAAAAACAATCGAGTTCTTTTCAACACTACACTAACCCGCATGATCACACTCCACAGAATATTGATACTCCTGGGTTTAAACTGTTTACAAGGTCTATATTGATCATCGAAAATACCTCAAAACCAGACATCAAGGCTTTATAAACTAAGCTCCTAAATATACGTACCATCGACAAGAGAACACAGGCACTCAATCTCAAGAAAAAGCTACCTAATAGTTATTTAGCATGGGCGACTGAAAATAATTTTTCGCGAATTAAATAAAAAAGAAAGAACGCAACTTGCAAATTAAGGCCTTTGTTCTCTTGTTCATCGATCAGTTGATGTTGGGAACATGTGTATCATTAAAGGAGGAACTGACAGGCTACAAGTATCTTTAAATATAGTTTCTTAATTGATTCCATTTTTAACACAATGTCAGACTTCGTGTTAAATTTTAAAAAAAGTAATGGTTCAATGAAATTTGCCTTCTAAATTAACTGAAATAATTTTGAAAAGGAAAGTTGTTTTATAACAGCTAATTTGACCACAGGAAAAAAACCTTGACGTGTCCTTCTTTATTCTAGCGATAGATCGAATTGGGTACGAGCCAAATTTATCCAAACCATTTAATTTAATGACCGTTTGCTAAGTGGAGCAAGTGATTAAATTTGGAACATTAAACAGACAATTGCTTGGCTCCATTTTTACACAATGCCTGGCTTTGCTTAAATTGAAAAATGATTGAATTAATTTTTGCCCTTCTAAATGAACTAAATTGCTTTTAATCTTGTTTCTAGAAAATTCACGATTTCGTGGACAAAATACAATCGTCCATTTTGAGCAACTAGTTCATGCCAAATTGGAACTTCGTTTCAAATAGTAAAATTACCGAGGAAAATACGAAACAACTTTCGGGAAAATAAATTGTTTTTTATAACAGGCAATTTGATCACCTAATTTGACGAGTACTAACAAATAAGACATTTTCGAAAAACTGTCAGTGCCACGTTAATATGAAAATATTTTGAAAAGGAACACGTTATTTTACAACAGCCAATGTAACCATGGAAACTAACAATTTGATTTGTCCAAATTAGGAATTTGCACTTGATAAACTGTCAGTGCCACCTTAACAATGCAAACACCCACCATATCAACTGAGGTTATAACTGTAACGTTTATACCTACCCGCTGAGCGATCAATCAAACAAAATCGTATTTCCTTTGTAAGTGAATTTTTGTAAGCAATTATATTGCATTTTGACATTTGTTTTGCATAACAATAAATTAACCGAAACAAAAACAAAAAACACAAGCCGCAAACTGAATCGTCAAATTGTCAACCGTGTGACTCAAACGATCGCTCAACGTCCAAATGGTGGCTGAGATTAACATTGTCAAAAGTTATTTTACCAAAGACCTTCCTCCCAATTGCAAAACCTATGGTGATATGCCTGCTCAGTCAGTTATCAGCTAGTACGCGATTCAACAAAATGAACTTAGTAAACTTCAGTATCTTCCCCGGTTCTTCATGTCAGTTTGATCAGTAGATTCATCAATTAGCAGTCACATCCGACTCGCTCTTCCGCAGAATCAATTACTTTGATACTAATACAGACGAAAGTATTTGCCCATGTTCAGCCACCATTTGTACAAAAAATATGAACTAAACAAAGTTCTTATCTTTGAAGAGATCCCTCCTAATTCGTCCATTCCAGTTTGTCCTCTTGAATTGTTTCTTTAACCCACTGTTTTCTTTACTTTGATACTCTTTGAAGTTCCTGAAAATATAAATGAACGATTAATAAGATTAAATGTTCGGCAATTTGTGTTATCTTACAGTCGACTAAGGATTGAATTTTAGGTGCATTTTACGTGGTTTAGACGTGGTTTATACGATTTCTAAGTAGCATTAATTTCAAAATCTTGTTTCAAAATTGTTTCATGGCCTTTAGCTCCTTAATTGAACTACAAGTGTTCTTTGAAAGTATGCAGCATGAACGAAATTAACCAGCCAGAGACGTTTTGAAGGTGAACTCGGCTCAACTTATTCCAATACAAACGTATTACCAAAACGTAGAGAAGATGTCGTAAGCAGAAGAGAAGCTCAACGCACGTGTTCGCGTCATCGAACAAAATGTTTTATACTCAGCTTTTAATGAACAAATGCAATTTTTTTGCAAAGTGACTCTCACCTTCGGTTGAAGTTTTGGTGCGTCTTTTTTCTTGGCGGTATGTCTTCCTAGAGTCTTCCTATTTGCTTCTTGAGCGCCAAAACGTTTTACAACTTGCGAGACATTTCACACGAACACGACCTGCTTGATTTGCGGCGAGGGCGAAGATGTTTTCATGAATAATGATTAGCAACTTGAGCGAATCACTGACAAATACGTCAAAGATTTTGAGGTAAACAATGCTTGCACGCTTTTCATCGGATAAAAGCGCAAATAAATAAAGAAAAGCAAACATACCATTTTTGAAACTGCTTCAATGCAGTACGCTGTTGCATTTTTGGACTCAGTGCGCCATTTATTCGAATTAACCTAGCGCGTTTCCTTTTTTTAAATCCGGGAGGGGAAATTTTTATTAACTCTCTTACATACGAAGAACGGTGGTGGATGCCACCCTCTGATTTTTTTTTTTAATTTCTATAGGGGCTTTTAATCAGCTGGTATGCATTTTTTTTTTCGTACGAAGCGTGATGTGGCCATGACAACCATGACTGAACTAAGGACATCGGTGTGTAAAAAGACAATGTCTTCCATTCTTTTTTGGTACAGTATTGTACAAGTAGGACCTATCATCCAACAAACGTCTTTCAGCAAAACAACTAAAAGAAACAGTAGGCCTGTACCTATTCGGAACCTCTAATTTCATTCGACCTGGATGAGGTACACCTTTATTGTTTTTATCTCGTTAAAGCGCATGCGCGCGAAACGAGATATAGGAGTCAGTAGAATATGGGGACAAAAGTTGTTAACAAATTTTTGTGGACTTTTGTCCGGGGGGGTTAGTTGTTTCTTCTTTATAGAAGCTATATTAGGGCATTGAGGATATGGTTGGTTAAACCGGTTAGGATTTCAAGAAGGGCGTCACATACTGCTCCTAAAATTTTTGGGGAGCACCCCCGGACCTATTGTTAATTTCCCTTGGGTATCGGGATGTCAAAACTTGTGATGAACTTGTCATATCTCACATTACGTTACCGCAAAGGTATTAAGTTCTTCTTAAGTTTCGATATCTCACGTTACCTATCAGTTTCAATCATTTGTCGTAAAGCCATTTAAGCTGCCTTGCGTTTTTTAAGCGATGACGAAGTCATCGCATTATTGCCGTCGTGCTGTGGTGTCTGTCCGACGGCTGTCCGGATTACACCCGAGAAACACTGGAAACTAGCTTGGAAAATAAGGTCACGTGACCACCTCGTCGAAGAGAGTTTGTTTTGCTCCGCCATTTTGTTTTTAAGTGTGGAGAAAAGGTTTGTTTGTCTGTTTCAAATTTTACACCGCCGGGCTTTATTTATCGTGAATATATTTGCGCTCACTTGCAAACAAACAGACACGGAGTGATATACACACATTAGCAGTACATACTCGCACTCGCACTCGCGATAGGCAAAAGGTCTGGGAGTCCGGGCGCTGTTTTAGAACGGATCTTTGCTTGTCTCAGAAAGAACTTGTCAGAACTAGCTAGAACTGATGGCCAGAAATAGCGCCGAAATAGCATTGATTTACTGAACTTGACTTATAACTGAGTATCCTACGAGAGCTGTTACCTGAAAACGAAGTGTGCGGTGGTTCATGATCGGTTGTGTACAGAATATCGGAGCAACTTCATTGTATCGAAGGAAGAGAAGGAAACAGTTTATCTAGGATTCAAGCTATTAATAAAAGGTGAGCCATCATTACCAGCATATTGTGTATACAGTTATGGTATCTTTAATGTAATATAGAGCCGCTGTGGGGTTGTATATAATGCTTATCTCAAAGCCAGAGAATGTTTAAATCGTGTCAAAGGAAAATTCTGGTCTATATTTTCTGTTTTATCTGGAAGCTACAATGTATATACCTTCCAACGTTGAGAAATGTTGTTGATGCGTGGCAAAAAATAAAGTTTCTATCTATCTATCTATATCAAATGAGTTACTATACTAAGCTTTGGTTCTCACAAATCTGCATGTATCGTTGTTATATTCCACTTTTGATTCGACTTGCTAACGATGTAGAAATGAATCCTGGTCCTTGCTATTTTGTAGGATATACCTCAAAGATAGTTACGTACAGCTGATTTTCATCAGGGCAATGTCTCGCTGTTTGGAAGTAATTCTGGTAAACAGTGTGTAGCTATGTGCTTGACGGCCGTTTACAATTTTAGAACGAATGCATCGGCTTGGATTAGAAACAATTCAAATGAAATATTGTTGCTTGGTAATTCACTTTATTCCCATTTATGTAAGTTTGCAGGAAAAGATTATTTGTTTCTGTCCAAGATTCCTTCTGCTTTATCGATCAACAATGAAACATTTTTTATTAGGTTTAGTGATAGCAGTACTGGTGACTTACAGATGTCTCATATAAGAGATTGTCCGCATTTACCATTACAACATGCTTTTGATATGTTGATGACACAGTATAATGCTTTTCTGTTGATCATTGAAATAAACACAGTTGCCGTTATTGTTGACAACCATGGTTATTACAAATTATTTGATTCCCATTCACGAGATAGTCATGGAAATGTTGCTACAAATGGAGTGTTTTGTTGGAATTTAACAGTATAGGGGAAGTGGTGCAATATCTTCAGAATTTCTACCAAAGTGTTTTCCTCATGTGTTTTTCATGAAGGGTGAGAACATTATCTTGTATTGGGCTAAGGGATGGACCATTTTAATTTTAAGGGGGGGGGGGGGGAATTTTTCTGTGCATTTTTTTTTTTTGCCTTGAGGTTGTGCAAGAATTTTCTTTCTGTCTTCACCGGTTATTACATGTGACTAGCCACATGTAAATTGAATTCTTCACCATCCAATGTATCTCTAAATAAAGCACGTTAATTCCTCTTTTAAGTCCCCATAAAGTCATTTTGGTTTTAAACTTTAGTAGTATGACAAAACACTTAAAAAAAATGAACTGAATCTCAAGGTATTCATTTATTTTCTTTTTAAAGGTACCGAATCACCTCCAGCCAATGTATCTGCAAACATTTAGCACATCAACTAATGCTGGTAACAGTGACGAAAAGTCTCAAGTGCTGAAGAAACTGGTGACCTGCTGTTCATGCATTAATAAATGAAACCACAAAATGTCAAACTACCAATAATCTCTGAAAACATGTTCAGAGCTGACAAAGTCTTTACAATTTGTGAAGCACAAACATGGAAACAATTTCCAGTTGTTGTCATTTAGCAATTGTAACAGTTTTAATCATGTACATTGTACAGTTCAAATTGTGCTTCCTGTATTAACACTTCATAATAACGCTGTAAGGAATCAGAAAAACAGCTATCCGGACAACATGCAATGGACTGATTATCAATTGTAACTTGCAAAATGTACAAATATTGAATTGCACACAAGTAAAACAAACTCAGATGTAACTTTAATCTCAAATAATTTGAAAATGAAAATGTTGCCTGTTCTTGATGGGTGTGTGACATATATTAAGCCTGATCAGCAAAGAATTATACCAATCAAGTATGACAAAATAAATTCCAATCCATTTTTGTCACAAATATGAAGGAAAACGATGAATTGTTTTGATTTTGCACACGAGTTTGTGCAACATGGTTTTAATAAAATGTGCAATTACCAATGCAGCAACCACAATAATTTTGTGTAATAAATCTTCTCATGCATATCACGAGTATCGGTGTCAGCCAGGACCAGTCTTCAACAGGAAGTTCTGGTATAAAAAGGGCTTACCTGGCCATTCTCACCTTCGGTTTTCAATCAAACACAAAAGAATCAACAACTGACAAACATACGTTATTCCTACAACCATAAGTACAAAAATTGAAAATATTTGGAAAAAAGTCATTTTACCAATGAAAGTTGAATCTATCACAAGTTCTTGACTACTTCTGGTATTATATTATTTGCTGGGGCAATATTCTGGTTTAATGAGCATTTTTAAGCAAATTTCATTTATAGGACACTCTGGTCAACAGCATGCACCGACTGAAAGTCGCCGAAATTTGCATTTCACACCGACCCTTTTCTTGTGGAACTTCGCATTTAAATTGAGTGATTCACTGATTTTATCAGAGCACCCCGGACCTATTGATTTTAACGCCAAGTTGAAACTCGTCGTCGCTTCTGTACGCATTGCGTACCTATTTTTTTTTTTTGGCAAACGCAGTTTGAGAATTTCACGGTGTATTTTTACGAATGGAGACGTTTTAAGAAAGTTAAATGGGACGGGAAAGTTTGTGTTTTAATATGAGCGATATGGCAAAGCAAAATTGCGTTTGTTCAATTTTGATTCATTGCTATTACGGTTTGATTATGCAATAGTATGGGAAAGACGTCATAGTTTTGTTAATTTAGCTACCGTGCACAAGGATATTTTGCGGGTCGCGGAGACAGCTAAAATTTCTGCTGGAAGGAAATGTTTGCGGATTTCAGGTGAAGTATAAATAAAATCCAAGGCATCGGTATTAAACTGCAATTTTACTTCCTGACCGGAGGTTGTATAGTTCCCATAGTTATGGTTGCTGTTCTGGCGCCAATATGAACATAAACAACGAGAAAACTAGTGAGTGAATTATTGTACCTTGTTGTAAAAACGTATCAGTATTATGATAACAGTCTCTGGTTCTTTTGAGGACGTGTCTGGAGTTGAATCGGGAATACAAATGACTGTTGTGCCGGTCGTCTAGGAGTTCACTGTTATGAGAGTTATGAGTTATGAGAGTTCACCGTCCTGTAAAATGAGGACCGGATGGCGGCGGATGGCGGATGGCGGACGGCGGATATTAAAATGCGGATAACAAAATGCGGATGATAAAATGCGGATGAAAAAAAAAACAGAAAAATAATTCCTTACGATTTTTACCAAAAAAACAAAAAACAAAGAAAGAAAAGAAGCAGAAATAACTTTAAAATGGCACGAAACATAAACTTTATTGTCCAAACTGTCTTCAAGTTCCACTTCATGCCTCACTCAACCATAGTTGGAAAATATATGAATGTTGCGTTTCGAGTTTGACCGATTGTGCAGTCTGCACGTGTTTGAGGATAGAGTCCGACGAGTGTGACGATTACGGGCTTTTAAAATCTGTGTTTAGGAAACGGTAAGTTAGTAGAGTTCTTAAATTCGATTTAACTTCACCTGTTACTTTGCTTCACAAACAATCTTTTCTGACTTTTTATTCGTGTTTGTATCTGGTTCGTTGAAGAGTCAGGAAGGTGATGCAATTGAGTGTTTTTATCATAGATATGTTAAAAGGGTTAATTACTACACTAGTTTCCGTTATGGATATCTTTGGAATGCATGTATTCAGATAAGACCTTTTTGAGTGTTCCACTGTCACGATCATTCATTCCTGTGTTATCCTTTGTGACAGCAAGAGCAACAATTCCGACCGCCATTACTGTGTCGATCCAGAACTGTTGGCATGTGATGCTTGTCTTGATGCTTGTGGTGCAGTGTGTTTTGGGGAATTCTTCCATGCCAAGTTTCCTCCTTTTATTGCTAGTCAATATTTGAACATTAACCAGCTCGAACTGCTTACAATCAGGTCAGCGTATACGCACTGAACAATCAACGTTCAACGAACGCCTTCATGCAGCGTTGTCTACGTGAAATTTGGTTGTTGCTGTCTCTTAACAATATCCGTTTATCTGCGCGTTACATTAGCGGGAAGTCATAGTCTAACGTTTTAGCGGATGCGTTGAGTCGTTCTCACTTAGACTCCTCGTACTCAGACTATTTGTTGCAGCATGCCGTAGCTACCTTGAACCTTACCCAAGTATTTCCTAGCGACTCTTTGTTCGTTTTTAATGTATATTAAGTAGCTACTTCCATTTATTTTCATAGATCCTTATTAAGTTTATTGATTTTTCTTTCTTTCAATCTGTTTTTCAATTTTATCTCGCAGATCACATCGACGCTTTGCAGCAGTATTTAGGAACTATCCAGGTCCATGCTTTTTGCGACTCCACAAAGCGCTCTATGAGATGCTATATGCGAACATATTTATTGTTTTGCCAATATTTCGATTTCTTGCCTTTCCCAGTTTCCAAATCCGTTTATTTGCTTTATTTAGTTTTTTTTGTCACGTTCTTTAACGTCATACCGTTCGATCGTTAATTATTTGAGCATTATTTCACATATTAACCGCTCGTGTGGTGCCAGTTTTGCCTTTCTTGACGATTTAATATGACGTTTATCTTGCCAAACGAGCGGTGCGTCCGATCTTGGGTGATTGTGTCGCACGAAAAGAACCGATCACTGTTGAGATCCTTTTACAATTGTCCCGTCTTTTCGATTTAGATAATCATTTGCACGTCTGCATGCGTGCTTTATTTTTAGTAGCCTTCTTTTCTTTTTTACGTATCTCTAATTTAGTAGTCTGAAATTGGCGATTTCCAGGCGTGTTTTTTGACACTATCTAGCATGACTTTCACACCGCAAGGGGTTTTGTTGCGCATCACGCGCACTAAGACACTCCAGTTTCGGGAGCGGGTTTTAGAAATTCCCTTGCCGTTTATTCCCGGTTCGCCCCTTTGTCCTGTCACCGCGCTTAGGCAGTATTTAGCTAGTGTACAATTGTCGCCCTCTTCACCATTATTCGTTTGTCAATCTCGGGGATCGTACAGGCCTATCTTGGCTCACCAGTATAATGCTCTTTCAGCCATTAGGTTTAATCCCGCACAGTATTCCTCACACAGTATTCCTCGCACAGTTTTCGTCGCGGAGGCGCTACATTTGCTTTTTGTAATCGAGCGCCTACAGCTTTTATTAAATCGCATGGCGATTAGAAGAGTGACGCATATTTAATCTATCTCGCTCTTTCCAACGAAAATAACTTTAAAATTCTCCATTCTATCACAACCAGACTCTCTCCCACATCGTAACTTCTTCTTCTCAAACCCTTTTTTTATTCTTTTTCCCCTTTGGGTTTGGCGGTTTATTGAATAAACATACGTTTAACCCCATCTACTGAGTCTGTTTGTGGTATAGATATGTTAAAAGGGTTAATTACTACACTAGTTTCCGTTATGGATATCTTTGGAATGCATGTATTCAGATAAGACCTTTTTGAGCGTTCCACTGTCATGATCATTCATTCCTGTGTTATCCTTTGTGAAAGCAAGAGCAACCCCCCCCCCCCCCACCCCTCACCCGGTTTAGGGTGTTGTTTCTTGTGCAGTATCAATTTGAATAAACATAGTTCAACATCCGTTTAACCCCATCTACTGAGTCTGTTTGTGGTAGTAATTGATAAGAAAAAGTGCGTGTGCTATAGCTTTGAAGTTGTTAACTATTTTCCTCTCGTATGTTATTGTGTTTGGCCATTTATAATCGCCAAAACGGGAATCTGAATAACTGGTTATATATATTTAAAGTTAACTTGGTCAGGGGTGAAAGAGTTTTGTTTCCTAAGTACTAGAAAATCATACTTTTCATACTTTTCACGTTTTTTAAATTTGGCTTTCTTTACATGTAGTATTTTATCTATTAAACATATGATACATATATTAATTTGAGAATATCAGTATTATAAAAGTGACAGGCCAAACACGACTCCCGCTAGTTGCATAATGTATAAAGAAACCTCTAGAATAGCTTTCCCAAGAAGGTCTACGAGACATTTGTTCCCCTTTGATCACCAAAATAGAGATGTGACAAATGCTCGATGTATTGTATGACTCTTTATCTTTGGGATATAAATCTCTTTAATGACAGGAGGTCAGTTTACATGCTGTGCACACTCACTGCCATTTATAGAATTATTGTTTCCAGTCTATGCCTTCGTTATGCTAGTTCTCTTGGCATATGTTGGAGCGTCTTTGGCTAACTTTTGTTGCAAGATAAGTAGTGATCGGCTGCAGTTTTTGTTAATTGTTATGAATATGCTTGGATCAGTCAATCTCTGAGGCTCGATTTCCGCCGCTTTCTCTCGTCCGGTCTCTGAGCCTCCAATCACTCAGCCGGTGATTTAGTGTCTAAGTCTGCGGTGTGCAAGACTTGTGAGAAAGTGGATCTTTATCACGGATGTAAGTGTCCAAGATCAAAGTCTGAAGCTGCCGTATCTCTACTGGAATAATGACTTCTTGCAGTTTATGTTTTAGCTCCTTGTTTTATTCTGTTTTTGAGTAGTGTTTCTTGGAGCTTGAAGAACCTCCTGATCCGTTGTTTCATAATGGCGTTCGGGATTGCATCCCGACATGGCTTGTACAGATATGGTGATCTGTTTTGAAAATCTCACGGATGCTAGTGAATTCTTGCGTTTTTCCACAGTTTATTTTTTAGTATTTATCAAATTATTATCCTCAAGCTGTAAACTGCGCATTGTAAATTGGCGTAGAAATAATGGCAAAGTCCCGGGTCGGCGTCATCTAATTACCATTTTGTAAATTCAAATCTCTAAAAATAAACTCACAAACGCAACTTTGAAATCAATAAATATTTTACCATAAAACTGTTCAAAAGTGTTGAATAAATTGGATATTATATTTCGTTATTACAAAACATTGACATTCGAAGAGTGTGAGGTCACCTTCGCATTTCTCCTGGTCTTCAGATGCCAGAGTTTTATCCAGTTGGTCTAAAAGCCAGTCTTGGCTAGATAAATAAACTTGTTCAGCCGAATGGAGGTTACGATAAAAATCGCGACATTCGCGAAGAATATTTTTATCGGAAGTCACGATTGAATTGTTGGCACGCAACTCTGAAATTGAGTCGCGTGTTTGTCGCTGATTTTCAAGCTGGTAGAAATACTCCCGGGAAATACTTGGTCGGTTTTTCCCCCAGCTTTATCCACTGTTTTTTACTGCGAATGATGGCGTTTTTAGGAGATCTTTGATCTCCGCCAAACGCGTGTGATCATCTGTTGTATTTAAATTACCACGAGACAGGACTTCTCACGCTTACGCTCACGGCATCGGTAATAGGGGGTGGCCGGCAGTTTCTGGAGAAGGGTCGCACGGAGGTTCATTTTTTTGTTTTGTAGTGCAAATTAGGACCTTTGTTATTTAAACCTCACTGGGATTACAAAATTTAAATAAGAAAGGAAAAACGAAATGAGTTCTGGTAGTTGTAGTCAAATGACGCTATCGTGCAAATGGCCTATTGTGGTTACAGGGGGAGTGTCGTTGCTGGTTGCTGTAGTGGGGGTCGGGAGGCCTCTGGTGTCCCCCCTCCGGGCACTGGAGCCTCGCGGTTCGCCTCGCGGCGTTTCGCCTTCGGGGAGTCTTTAACAACGCGCTCGGAAGACTGGCACCGGTAGCATAGTATTGGCTGGCCAGTGTACTTAAAAAAATAACTCGAGCCCTTGAGTGATTTATTTGCGTGGCACTGCCTTTTGTTAACGTGTGAATTCTACGACACGGATGCCGTTCTCGATGTGCGCGTAGCTTTGAAGCAAAGCCGGCGGACTGCTCGCGCTTTGAGGTCGCCGTATTGTTCCACGAGTTGTAGCAGGTTTTCATCGGGGAATTCAACGGGAATGAAGCATGACACGTGTAGTGCTTTTTGCCGTAAAAGGCGTAAAGGGATAACGCGGCTTTCGCAGTCAAAGCCCGATGCCGCCAACCGCGTGGCCGATCCTGTCCCAACGATTTCTTCCTTAAAGTTCGGTAACGACTGCGCTATACTGAGCGAGTCAAGATCCAGGTTTTCCTCCACTATCAAGCGGACAGTAAGTTCTAGTGTGGGCGAACGGCTGGTGTGCGGTACGCGCGGCCATCTCCACGTAACGCGAGGGCGAGAAAACTCGCGAGACCAAAACCCAAATTGAAAAGCACGCACTCACCAAAGCGAAGACAGATGGTTACAAGACGCTTTCTTGCTTGTGGTGAAAAAACGGCACCAAATCTTGTGAAAAAAAGCTCTCCTTAGTCGTCGAAGTTGAGGATTATTCTGGCTTTTGGTCTTGAAAAAGTGGAGCACTGATGAGAAAAGATCCCCCAATGCTGTACAGAGAAGTTGTTAGCAGAGGGGCACGGGTTCCCCTCCTTTTGCAAAAAAAAAATAATAATGATGATGATAAGGCCCAGCCTATAACATTTTCTAAACACGTCTATTGTATAACCAAATAATAGGACCCCATTTTAGTTACTAGCGTGAAAATGTAAATAACTTCTGTAAAAATGCAAGGACCACTAGAACAAACAGTAGCAATATATAGCTGGACCGTTACTTGTTTATTAGCCTATCGTGTGCCAGCAATTTATCTTAGCCCATTTTAAATATTGTAACCGTTTGTTTCCATCTTCACTAAGCTTTCCTAGCCCCTGATGAAGGTTAGTTTTGTCTAACCGAAATATCGGGCATATCTTATTAAAAGAAATCGAACAAATTTGCTGTCTGATCAGCCTTTTATGTTAAAGTTGTTTTTTTTTTGAAAATGTAAAGCCCATTTCGTGAACATAAATTTCTATTGGCTAATATGCATCATGTGATGTTTTCATGTACGTATTTTAAGTAGACTTAATCTAAAGGTGCGCTACAACGGCATCTTTACCATATTCACTATCAATTCTTCTATTTTGTTTTTATTAACCACACGTTCTAACGCTTTAACGAGATGGCTTTAAGAGCCCTTTGATTAGAGCTAGGGAACAGGGGGCTTTCTTGTCACGCATGCGCACAAAAGTACGCGACTTGCTTGCTTTGGCTCCAAAGTGATATCTTGTTGTCAAGTGCCGTGGCTAAATTCGGGGCTAATTCCTTCATTTTCGTTTGCGGGAAAAACTTTAAATCAACACATAGTAAAAGTACAAATCATATTAGTAAGTTGGGGATGAAAATACTGGCCCTTTGAGCTTGAGATTGTAATGCTGTTCAACAATTCGAAGAGACAACTCTATGCAAGGACTTATGGATTAATGGCGGATTTGTGGTCTTCAATGGACATTGCCACGTGAACTTTCTACCCAGAATTGATATATGAACTGTCAACGTATCCGTAAAGGTAAGTTTGTTTTATTTAAGTCCCTATTTAAGAAATCGCGCCAAGGAGTACATGCGAAATCTTTCGGTGAACTTCCCTGCTCTAATGCAAAATGCCAATTTCTCGCCGTCTTGGCAGACCATGATTTCGAAGTCCAGTCGTTGTGCCACAGAGTTTTAAATAAAAATGGCAACAACTATCATTTTGAAATCCGTTTATCTAGCAGAGATCAATCACAAAATGGGGGAAGTTTTGTGTTTTCAGCTTTATAGTGAAACACGTTGGTTCTCGTCTTGTTGTTTGTGTAGTTCAACTTCCCTCGTGGCGAATGCCATAACTTCAAATAAATCATACACCGTTTCTAGAACTCTTGTTATCTTGTAATCACTTTTTTCTTTGCAATCGGTAGCAAAATGAAGCCTCAACTCAAATTAACAAATCTACAAAAAATTATTGTTTATTGAATATTAATTAGTTGTTTATTATTCGAAAACCGCTCGTTGTGCCAGAGCAATATATATTGGAAACTAAACTACATTCAATTTGCTTTTAATACATGGTGCTACATTGGCTTGGAAAATGGGGGAAGTTGGAGATTTTTTAGATGTTTTGAGTATAAACTAACTCATTAAACTGTTCCTTAACATAAGTTTTGCTATACTTGAAGTCTCTGCTTGGGAATTGCCCCTGAAATAGCTTCATTTGGGATTGTTGTCAGTTTGTATGACAAATGAACTAAATTTGAGATTGCCTCAAAAGCAAAACTCATAATATCATGATAATATAGTTTTTTTGGATGTGCATTATATTATTTTTACTGTAATTGTAACATAAACAATAACCACCACTTTCTTAGCTGAAAATAGTTTCAGACCCTCTTGTCACTTTGGCAAGCTTATACACCTATTTCAGAAAAGGTTGTTGCAGCTATAGTCAAGTATACATGCCATGCACCTTTAGCGTGCTGAAAATAAAAAAACACTTTAGAAATAAAATTTTGAGTAGACATTGCATTACATATTAATTTTTATTATTGTTTTGGGCTCTGACCATTTTTCATGTTGTAGAATGCCAGACATTTGCCAAAGAACCAGTTATTTCATACCTCCCATGCTCCTTTGTGGTCTAGGGGCATAGACTTAAGTAAAACAACCTTTTTTAAATAGTTGTATAGCTATTTAAGAAGTCCTACACACTATGTAACTCAGTAACATAAGCAAAATTACTCCTTAGCTCCCATTACAAATAAGTTAGCACCATCAATATCATGTCCCCAGTCACGCACACACATAAGTGATAGATACGACACAAATTTGTCAAGGTGCTCATATTTGGCAAGTGCTACTATCCCTCCATGTTGTCCATGAGGATGACTTTCAAACAGTGCGATTGACTGTTCAGCTTTACTACAGCAAAGAAGCATTGACTTGTCTGGTGGAGCAATAAGGATTGTACAACAATCCTCAGCAATGGAGCAAATTTCATTCAGCTTGTCTGTGAGAGATGCTTTACAAAAGATCCCTATGTCCTCAACTATTTTAAGGTTATAATTGTCAGTTCTTGTTTGAAGTGCTTCCTGGACATTTAAGTTTGGTTGACTCAGTGGCATGTTCAATGTATTGTAAAGCAAATTTCCCTCTTTCATTGAGTTAGCAAATGAAGCAATAGACCGTAGGAGATTTACTGGTGTTGGGAATGGAAGAGTTCCATCTAAAAACTTCATACCACCAAAGGCTGCAATTATTGTGCAGGCATTGCTGCCTAGCTGTATACCAAATATTGAACATTGTGAAAGTTGTTGAGGCAATAAAAATTCATTGACATATCCAAAATGATTAGTTGTCTGGAGATAGAATTGCTGTTGTGGTGCAGGTACACTAGTTGGTGGTGGGGGTACACTTGTTGGTGGTGGGGGTACACTTGTTGGTGGTGGGGGTACACTTGATGCTGGCAGAGGTACACTTGATGCTGGTGGGGATACACTTGGTGGTGACATAGTATTGTTGTTGCTTGTACAAATCCCCCCTGAACATCTGGGACATCTAATAGGTGCATTCTTCGGGTATGAATGACCCTTTCTTGTGTGATGACA
This sequence comes from Cladopsammia gracilis, assembly GCA_022457155.1. NCBI lineage: Eukaryota > Metazoa > Cnidaria > Anthozoa > Scleractinia > Dendrophylliidae > Cladopsammia > Cladopsammia gracilis. Next base: position 510,989 of record JAJGOT010000073.1, read on the forward strand.
TTTTTTACACATGGGCTGCTTTCTTGTGCTACATGTGGTAGACTGTTGCGTTACTAGTGCTGGAGGGGCTAGTGGTTGGTGCTGAGGTAAGGGTGGTGGAGGGGGTAGTGGCAGTGCCGATAGTTTCACATTGATGGACTGCAACTGACTCTCCACATCTAAGCTACTTTTGTTTGCTGTTAAGGCATCTAAGTCATCCAAGGCATCTAAGACTTGATCATCATTGCTTATATCAGTATTAGTAGATGAAATGGGAGTCTCTTTTTCTTTAGGATTCAAGATGGCATCTTGAGCTGTTTGTGACAGAGACCTTGCTCTTTCTTCTAAGAATGTGTGACAAAGGGGACAAAATTGGTGATCATCTAGACAAACCTCATGAAATGAATGCGAGCAGCCCTCAAAAATGTGCCATGGCTGATCCCCACATATGTTACATCCTTGTAGATCACATCTCCTGTCTTCTTTAGGCATAGTATTTCCACAGTATCCCAATGGAAGAACTTTTGATTTAACAGCTTCATTACCAAAAACTCTTGGCAACAGTAGTTTTTTCTTTTTACCTTCATTCCATATCTTTGCCATTCCTGGATTCTTTGAAATCTGTGTAAAAATATCAGCCAGAATAGTAGCACATTTAGCTTTCAGACTTGTCAGGTGGTTTAGTTTGAAGTGTTGTTTATTTGCAGGTGCAAAATGTTCTTTGAAGTTCTGCTGAGAGTGTTTTGATTGAAAGGTTGCCTTGGCTTTCTTGATTATTTGCTCAGCTGTATCATGAGGGTTGGTTTTAGCTCTTATTATGCTATGCGCATTTTCAACGGGATACTCGTCAAATATAACCAGACATGACCTCAGAAGGTTGTATAACTTAGGATGGTGCTTTCCCCAATAGGTGCACATAGCCAGCCAGACCAGCGGAGCTTTATCATAGTGGTGCCGTTCAAGGCAAACAAACATAGTCCAGATCCGTATTATAGCGTTAAAGTATTCTGGAAAGTTATTCATTTTAAAAGTCACAGAGTAGATAGTGAGGACAAGGGGCAAATAATTGTCTAGTAAATTTAACAGTGTCCTGTATTCAGTGTCCTTACAGTAAGAAAACTTGTCTTTGATGCTGTCTCTGATAAAAAGCCATCCTCCATAAACAACCTCTTGCAGAAGACTTATCCGCCATGGCTTTGGGCTTTTGGCCAGCTTACTTTTTGGAAACAGTTGCTTGTAGATGTTTTCAAAAAATAATCGGTAATCATTAAAAACAGTTTCTCTGCCATTAATGACACATGTAAGGGGCCAATACAGGGAATTATTGAAAGTATTTTTGGCTGATTTACTATACTTTGTGTTTCAGGGATGGAGGTTGAGGCTGTGGCATAGCAATGATCATGAGGAGGCTGTGGAAGTATGGAAGAACCATTTGCATGAGCTGGATTACTGAACTTGGACAAAGTCTCATACACAATTTGACGGCTATAAAATTGTGCCGGCCAATCACCAGGCTGGGGAGTAAGGAATTCTTGAAAATAGTCTGAGAGCTTGGTACCGAGTAGTATGTCAAATGCAGCAGAAAAGTCGTCCCTGCTTTTCAGTGTTAACTGGACAAAGTCAACCAAATGGACATCATCCATTTTTCTCATGGAACTGACTGAGTCATCATTGCTATATACATGTGCTGTTACGCGGTGTCTCTCCATTTCTGGATTTGAAAATGTGGCAGTGATCCAAGCAGGCATGACAGAGGAGTAGGTGTAGGTCAATTTGTACATAGAATTCAAACCAGAAACAGTTTGTACAGATGATTCTATATCAATACCTTTGGGGTCATGATAGCTGCTTACTGGAGAGGAAGGTACTGCATTGATGTTTTTGAAAGCTTTGATAAGAATTGTACACATAGATTTAGCATTGCTCAGTTGTTCTGTAAGTGGTCGTCTGATGGAGTGAATTGTAGTGTAGTCATCGATGACTAGCACCAACTGCCACCTCTGTGCAATCGCCTCTGTCACTATTTCATTGATTTTTCTAGATGCTGTTTTTGCCATCTCATTCATCATTAATTTTGATTTACTTTTGCTACAGGAGGCTCCCATGAGATGCTCTGTTTGCAATCCCTCATTATTTATGTTTGACTGTTTGAGAAATATGTTATGGTCCGTTTGCATCCAGTTGCATACTTGGCTCAAACCATAGCATAGCTTGTAAATTATAGCAACTGTTCTTTTTTTGTTGGATTCCACTCGTTGTTCAGAATGCCTTTCACTTGTCATCGCCGAAAGAATAGTACTAAAGATTGTTTTGGCTCCTGCCTTAGTGCACAACTTTTGAAATTCCTCTGGATCATATATTGGTGATTTTCCTGAACTAGTGAATTCTTGGAAGAGAGTATTTTTTATACATTGTAACTCCTTTGAAATGTCACACCCTGAAAGAAAAGAACAACAGAATTAATTGGATTACCAAAATATATTCTGTCTATTTGTCTTCCCACTCTTTGTATAGGTCTTTCTTTGCCTGCCTGCCTCTTTCTGTAGATCTATCTCACTTCCCCACTTTGTCTGTCTGTCTTCCTGTCTGCCTCCTTTCTTACACCTTTATTATACGTTTGTTGTTGTATGTGGGTCGTTTTATGAAACATTGAAAATAAAATTGAGCCTTGAACCATATGTCTGTTTGGCTGATCAATGAAAAGTACTAAAAACGTTTTTGTGGCTCTTTCTTGGTGTTGCAAGGCACCTAGAGCACGAAGACAATCAAACAATAGACAATAACAAAGAAAATGCAGTAAAACAATACTATTGAAAACAAAGAACTCTAGGTTGAAATGTATTAATGCACCTTGCAACACCAAGAAAGAGCCGTTTTTGTTGGTTTTCCGTTTGCCTTAGATAAATTATTTTATATCCTACGTTTGGAAAGCTGGAGCATTTCCTCCTGTACTTCCTCATAAAGCCCAGGCGGGAAAAGCACTCGACCACAAGGTCCCCTTAAAATGTCGCCGAAGCACGTCTCTTCTACCGTCCACGAGTCAAGTGATATCGCGGTGTTTTCTGCTGTCGTTTGGGTAGCTGCCGATTTTCTAGCGAGCTGGGTTGTCGTGGTTCCTACTGGTGCTTTGTCCTTTGCGCGCCTTCCCATTTTAGGGTGCCTGTATTTTCCCACTCGCTAAAATGAAAATTTTGAATATATATTTTTTGCTTTAATGGTAGCACTTTGTGTTTAAATCCAACCAATCGTCATAATACCTACCTGTGAAAACGAAGATTTTCTTTTGAGGGCCATTCTACAGGCACCGCAAATCCGCGCACCGTCGAGGTCAAGTAGGTTACAACTTTCAGGTGGCAATTCCGCAACATAAGAAGCGACTGGCCTGCAACTTTTACTGTTAGTGATTTTTTCGCACACTGAACACTTAACCGAATCTCTTTTACATTCAGAAACGAATATTAAAAGAACAGAGAGAATAACTAACAAGTTTAAAGAACCCGCCATTGCTGTGAAATGTTCTATGGGGGCCCTGTGGTGAGCCCGCGTGACAGCGGTGTTTGCGCATGCTAATGCAAAAAAGCCCCCTGTTGAGCTAGGGTCCATTGTTGTTTTGTTGGTTCTATTGTTTTCTTAGCCAATCCTGTGAGACGTTACGAAAGGTGCAGGTCTGCTCAAAAGAAAACATATCGTGAACGGACAACACTCAGCCAGGGGGTGAACAGCTAGATTTCTGAGGGGGTAGCTATTTCTTAATCAACCAGAGTTTTTTCAGCGATTTAATCTCATTACAGATGATATTGCGAAGAAAGCGGCTAACACTTCAGACTATGATAGCCAATCGAAATTTACTGTGTGACCGTTGTGTCATCTTGCGTTTGCATTTTCAGAGGTGTTTTGAAGGATGTGTACAATAAACTACGCATAAGTTCAACATAAACGATGTCGTGCCTTAACCCTATTCAGACTGGGCTTTTTCAGGCAATCTGTGACTGGGGGAGGGGGGGGGGGGGGGGGGGGGCTCCTCGGACCCCCTCTTTATATCTCTGGAACCAGTAAGGCTAGGACCATGAAATTTAAACACACAATGTTCACCTCCATACAAATATAACTGTAAAATCATCTATTTAATATTAAACCATAATAAATACAAACAAGGACACACTTGTAAAGCGAGAAAAAGCAATAAAATGCGATAAAACTATAATTTTGAAATTATTGTCCGCCATCTTGGATCCGCCATCTTGGATTTTCTCTTTTTTTGTTTAAATTAAAATTTAAAAAATATCTAAAAGAGAAAAGGATCAGAATGTATAAAACACGTATAAAACTAATGTCTATTATCCAAACAATGAACTTAGAAGCGTTATTTAATAAATAGTACAAAATAGTAAAGAAGTATTTTTCGTTTGTCTCACGATGTAGTCACTCTGATGTGGATCGCGACGTTTCGACTGCATACTGCTAGTCTTCTTCAGGCGATGGGGTCGACTGGTTACGCGTCACCTTATGAAGCACGATGTTCTGCTGTGATTGGTTGGTTTTCAGGAAGGAAGGCGAGTTTGTTGTCATTCTCTGTCTCCATGGTGAAACGGATGGAAGGCTCCTGGTCGTCGATAGCTTTTACACCATCTAAACGACCAGGAGCCTTCCATCCGTTTCACCATGGAGACAGAGAATGACAACAAACTCGCCTTCCTCGACACCGCAGTTTCAAGAAAACCCGACGGACGCCTCACCACCAGCGTATACAGGAAGCCTACACACACTGATCAATACTTAGCGTATGATTCACACCACCCGCAATCAGTAAAACGCGGTATTGTCAAGTGTCTTTACGAGCGCGCCAAACGTCTCGTAACGAAACCCTCTGTTATCTCCAAGGAGAAAAAACATCTGTCATCTGTTCTTGTTTAATTCTAATGGTTATCCTTTTTCTTTCTTGCAGAAACTTATCAAGACCAGAAAACCCAACACCAGTGCTGAGCCCACGACCGAGTTCAAGTCTACTGCGGTTTTACCTTATGTCAAAGGTCTGTCCGAACAACTTCGCCGCTGCCTACAACAACAAGGCGTACGCGCTGTTTTCAAGTCGGAGACTACACTTAGATCACACCTAGTACGGCCTAAAGACGCTGTTGACCCGACTAAACAAGATGGCGTGGTTTACAGAATTCCCTGTGAATGCGGTAAAGTTTATATCGGCGAGACTGGAAGACCTATACAAGACAGAATAAAAGAGCATGACCGAGACATCCGATTCGCCCGTACCCAGACCTCCGCCGTTTCAGAGCACGCCAACAACACCGGACACCACCCGCTTTGGAATGAAGTAAAGTTTATTGATCGTGATCCTCATTGGTACACACGCAGGGTCAAAGAGGCGATCCACATAAGACTTAACCCTAACAACATCAACAGGGACAGTGGAATAGAGATTCCAGAAGCATGGATGCCCACGATCAAAAAACACAACAACAGGAGAGCCGTACGACTACGGACCGCCGAGGGAACAATTCGCCGAAACAACGAGGATCAAAATGCGCCAGTCACAGCTGTTGAAAACCAACCAATCACAGCAGAACATCGTGCTTCATAAGGAGACGCGTAACCAGTCGACCTCATCGCCTGAAGAAGACTAGCAGTATGCAGTCGAAACGTCGCGATCAAGATCAGAAGTGACTACATCGTGAGACAAACGAAAAATACTTCTTTACTAGTGTGTTCACCACGATGAACAACAACAACCCTTTTTACGATAGTACAAAATGTTTGTCTATAAGTAAAAGAGAGCAAAAATTTACCTACCCCTCCCCCCAAATAATTGATGTTAAAATTTTTGTCTTTCAAGAACTAGTCCCAAGAAAAAAAAACTATTCTACCAAGAAAATGCACTATAAATCAAAGAATAAGATCTTAAAATAAAAAAAAATCACCATATTTTAATATTTTGAAACCTGTGTCAAAAACCGGTTGCCATGGCAACAAGGTTAAGCACACTGACATGTTATGGATAACAAAATGTCCCTAGATAAATTCTATGAAAAGTCAGAAAATTTCAGCCTCATAGCTATTTCGGTGTAAGAGTTATCACAATTTTACTGGAGGGGGGTTTCGAAAAGCCCCCCCCCCCCCCCCCCCCCCTTCTGAATAGGGTTAAAATGTTGTGCACTGTCGTTTTTACGAATGAAAAGTCCAATTTTCGCGATTTGAAAGCAATAGAATACAATATATAAACGGAGGTTACGTTACTTGAGGTTTGATGTATGAACATCTGTACTAAGATTTTTTTTTTATTAACGGCGCGATAATTATCACGTTTTAGTTAAGTCAAGCCTTGTTTTATCGGAATTAAGCTCCGTGCGCATGCCCAAATAAAATATCAAAATTTCAACGAATTATCGAAACAGGGCCAGAGGCGTGCTTAATCACATATATAGCTAACCGCCAACATGTATATAACATGGACATTAACTAGTACATAAAATATGAGCTGGAGATATGTATGGGCGTTTCACCAATGGCGAGCCGAAGGCGAGCCATTGTAAACGCCCAAACAGATCGGACGCGAATATTTTATTGTACTTAAGAAATGAAACAATGAGTAGAGTATGTATCAAATGTATCAAAAGTTAATTCTACTGTTTAATAATTCATCAACTCAGTTGATTTGTATTGGGCGGTGTACATATGACTCAAATACCACCTATTGATTTGTCAGAACTGTTTTGAATTATTAATGAATTTTACAATGAATTTTAAAAGTTAGCAATAAAACATGTTGTTTGATAATACACAAAACGAGACGTGTCCTGGGCCACGATACCTCGAATTTAAAACATCACGGAAGTGAAATAGCCTTTTGAACTACATGTAGTAACCAAAAAAGTCAAAGGAAGTTTTCGCTAAATATACATAACCATAAACGCAAGCCCACCTTTTTTCTTTTACATTTTGGTGTGCGATTGTCTAGCGACCTATCTCCAGATTCATGGCCCATTGTACCTACTTCACGAATCCGTATACTCTATTCTTTCTCTTTATAATATTAAAATAAACAGACCCTCACAAGTTTATTAAAACTCACTTTATTCTATTTACACTATAAGGTAAAGCCATTCTTATTATATATGTACTGGTTCTGTACTACACATTTTTGTTTTAATTTCGTCGAAATTGTCTTATTGGCAAGTAAACTTCGACTGTTAGCGACTTGTTTGGATCTATAGCCTAAGTGGAAATGGTTTCTAGAAGACAAATACTATAGAGTGTTTTCACATTACGTCATAAAAATTAAAAAAAAAAATCTAAAGTATACATCCTACAAAGCTGTTTCTAACACTGTATGTGGATACCAGTATTATAATCTTTCACAAAAAGTTTCAGGTTTTAACGATGTTTCCTTTTCGATTAATAAAGGTTGTAAACGTGTCACGCAGTTCGTCACGCTATTTCAGATGAGCCGTGTATAGTGAATACAATATTTTGGTGTTATTAAGACTTTAAAGTCTTTAAATTTTTGGCCGCCATGTTGGTGTCCCGTAGTGGGACACCAAGATGGTCGCTCCATACATTTCTTACTAAAATTGTCTATACTCATTCGCCTATAACTCTTGAATGAAATGCTCTTGAGCTTCAAAATTTGGCCCAGATGTGTAGTTTTGAACTCTCTACAATTCCATAAACATTTCAGAATCGAAAACAGCTCCTGAATTTTGATATGACGTCAGTGAAAACACACTATAGTGTGGTTCATGGTACATGTTGTAGTCCATGAACCATGTTATATTCCATTCTATTCTGGGATGCAGGTTTAACCCTGACCCGCTATTAAGGCTGGTTCACACAAGCGACGCAAAAGCAAGCGCATACAAACATTCGTGTGAACTACCATAACGCAAACGCAAACGCAAATCCAGACGCAAGCGTCCAGGCAAGAAATGAAATGCTTGCACTAGCGTTTGGATTACACCAGAGCAACTCAAAGCGCAAAGATAAGGGAAAAAAATATCGTTGACTTGCATCCATGGTGAAAGTTGAAACCAAGATGGCGTCGCCCATCATCTAACTGCCATCTTGTGATACTCAAGTGCGCGTGCGTATCTTGCTGTGCTGGCGTTTGCGTTGGCGTCGTCATGTGAATCAGTCTTTAGTCTTCTGAACTGAGCTCTCTCAATAAATATTAGGTTTTAGGTTAATTCTAAGGTCAGAGGTTCGCTATCAATTAAAAGTGCTATGAAAAGATCAGAAAGTTACAAACTATAGACCAACTTATCGACCCCATATCTAGCGTAAACAGAACCAAAGAGATTCAATACTAATACCACATGCATGTACACACGCACAGAATAAAACAAACGGGGGCTACCTTCCAACCGATACTGATATTACCTACACCCTGTACGAGAAAAAAAAAAACATTTAGTGGTTCCGCTTACTCGACTGAACTGAGTCCGTGCCTATAGTCCTATACTAGGACTTCAAATTTGCTTTGTTTTGATTTTTCTTTTTAACTAAAACAAATGTTAGAACGAGTATTTTGAAACAGACTAATGTATGACAAGAATTTTAAGATGTAACTTACCTTGTAACACTGACCCTATTTCATTTATTTTAAAACCAAGCTGTGCCGATTTATTTGTTTATTTGTGTTTCTTTTTCAGTTTTGCCTTAAAGGGGCAATGCCACCATTTTTAGTGTCACTTAAAAACGCTAAAAAACATATTTATATCAGTGAAAACCCAAAAATAATGGTCCAGTTTTGTTTGAGTATAATGAAACTATAAACAAGTGTTTCTGTCTACAGATGGCCAGGATGGAAATGGATTGCAACTTGGGAAAACTGGCCAATTTTTTCAACTGTTTGTTCCGTGTGTTTTGGAAAATTTGCTAAAAACTGATTGTGGTTTATTCTTTGTACAAGAATTTACTTCATATCTTGTTCTTGGTGTTCTAAGAGCATTTTGCGTTTGAGGTAAGATGCTCGGCACAGTCTGAAAAACTAAGAGAGCACAGGAAAATTCTCTGGCAAGAAGTGGTCGGACACAACCGCGTCCCTAGTGACTTCTTCGCTTTCAAGATGGCGGACCGGGAGAGAGGAGATACCCCAGGACAAGGCTGACAACATACTCCAAGAATCATGGGGTATTTTGTCACATGACATGCGATGAAATTCTTTCGGAAAGTCCTCTGGCAAGAAGGGATCGGACACAACCGCGTCCCTAGGGACTTCTTCACTTTCAAGATGGCGGGCCGGGAGATACTCCAGGACAAGGCCGCCAACACACTCCAACAATCATGGTGTATTTTGTCACATAATTTTCGGAGATTCTTTTTAGCGATTGGCAGCCGTGTTTGTTCTGGCAATCTGAAACCTTTGTTCAAACGAAACGAGTTTTGCACGACAAAATACTGCAGGAATTTTGGGAGTATTTTGATAACTTGTCAGGAATAAAACATTTTACAGTTGTCTTCTTAGTGTCCTGGCCTTTGAGTGGAAGTGAGACTGAAGTTGATGTTGCTGATACTTAGAATTTTATTTTCAATGAATTTTTAAGTGTAAAAAGAAAATCTAAAATTCCCACTCAGGATTGAACCTGTGACCTCAGCTAGCCGGACTTAGGCTTACATAGCCTACCGTACCACTGTAACACCTAGCTTCTTGGGTAGCTTAGTCCTAAATTTAACTAAAAAAAATTGCTACCCCCAAAGAGGGGGACATTGGGGGGCTCTGAACACCGCAACACCGCAAAAAAAATTACCGAACACCGCATCACCGCAAGAAAAGTCGACAAAACACCGTCACCGCAATATATATTTTTGTCAAGTTACTTATAAATGAAAACGGCTTAGGATTGGCGACCGGCAGCGTATTGAAGATTAACTAGACAGTATTGGACTGCATTTTGTTACATATTAAACATAACGGTGCGTGCTTTTCATAAGTGAGTACGGAATAAATAACATAGAGAGGCTAAATTTAGATCTGACAAGGGTCAAACAGGAAACGGCAACACCGCAGATAATTTCGTCCCGCTGAACACCGCAGACGTTAAAGTGCAAACATCGCAAACCGTAGAGTTTGAGATCACCGCAACACCGCAAGCTAGGATTTTATTCACCGCAACACCGCATAAAAAAATGAGTAACACCGCAACACCCCAAAAAATTGCTACCCCCAAAGACCCAAATCAACTGAAAGCTGACCAGTTACTCCGTTATATAAGTCTCAATAAGGTGTCCGACGTCCTTCTGGACGGTATGATTTGGGATTGACCCTGTAAAATGGACTATTTCTTCGTATTCACAACCATTTTGAAAAACGAGAAGGCCCTGGGAACGATTTTGGGATCAGACACTTATGTCACGGCTGCTTTTTTCAACGAATCACTGAATGGGGGGTGCTGGAAAATGATCAGTTATTAGTTAAATTGTCCGCCAATTCTCACCTATCGCTCAAAATGTTAGCAAGTTCACAGCTTCCCAGACTCTGTGAAAAAGGAAAGAGAAATGTTTCCTATGTTCTATGTCCGGTTATATAAATGAGTAGGTTCGATTTTGTGCAAACATTGGTCATTGTTTACCCCAAAAGGGGCTTTTCACGGGTTGATGACCGGCTTTTGTAATCATATGAAACACTGTCTCAAACGAATCCCCTCTCTGAAGGTTGCCAAGGGGTGCCGGGTAGAGGAATTTTAGCCACTGTCGGAGCGCAAACTTGGTTCCGGTGGAGAGTCGTTCTTTGTTTTGCTCCTGTCCGTCTTCTTCTCTGCGCGGTAGACATGACATCAGGTTTGACAATGGAAGGTTTTTCACGACAACCTGAGAATTTTCTACCACGGTGGCACTGTGAAAAGATTTATAATTAATAAAGGAAGTGTTTTAGTATTTAACAAGCCTATATGGTGGATTTATGCTTAAAGTTCCAGGCGTTTAGACAGTGGGAAGGATATGCGCCGCGCGAATACAAATATTACGAGTGCTGACGGAGTAGGATAGACGCGAACGTCTTTCCCGCTCGTTCACACGCCGGTTTCGGTCACACAATCTTAACGCCTGGAACAGGCTAATATATGCTCTTATTATTCGTTTTTTACATCAATGTTGTCGCTGTTTTTTTTTTTTTTTTACACATTGCTAGCTGTTCCTTTTGTATTAAATATGACAACTTTGTCAAAACATTTTGCCATACTAACAACTGCTGTTCCAGGCGTCCAGATAGTGGAGAGCGAATAAGGATGGGTGGCGCGCGAATAAAAAAAATATATATTGCGACTGGAGGTGTTTTCTCGCTATTTTCGGCGCTCGCATAGTTTTCTTCGCGTCGCTGCTCACTATCTGAACGCCTTTTTTTTTTTTCTTGTGTATATAATTGTACAAAAGAGCAGTTTTCAATTGAGTGTCGTAAAACTCAAACTGAAGTAATCACTTCGGCCAATCACAACAGACGCAGACAACCCAATGAACCAATCACAACAGACACAGACAATCCAATGAACCAATCAGAACTCAAAGCAAACCGGCGCCAAGCGCGGGGAAAACACGTGCGAGTAAAGGTGTTGTTAGATGAGGCATTTTTTTCTTGCGACTTGCAACGCAATGCTGACGAGAGCATTGCAAAATGCTGACGAGAACAATGCAATGCCGACGAGAGCATTGCTTACAAGTCTTCAACTTTTTCTGCAACTCACAACGCAACTTTTCGTTGCGAGACAAGTTGCGAAGAAAGGGTGTTACTGTACTGATGCGCAATTTCATCGTAACAGCTCTTGTCAGCGCAGCGTTGCATGTTGCAGGAAACGAATAAAATTGCATCGTGTATTAAACAACATCTTTAACTCACTACTGGTTTTCCGTGCTCGATATGTTTTCAGTATAGCTGTTTCGCTGCAAGAATTTTGTTCGCATGATGGATTCTACTTGTATAATACTGTGTAGAATGCAACACGTTGTCTTTTTGCATACCGATAACCGTAAAGTCAAAACAATTCGTCAACCTCTCTACTGCCATAAAAAAAAAAAAATCCTTTAAATGAGAAAATCTTCGAACATTAAAATATTCCAAACCTCACTTTTTGGATGAAAAGAGTTACTTTCTTATATATACCACGAGTTCTCTATTGTGTAACATTTATTTCTTAGTTTTACTTCTGATTGGTTGATAAAGTGGCGCGAAATGTTTTAGCCAATCACAAACCGTAGCGATGCAAAACCAAAGCAACAGTCAATTAAAAACCGCTCTACAGGGATTTCGTTTGAGGCCGGAGGCCGGAGGCCGGACGAAACGTCCGGTCGTTTGACCTGTAAAGTCCAGTACTTTCACACGAAATAATTATTTTCTCAAGTGTAAATAAATCGCCCAAGTCCGTTTGTTCCATCAATGAATCCGGTACTTTACCTCGTCTGTAAACTGACCTGAAATATCTTTGTGGCACCTTTCTAGATTGACCAAAGTCATCGCTGGCAGCTGCCTCGGTAGCGGTTGGCTCATCCAACCACGTTGCTGCATCCACCTCTTGGGGATGTATCTTCAGTCGCCCCTGTAAAGTGCTATGGTCTTCTTTGGCCTGGGCTAAGAGGTACACTACAATATGGTGCCTAGTAGGTAGCCCCATGGATAAAGTGGGCGGAAACACAGACTGAAGAACAAAGTAGAAGGCGATCATTATGGCGTTTTTTAACCGACAAAACTGTGCTATGGAACTGAGGGCGTGATAATGTGAAGTTCCATGGATAAAATGGGCGGAAACACAGACTGAAGATCAAAGGAAGGGGGTTATCATTAGGGCGCTTTTTAACTTGACAAAACTGTGCTATGTTGCTATAGTGCTAAGGTGCTATGGTCTTCTTGGGCCCAGGCTAAGAGGTACACTATAATAATTTTATGGTGCCTAGTACATGCAGGTAGCCCCATGAATAAAATAGGAGGAAACACAGACTGAAGATCAAAGGAAGGAGGTTATCATTAGGGCGCTTTTTAACTTGACAAAACTGTGCTATGTTGCTATAGTGCTAATGTGTTATTGGTCTTCTTGGGCATGGGCTTAGAGGTACACTACAATATGATGCCCAGTAGGAAGTCTCATGAATAAAATGGGCGGAAACACTGACTGAAGATCAAAGAAAGGAGGCGATCATTGTGACGCTTTTTTACTTGACAAAACTGATGTTGATTTAGCAGTCGGGGAGTCACCTGGATCAACCACTGATTTTTTTTTTTTTTATAGACATGTGACAGTTAATTTACTTACAGCATACATGTCAAGTAAATTGCTAGCCCTTTTATTTACTGACACACAGAGGACTGTTGTCTGTAATGAAATAATATATATAAAAAAATAATCATGTACCTCCCAGAGGCCAAGTGTTGAAATGCTGAGATTTTGTTCTGAAAATGTCAATCCTGTTTCCTCTGATAATTCTCTGAGAGCAGCTTGTCTGAGCTGAAAAAATACGAATTATACATCTGTATTGTACTGTCTTAACCTGGTAACTCCCAAGAGTGCCAAAGATGAAATTTAAAAATTACTCTTGACACAACGTTTCCTAAACTTCCTTTAATTTTTAACCACTAGAGCAAAACAACTTAAAGGCCCAGTATCACCCAAAATGCATTGCATGCCCAATGCTTCGACAATTGAATTTAACGGAGTCAAAAATTCCCTAAAGAGCCAATCATGAGCAAGCTTGTCATTTAAAAACAAACGACCGCAAAGCCAAATGGGTGACATTTCCATAAACCAAAACAAAATTGTTTGTCTATTAAATTTTATGACTTTTTCAGGCCTGGAAATCCATTTTCAGATTCTGTGACTTAATTTCTATGACTTTTTTTATGACCGTGTGAACCCTGACTGTACTGTATTTCATGTGACACATTTTATAAACACTACCTTTTTAGAAAACTAAAACACACAACATTACATGTATGTGGTATGTTAGTTGACACAAAATTAAAATACACTGCAATGTGCTTGTACTCACAGTTTCTCCTGGCTCCACATGACCACCTACAAAATAAAATCACATGCAGAAATTTTTAAGGTCTCAGGGCTTTCAATAAGCACCGACGGCTGACGAAAACCGTCGGCTACTTTGCCTGGAGAAGTCAACTATTTTTCCCACCAAACTGAAGAAATATAAGTAAAATTCTTTTAAAACTAGTTGATACAGTCGGTCACTCTACCTAAATGCACAGCCTACTTCAAATTTTATTGAAACCCCTGAGGTGTCACATGCATTTATTTACTAGTTCACTTTATCTTATTGTAAATGATCTGGAAAGGGATTGAAAGCCTCTGTGTTTAATTGTTAATTACCAGGCAAACTTTGCGCATACAATGTACATGAAAAACTTACTGGTGTGTACATGTATAACATGTACATTGTACACATCTCTTATTGTTTCAAATTTTTAAAGTCATGCATTATGAGTTCTTTAATATTTGCACCTGGTTAATCTTTCACTTTGTTTGGACATTATGGGAAAGCTGAAAAGCCCGAGTTTCGTACATGTATACAGTACCTGGAGGAACCCAAACACATGGGAATGAGCGCATATGTTTTGGTCTTCTTGTCAGCAGTACATGGGCATCTGATGATTGAAGCAAGACTGCTACTGCTACTTTGACCCCTTGACTTCTCTCCCTGTCAGGAATGCTGGCAATATCTGATCCTGTCAGAAAACGGCACGGGCATGCATTTGGATGCTAACAAATCAAAAATAAATTATTGTCAATAAGAATAAAAGCTTATAAAGAGAAACATTGTGCAGAGGCCTGGTTGCACTAGGAAAATTTTTAACAGATTTGTGTTTGTTTAAGATGAAAATCTGTCATCACAAAGTTTCCTAATGTGACCGGCGTTACCCAAATTTGATAAAAAAGGGAAATTCTGACTAAACTTCAAAGACGGGGTAGTGTGTGGGTGGGTTGGCCGATTTCGAGGAAAACAAAAAAAGCCTCTTCCGGAGCTGTCACCACTAATTGATTTGACCCAGATATTGAGGTTACATGCACCGGTATTCAGCGAAAAGTTGTGTAATACAGCTGGATATTTTACGCATCAGTTTTTATTTTTTTTTATCCTCCAGGCCAGATTTAAATAATACATGATTGTATATATGGATTAGGCTGAGCCTATAACAGCGGAGCTCTCTGAACAGAAAGCTGATGATAAGCTTTTTTAGGTGAAAGGTCTGCAAAGAAGCACAAGAATTAAGATTGACAACCAGGCTTTTCAATTTTAGCAATTCTCAAAAACAGTATGCGACCGTCTGCACAGTACATTTAGACTGTACAAAAGCTCAAAATAACAACTTTTTCTCTGTCTAGAATAACTATGGTACATGTAGTAGGAGAATAAAATACACCTGCACAAAAAATACACGAGCATCGAAAATTACCCGAGAAACGTGCATGTTGGGCGATGTCATACTTGCCCGTGAGCTAATCCTGCACAACGTTGTACATGCCCGCGATCTAACCCTAACCCTTTCCCTTTCCCGATGAATTATCAACACATTGTTTTTTTTTTTTGTATTTTTGGCAGTACATGATTTTTTGACAGTGTGATCATAAAGCGTCCAATTTTGGCACTTCTGTTTGCGGGTTTCAAATTTTTGCGGGGTTAATTTTTGTTTTTCACTGTTGTGTGACCGTGAGGTTCTAGGTTATTGTAGTGTCCTGATTTTAACAAGCCATCATGAGACTACATTCCATTGATGTGTTAACTTTTAATGTATTCTACAGTTGTGTATTAAACTGTGAATGTTAGTTTAGCACGGAAAACGGGACTTATTGTACAGTGTGTAAAGTAGGAGTTGTGAACGAACACAAATTGAGAGTACAGCTTAGGACTTTACAGTTATGAAAGCATAATAACATTAACTACATGTATGACTGTACAGTGTACAATCGTCATGTACAATGATGCAGTGGTAGATCTACTGTAGGGGTGCAGTCCACCCTTACCATAGTCTCCTACGCAGCCATTATTAAGGCTTGTCATGCAACACTTGGTGGGAGAGGAGCATTGTATGATAAACCCTACATAATGGCTGCGTAGGAGCCTACCCTTACCACCCCCTCCTGCATTCACCACTTTAAAAAAGAGAAGCCGAAAACTGGCCGAGTGAACTTTCGCGGGGGCTTCTGGGATCGTTACAGGGGACGTTTCTTTTGTCTCTGTCCCCAGTAACAGTCCCAGAAGTCATTGCAAAAGTTCACTCAGCTCATGCAGTTTCCTTCTCGTTTCTAAAGTGGTGAATGGTATTAACTGATACATGTAGGTACAATTGCCATACAGGTATATACAAGTGGAAAAGTTAAGCCCTACATATTTACATGTACACTGCCTGCATGTCATGTTGATATAAACATTAATGCAATATCTTCTCAAGATTTGAAATTTTTTTTTTTTCAAGCTTACCACCAGTTTGATTCCTTGCTCACTTGGATAAATCTCCAGTCTTCCATTGCTATCACTATATGAATACCCCACATCCATCTTATTTTCTTTGCAGCCCATAAGACTAAGACAACACTACAATAACAAAAAAAATTTCATAATTGTATACACCACTTTCATAATGGCGGCCGATTTGTTAATATTCTTTTATAATTTTTATGTATGTTAATTAGCCTCACTGGCCTCGGTTTAGAGTAAAAATTCTTTTGAATTTTGCACACGCCAGCGAGGCCAGAAAGGCTAATTAACATACATATAAAAGAATAAATAAATCGGCCACCATTATGAAAGGGGTGTATTACTTTAAATATACATGTACAGTGTTGTATAAATAATATAAATATACATGAAAAATAAAGTAACTCAGGACAGTGAATAAATTTAATAACAACAATCATGTTTATGACAAAAAATAATCAATCTGACCTGAAACCCATTGATGACATGTGGGGTATTAACATGCTAAAAACTCAAATGAAGAATGATCCTCGCAGTTGTGAACGCAATTTAAGCAATTGCGAAAAGAAGCCTGAAATTTTTTTTTTCAGGCTTCTTTTCGCAATTGCTTAAATTGCGTTCACAACTGCGAGGATCATTCTTCATTTGATTTCATTTCCGCAGTTCATATATGATTTCATATATATCATTTCACATTCACTCCTTTCATGGGAACATATGAACCTACAATTGATCTGCTCCCAACGTCAGTGGCTTCATAGCTCAGTTGGTAGGGAATCGCACCGGTATCGCGAGGTCACGGGTTCGAACCCCGTTGACGTCCTGAATTTTTTTCGCAATTGCTTAAATTGCGTTCACAACTGCGAGGGTCATTCTTCATTTGATTTCATTTCCGCAGTTTATATATGATTTGTTTCATATATATCATTTCATATTCACTCCTTTCACGGGAACATATGAACCTACAATTGACCTGCTCCCAACGTCAGTGGCTTCATAGCTCAGTTGGTAGAGAATCGCACTGGTATCGCGAGGTCACGGGTTCGAACCCCGTTGAAGTCCTGAATTTTTTTCAGGCTTCTTTTCGCAATATTATTGCTTAAATTGCGTTCACAACTGTGAGGATCATTCTTCATTTGATTTCATTTCCGCAGTTCATATATGATTTGTTTCATATATATCATTTCACATGCTAAAAACTGTTGTTAGTTGATAATTTCTGTTGAAGGCTACACACATATGCAAATAAAAGGCATGTGGGGTTGTAACATGCTAAAAACTGTTGTCAGTTGATAATTTCTGTTGAAGGCTACACACACATGCACATAAATGGTATGTGGGGTTGTAACATGCTAAAAACCGTTGTCAGTTGATAATTTCTGTTGAAAGCTACACATATATGTACATGCATTAGGGCTTCATATGTAATGTTATCACCTTACACTGCATGCAAGACATTATTAAGTCAGTTTGAATTTTTTATTTTTTTTTACTTTAAAATGATGTCATGGCGACGTCAAATTGTGGGATGTCAAACTTTTTCGCTAATTTTTATTCTTAAATGTTTATACAATGTACATGTCAGCAGTAGTTTTTTTTGTCAAAATTTAATTAAATATCACTATTACAGTATATTGTGCTTAAAATTTCACTAAGAAAACACTGTGTAATACACTGTAGCTTTAAAAACAATTAGGCTTCAGGGGTGGAAATACCCACTGCATTTCCAGACTCGGGTTAATGGTTCAGGATCTGGATACATGGACTAATACTTCGGTGACCACTGTGTTATTTTAATTTAGCTGTGATACAGTCATTTACAGTTGACTCTTGCCTGGCATGGGATAAATTGCAGGGTGAGATGAAAATGAAAAAAAAAAAAAAAACAGCTTGCCCCTCGGACAAGTTGTAACTTTGAAAAGCTTTATGGAATTGACACCAGGGATCAATTCAATAAAACATTTTCAAGTGTAATTTACAAGTGTAGCCATTGTTTCAGAGGTTAAAAAACAAACAAACGAACAAACAAATTAGCGACACTTGTAAAAGTTTTATTGAATTGAACCCTGGTAAATGTTATAAACTGTGAAACAAATTATAAGCATACCTTGACTTAAATGTACATGTATTATGTATATCAAAGTGACGGTATTATTAAGCATGAGGGTGATTAAAAGCGCGTGACGATGATCGTATTAAGCATGACGGTGGTTTGGAACTGCAATTTTGAATATTTCTCTGTATTTAATGATCAGTTTGAAAAGCCATATCAAACACTCGAAAGAGTGAGTGTTTCACCTGGGGGAGGTACTACTCTGTATACTTTTGGGTGGGGGTGTGCTGCTGAAATGCTGAAACCCTTAACCTATACCAGACCATGTTAAGCCGATTTTGCAACCCTATACTAGACTTGACACTGAAAATCCCCACCCTATCCCAGACAGTTCTAAAAATAGCCATACAGGCTAATTTTAGAACTGTATCACCATTACAGTCAAATATACGCTAATTAAAACAATATCTTACAGCGTCACATTTTCTTTCTTTTCTGAGTTTAAATTCCTATAATTCTAGACTTAATTCTTCATACCACTGATCAGTTTCTGGCAAATGATACCAAAACTCTCTGATTTCTATACCCTATCCCAGACTAAACTGCTTGAAAGCCATACCCATAAAACCATAACTTTACAAATTAATTGCAAACCATAACTTAACATTATTGTACATGTAAGTACATGTACATGTATACCTGGATTTTTGAAAATGGTGTCGCCCTAAGTAATCGTTTGTGAGTGTGCTTGGCCTTGTTTTTTTTTTGTTGTTGTTCAAAAACTATCTCTAAAACCCCCAGTATAAAAACTAAAGACTGTTGCTAGTCTTTTTCCTCTCGCTCTCACTCCCTTTCCCTATAGACCTCTTTAGCTTGTATGTTTTGTTTTCCCAATGTAGGTCATGTGATGTTCTCAAGGGAATTTGTCCTTTGTCTTTTCATAAATTATGCATACATATACACGTGAAGAAAACAACATTTAAAAGAAACAGTTCTCTAGGGTAACATCACATGATCTACATTGGGAAAACAAAACATACAAGCTAAATAGGTCTATTCTCTCTCTTTTCTGTGATTCTCGGGCTCATGTTTAGGTAGTTGTCTGTATAAATAAAAAGTGATGATGTGATGATGACCCTTCACAGCGGCACATACCCGTATAGCTTACATGTATATACGAGAGTGCCCCTCACCCCCCCCCCCCGGGGGGGGGGGGGCAAAAAAAGACACTCCTCGCTTGGTGATAGCCTGCGTACATGTAGCTGGCGGTGTTTTTGTTGGCGCGCTCGATGTTGAATTCACGGGCGCAGGGCCGAGGGGTGAGAGAGACCTTCGCCGCCCGTTCTTTTGGCTTTGCCGCTCACAAATTCAGCATCGCGCGCGAACAAAACCGCTAGCTACGCCAGGCTAAAATCGGCTCGATGAAACTCGTCAACACACGGTAGTACGGCCACTGTTTTGCTCACCTTTTCAAATGAAGCTGGTACTGCGCCTCCTCCCTGAGAATCTCTACACAGAAACACTCTTGGATCAGGTTTTCCAGACATCTTGGCTCGTAATCGTCGACAATAGCGAGCAGCAAGTCGATAGAATCTGTGCCCTCTCATGTGCGAGAACTCAGCGCGGTTGCCAAGTTACCGACACTCGTACCCAGGAATTTCGTTGACCTGATCCGCTCGGAAAACACTTGTTGCCCTTTTGAGCCCACGGTGCGCCCCCACCCCAAAACATGTTTTCACACTACCAGCGACTGCTGACCGGACGAAGGTTCTTTCATAGTATGGAAACAAGGCACTACCGATCCGCTCATCACGATAGCCGCCATGTTGGTTTTTATGCAAATTTACCACGTGATTTCTGAGAGGCAACAACTCAAACTCGGGAGATTTAATTTCAAACTAGTTGTTTATTATGCTAATATCGTTTCGGAGCTAATATAATTTACAGTGTTACAGTAGTTAATATACTTAAATTTAAATTATTTTCGTCGCTTTAGTAACAAGTAAACAGTCTGCACAGTTAACAAAACTGATGCAAGTCAGATATAGATCCATCATTTCATCATCATTTCATCATTTTATTTCAATAGTTGAAATTTAACAAATTAAAGAAATATACAACCTGCATATAGCAAAGCTAATCAAGGCAGGTTGTATAATTTACAATCAAATTTAGCAAACACAAATTATTAGTAAAATCAGGTAAATAATAAATAAATAATTAATTAAAAATAATAATAATAATAATAATAATAATAATAATAATAATAATAAATAAATAAAATAAAATAAATAAATAAATAAGTAAAATAAATAAATAAAATAAATAAATAAATAAATAGGTATACACACACATTCACAGATAGCTAGCATTTACATGAGTAATGCAAGAACCTATAATAATAACACATATAGAAGATAAAGAAGTAATAATAATAGCTGGAGTCTGATTAATGATAATTGGTAATTTTCAACATTAACGTAGAGACCTCAACATAATCATCCTCATTACCAAGTACCGTAAGTAAAAATTGGTGAATTTTATTTTTGAAAGGTTTTTTCCTAAGCTTACGCTTACGATCCAGGGCCGTAGCCAGAAAAAAATAAGGACTGAGGCAATATCCATGGTTAAATTCCCCGCCTAGCTATTTGGGGTCTTCATAATGACTACGTTTAAATGAAACACTGGGATCATGACTGAGGCAAGTGCCTCGGTTTGCCTCATACTGGCTACAGCCCTGATCAACCATTCCAAACTTCTAATAAATATAATAACTATCTAGCTCTCAAATATGATTTTTACAAGGATACTTCACTGTTAGACAGAACAGATCTTCCGAAAATTGTTCTTTTATCCATTGTTTGCCCTCTGGCAGAGCACATGGCTAATTTGCATCGTAATGTAGCCACCAACATGGCGGCTATCGTGAATAAGGCCAATTGCAGCAAATTAGTTGTTTTCACGGTTCGCCTACGTTGACAGTTGCTATGGTGATGAAATGACAGTGAAAAGGCGGGATTTTACTGGGTTGCTCCATTCTAGGCTGACATCGCTGCCACGACGTTTTCGTTCTTTTGTGTTTTTTTTTTCTTTCTTTTCTTTTATTGCTAGCCACTTAGGTCAGAATTTAGGAGCTTCAACTTTAAGCCTACGTAACAATACGTGTCAAAGATTTCTTCATTCTTATCGTTGTCAATGTAATCTATTGGTATCTTACAACTTTCAGTTTATGCAACCTTTCTCCCTCGAGGTTCTTGTTCAGTGCCTGGCTCTGCATTCGGGAGGGAACAGGTTTCCTCCAGAAAAGGGTTTTTTTCCCCTGACGGGCAGCAGGCACGCGGTTTTAATCTGGACTTTAGACTGTTTTCAAGCAACATGTATCGTACTTTTGCAGCAATAAGCGGGGTTTGAGTGCAGCAGTCAGTTCCCAGTGCAGCAGTCAGTTCCCAGTGCAGCAGTCAGTACCCAGTGCAGCAGTCAGTACCCAGTGCAGCAGTCAGTACCCAGTGCAGCAGTCAGGTCCCAGTGCAGCAGTCAGGTCCCAGTGCAGCTGAGTCAGTACCCAGTGCAGCAGTCAGTTCCCAGTGCAGCAGTCAGTTCCCAGTGCAGCAGTCAGTTCCCAGTGCAGCAGTCAGTACCCAGTGCAGCAGTCAGTACCCAGTGCAGCAGTCAGTTCCCAGTGCAGCTGAGTCAGTTCCCAGTGCAGCTGAGTCAGTTCCCAGTGCAGCTGAGTCAGTACCCAGTGCAGCAGTCAGTACCCAGTGCAGCAGTCAGTACCCAGTGCAGCAGTCAGTACCCAGTGCAGCTGAGTCAGTACCCAGTGCAGCAGTCAGTAGCCAGTGCAGCTGAGTCAGTTCCCAGTGCAGCAGTCAGTACCCAGTGCAGCAGTCAGTACCCAGTGCAGCAGTCAGTTCCCAGTGCAGCTGAGTCAGTTTGCAGTGCAGCTGAGTCAGTTCCCAGTGCAGCTGAGTCAGTTCCCAGTGCAACTAAGTCAGTTCCCAGTGCAGCAGTCAGTACCCAGTGCAGCAGTCAGTTCCCAGTGTAGCAATCAGTACCCAGTGCAGCAGTCAGTTCCCAGTGCAGCAGTCATTTCCCAGTGCAGCAGTCAGTACCCAGTGCAGCAGTCAGTTCCCAGTGCAGCAGTCAGTTCCCAGTGCAGCAGTCAGTACCCAGTGCAGCAGTCAGTACCCAGTGCAGCAGTCAGTACCCAGTGCAGCAGTCAGTTCCCAGTGCAGCAGTCAGTTCCCAGTGCAGCAGTCAGTTACCAGTGCAGCAGTCAGTTCCCAGTGCAGCTGAGTCAGTTCCCAGTGCAGCAGTCAGTTCCCAGTGCAGCAGTCAGTACCCAGTGCAGCAGTCAGTACCCAATGCAGCAGTCAGTACCCAATGCAGCAGTCAGTACCCAGTGCAGCAGTCAGTTCCCAGTGCAGCAGTCAGTTCCCAGTGCAGCAGTCAGTACCCAGTGCAGCAGTCAGTTCCCAGTGCAGCAGTCAGTTCCCAGTGCAGCAGTCAGTACCCAGTGCAGCAGTCAGTTCCCAGTGCAGCAGTCAGTTCCTTATTTTACAGTTACTTGTGTCAATTTTGTCTAATACGGTAGGGAATAAGGTAAACTTACCGCATGCAAGCGGTTAAAGTAGGCCCAATTCACCTACTGAGAAATAACGAAAATAGAGCTGGTCTCAAACTGGCTTTGTCCTTCACTTGTTCATTTTACATAAAGTAAAACTCCTTTTTTTAGAGTAAAAGAAGGAAAAAGATCAGAGGGGTTTAGTCGTTTCTTCATAACTAATGCCCATATCCATTACACCACCGAGGGTTAGTTGACCGGAGCTGTAATTTTTAACATATTTATAGAGTTAGCCATAGCCATAAATGAAGGCTAACCGTTTTCAAATCAGAGCTTAACCCTAAACACTGCAGATCAATGCTAAACTGGAGCTCTTTTCTCTCAGTTATGTCTAAAATTAAAATGGGGTTCTGTTCTCGTGTACGTCAGTGTTTAGGTAAATAGGGCCTATTTTACTCGCTTGCACGCGGTAATGATATTAATAGACCAATTCCGATATATTAAAATTCATACTTGGCTCCGAGGCTTAGGGGAATAAACAAAAGAAATCACATCGAGGTTCAGGGATGAATAATTAATTTGTTTTGTTTTATTCCCCTAAGCCTCGGAGCCAAGTATGAATTTTAATATATCGGAATTGGTCTATTAGACCCGCTTATACGCAGTTAATTATATGCGAATCGGATGCCAGCACAGGGAGCTTACTAATCGATAGGCTCGATTTCCAGCTGTTTTGCGCGCCCGCGTTCCTTCGGTTCTGAAAAGCGGACTCCTTGAAACGGCTGAAAATCCAGCCTAAAACGCGCCAAGATCAAATTGCGTATTATTCAGTCGTCGCCGTTTTGAAGACGACACTTGATGTGACGAAACATCCGGTGGCGCTTGCGTATAAAGTATTTTTAACGCAGGCGTCGTCGTCGTGAAAGAAGTCGTCGATTCGTAAGCTCGCTAAAAATGTTACACGGGACGACCGTTAAAAATCGCGCCGTGCAAACAACACATGGGGCGATTTTTAATGCAGCAATTTGTTACGGCAACATATATGGGTCAAGCCCAAATCATACCGTCCAGAAGGACGTCGGACACCTTATTGAGACTTATATAACGGAGTAACTGGTTAGCTTTCAGTTGGGGTTGGGGGTAGTATTTTATATAGTTAAATTTAGGACTAAGCAACCCAAGAAGCTAGGTTGTACAGTGGTACTGCAGGCTATGTAAGCCCCTGAGTGGGGATTTTAGATTTTCTTTTTACACTTAAAAATTTATTGAAAATAAAATTCTAAGTGTCGACATTACGTTATATAAGTCTCAATAAGGTGTCCGACTTCCTTCTGGACGGTATGATTTAGGCACAACCACATATATGTTGCAAGGTTTTGAACCACCTAACGACAAATGTACATGTAGAAGCGTTAATAATCGTTAGCGCGCTTTTACACGGTGTCAACAGTGTTTTACCGTAACAATGTTGCTTTAATTGTCCTGTGTAACATCACCCTGGGCTCCTAGTATTTTACAAGTCTCTCTCCTAGCCCCGCCTGTGGTAAAATTATGCATTGACCTTTTCTCTAAGTGAAAGACAAGAGCGAAAAATGGGAAGAGAGTATTGTGGACCCTCATTGGGGCATGAGAGTTCCAGGGTGCTTGGTCTCTGTAGAGTCCTACCCAGTCTCATCCTCGAAGACCTTAGGGCAGTTAGTCGGGGCGATAGATTGAGTATAAATGGGCGAAAAACGGCGGGAGAATTTTTCGTTCGCCCTTTTCTACTCAGTCCCTCGTCCCGACTACATATCCCTAGCTCCCAAGGATGACCCGTTCTGATTGGTTCATTGGATTGTCAGCGTCTGTTGTGATTGGCTAGGGTGGTTTTGGTTTCACGACACTCAATTTAAAACAGCTCTAAGCCCACCACGTGGCTTTGCCAAAACTCAATAGTAATTAATATTTATTATTTCTTGACTTATTTTCTTTTTCAAACGTCATTTACCGTATTTTCTCAATTAAACGCCCCCGGCGTTTATTTCAAACTTGGCCTTGCAGACCCGGCGTTTCTCTGAATCAGCAGTTTTTTCTCGTCCGCCATTTTTTAAGAAAAGGTTATTATTCGTTTTTCTTGACAGCCGTGTACCTTGCCCTTAAATCTTAAGTTAATTATACCACAAATAAACGTTTGAGGGGCTTACTTACCCGGCGTTTATTCGGGGCCCGGCGTTTAATCGAGAAAATACGGTAAGTTATTATTATGTAATTTCTCTTCATCTATACCGATCTAAACGTCTTTGCATTTATATCTTCATCTGTATTTTATATTTACACCTGCAACTGACCAATGTTGTATATCTATGGACTCCCATTTGAAAATGACAGGGGTGCTTGTTGAACCTTTCAGGGGTCAAAATTTGTAGATAAGCACCGCTTATGGCATACAAATCTAAAATGACTACCGTTAGAATTATCGCGTCGGCGTAACTTTTTAATAAGATATTGAGCCGGAAAATAGAGTAACTTTTAGAATTGGTACTTCTTAAGGGGGCAAAAATCAATTTGAGACACGTCCATATAACAAGATTCTGGTACCTTTTAGGGTGTTTTTCAAAAAATTTCCGATTCCGACGAGCAACCCTGTTATTTTTATATGGAAGCCCCTATCTCCCCACCCCCTCCCAGGGTCCATTGCCTTTTCTTACGAATTATAACCGTCTGCTAACAGGCAAGTTCAGAACCCGATATTGAATTCCAAACATCTACATCTCCGCAATCGCCAAAAATGGCATAATGAATAAATCTACATATGTTTAAATATTAAGTATTTATATATTAAAAAGAACTCTCGTCTTTCAGTATAACGCAAGCATTATATCTTATATTACATTAAATATTCTTGGTGTAACCAAGGGAAGCTCAAATATCAATGGCAAACTTTCACCGGGGTCAGGTTGTTCAATGCAGGGTCCAACCACGTTCCCTGGGCCTGGAGTGCGTTTCTCAAACGGGCCTGGAAAGCTATTTTATGTGCAGGCTGTTTACCAACAGAGATTCAATTTTCGTTCGTTTTGAAATTTAAGCAATAAAATCTTAAGTCGACGAGAAACTTTGCACTGGTTTTAGGGCTAAAAACTTCACCGCGAATTGAAAGAGGTTGAATTTCAAACATCGCTTTCGGGCCCGAAAAGTCTTCGGGTGTTTTGAGAAACGCACGCCTGGGCGGCTTTCAGACTGGCGGGTAGAGCGTAGAAGCCCCAAAGCAAGGCTGCCAAAGAAATCCTGGTGCTTTTTCTCGGGTAAAACATGTGAAATGTCCATGTTTCGTTATAGGTGGTTTGCACGTTACGTCATGGCGGCCATGTTGGAGCACACCTACAAAAGAATTTTAATGAACCTCTTTTGTCATGTGCTCCAACATGGCCGCCATGGCCTTTGTCCCACAGTCCCACAGGACTGAAGGTCACGCGAGTGAAAACCATCTATAAACGGCTTCAGATTACCAGAAAATAAACACGCGGCTGTCAATCGCTTAAAACAACCACCGAAAACGTCACTTCATCGTTTTTCGCGTTTCAAACTTCCGTGATTCTTGGAGTATTTTGTTAGCCTTGAACAGAAGACAATACAAAGAACTGAACTAGAGACAATTAGACGCTAATGAGTTATTTTTCCTCTGTCGAGTGACAATAGGAACATTTTTTCGCGGTTACGTAATGCCGCTTTGTTTCTCGTGTAATCCCAAAATATTTAGGCAAAATCGCTTAAAAAAAATAGGTTTCTTTTGTCAGTGTTTTTTTAGTAGAATAATTTCTTCTTTCGCGACGAGATCAGTTGTAATTCACTTTCGGTCATCGAGGACTTCGCTTGGACATTCGTATCGAGGACTTTGTTTGGACAATCGTGTAATCGTGATCGAGGACTTCATAAAAACCTTTGTATGGTCGTAATCGAGTACTTTGAGAGGACATCTGTATGAACATATCTGTAGTTTAATATTTTTGTTAGGAATAAAATGTGTCTGGAACACATTTTTTGGTAGCAGAGCGAGGTTCTAAAATGCTGGCGGTGGACGGGACGCGCGTGGACGAAGCGGCCGAAATGGACGTGGCGGACGAATTGGAGGAGAGAATCGAGAGTCTTAAGCAACAAAAGGCGAAGGATAAATCGGCGTTCACCAAAACAAGAAACAAGTTACTGGGTCTATTGGATGACGAAGAATATCCAAGTCGACGAGAGGTCAGGGCGATTTGTAACAAGTTGTCGGAGGTACAGGAATGCGCTTTGGACACGATGCAAAGATTATCGCAAGAATATCTAAGTCTAAAGGACAAAGAGAAACGTCGAAAGATCGGCGAAGAAATGGACAAATTAGAGTCAGAGTATTCGGAAGCTAACAATCGAGCTCAAGAGTATCTGGACAATCGAAAGGATGAATTATCGAGTTTAGCGACGGATGCATCGGAAAACACTCGCCGCCGTCGAATTGAAGAAGTTGTAGCACGGAAAAGCGAAGAAAAACAAGTTCAGGAAGATCGACTCCAGCGTGAACAAGACATCGCTCGTCAAAAAGAAGATTTCCAGGGATTACATCGCGCGTATCGTTTTCGTTTATCTGATGAAGACGAGCTTCACGATTTAAAGGATTCAGAAAGGAAACCGGAGTTCAAGGGACCGAGTGCATTGAATGTATTCACGGGAAGATCGACAGACAGTCGTTTCAAACCATCGCTTGGTCAAGACATGTGGAGTCAACTAAAGCGAGTGTCAATTCCCGTCTTTAATGGTGACAAGAGATTGTATGAAAGTTGGAAAACTGCGTTTATCGCATGTGTGGACAAGGCGCCTGCTACACCGGAATACAAGCTTCTTCAACTGCGTCAATATTTGTCTGGCGAAGCGTTAAAGGTTGTGGAGCCTTTAGGACATTCTGCAGCAGCCTATGAAGCGGCTAAAGAAAGATTAGAACGAAAATTTGGCGGGAAACGACGTCAGATTGCCTTGCATCTGGAAGAATTGGATAACTTTAAGCCTCTTCGCCCTGGATTCGCAAAGGATCTCGAGAGATTTGCAGACCTGCTAGACGTAACTGTTGTGAACTTAAAGGAAGCCGGGCGGCATGATGAATTAGGAAGCGGTTCGTTGTATCTCAGTTTGTGCAAGAAGTTACCAGAGTCGATGCTAGCCCACTTTCATCGGTGGATTCATGAAAATGCTCGTTGGCAATCAGTAGAAACACTTAGAGAGTTCATCATCCAGGAGGCAGAATTTCAGACAGTGGCATCTGAGACCATTCATGGTTTAAGCAAAAGAGGACACAAGAAAAACAGTGGGCACACTTTCTTCGGCAACACTCAGAAATCGTCTGGAAACCAAGTAAAGGCTGGATTCCGTCCGTGTAAAGTGTGCAGTGGTCATCATGGAGTGTGGCGCTGTGACAAATTTAAAGCCATGAGTCTTCAAGAGAGATGGAAGAATGCTAAGAATCTTAAGCTGTGTTATCGTTGTCTCGGAGGGGACCACAGTGGAGAAACGTGCGTCAGGTCGCGAATTTGTGGGATCAACAATTGTAAGAGCACTCACAATCGATTGCTGCACAAAGACTCTGTGCCGGCCGGATCAAGGTGAACAGTCGAACTCTCGAGTTCGTCATGAAGGGGAACAAGGAGCATCAGGTGGCTTCGAACCTATGGCAGAGCGCGAAACTATGAAAGCAATGGTTCTTCTTCCCCCCGAGGAGCCAGTTGAACAGGAAACAGGGAGATCACACACCACAATGACGACCCATGAAGAACAGTCGAGATTTGTTGCACTGCGAACAGTTCCAGTGTTCTTGAAGAATGGAAATCGCAGGATTAAAGTGAATGCCTTACTAGATGAAGCTTCCACCAAAACGTATTTAAATGCTGACGTGGCTGCTGAGTTGGGACTTCAAGGGCAGGTCCAGAAAGTAACCGTGAATGTCTTAAATGGACAGACTGAGACTTTTGAGACAACGCCTGTTGAAGTCGAGCTGGAGAGCATGAGTGGAAATGTGAAGACAAGGATTAGTGTATTTACAGCAGAACGTGTAACTGGAAACATGAAGGTTGTTAACTGGGCAAAGTATGCTTCAAAGTGGTCTCATCTGCAAGGCCTAAGTTTTCCACACCCAGGCATTCGCCCAATTGTGGACTTGCTGATCGGTGTTGATTACGCTGAACTACACTACTCATTCAAGGATGTTCGTGGCCAACCCGGAGAGCCAGTTGCAAGACAAGGGTGGACATGCACGGGAGCTGTTGATGGACTCAAAGGAGGTGACCAGCAGTCAAGTTTCGCGCAAACCTTCTTTGCAAGGGAACAGTCGGACACCGATGAAATACACTGTTTACTCCGTCAGTTTTGGGAAATTGAAAACTCTAGCACCACACGTGATCATTGCATTTTGAATCCAGAGGAGCAGTCTGCGTTAAAGCAAGTTCAAACGTCTCTTAAGTACACAGACGGTCGATATCAAGTGGGAATCCCATGGAAAGAAAACGTCCCAGATCTGCCAGACAACTACGGCATGGCGTATCGAAGATTATGTAACACCGAGAAACGTTTACAAAAGAACCCAGAGATTGCAGCAGCGTACTCAGAGAGCATCAATCAATATCTGGAAAAGGGCTACATTCGGAAGGTCGAGCCAACCGAAGAGAGACCAGCAAAACGGTGGTACTTGCCTCATTTTCCCGTTGTACGACCGGACAGAGCAACGACAAAGACGCGCATTGTCTTCGATGCCTCGGCCAAGTTCGAGGGAATCTCCCTTAATGACGTCATCCACCAGGGTCCAAAGTTGCAGAGAGATTTAAATGATGTTCTGCTTCGATTCAGAAGACACCCTGTTGCACTCATCTGTGACATCGCTGAAATGTATTTAAGAATTGAAGTTGCACCGAAAGACCGATCATGTCAGCGGTTCTTGTGGAGATCCTTGGGTCAGCAAGAGGAACCAGGTGAATACGAATTCAACCGAGTTGTCTTCGGGGTCAACTCATCGCCATTCCACGCTCAGTTTGTCTCTCAGTCACACGCGGAGAAGCATGAAGATGAGTTTCCATTAGCGGCAGAGACGGTGTCAAAGTCAACCTACATGGACGACAGCATGGATTCAGTGCTGGACGACAATCAAGGCATCGAGTTGTACAGGCAGTTAAATGAGCTATGGAACAAAGCTGGAATGCACGCCCGAAAATGGTTGTCTAATTCACCCAAGGTTCTAGAGAAGATACCTATCGAGGACAGAGCGTCAGAAGTCAATATTAATCAGGAGCCCCTACCTACTGTAAAGACGCTTGGAGTTACGTGGCTTCCAGAAGAAGATGTTTTCACGTTCAAAGCAAATCCACCTGCTAAGGACTTTCAGCTTACAAAACGAAATTTCCTGAAGAAGATCGCTACACTGTTCGACCCAGTCGGCTTCTTGGCACCATTCACCATTCGAGCTAAAGTCATGATGCAGGAAATGTGGGTTGCAGGCGTTGAATGGGACGAGCTGTGTCCAAGAGAGTTGATTCACAAGTCACGAAAATGGTTCTGTGAGCTGGAAGAGTTGTCAACAGTAAAAGTGCCTAGATGTTTACGACTTGGAGCAGAAGAAGCTTTGCTGTTCGAGACTTTACACACCTTTGTGGATGCTTCACAAGATGCATATGGAGCTATAGTCTATTTAAGAGCCGTCTACAAAAGTGGTTCAGTAACAAGTCGATTAGTTGTGTCCAAGACAAGAGTGACACCTCTCGCGACAACAAGTATACCCCGCTTAGAGCTGATGGCAGCCGTTCTGGGGCTAAGATTGACCGAGTCAGTTTCCAGAGTTCTCAACAGCACAGTGGGTCAGGCAGTCTTCTGGTCTGACAGCATGAACGTATTATGGTGGATAAGAGGAAGAAGCAGAAATTTCAAACCCTTTGTAGCTAACCGTGTGGGAGAAATTCAAAGCTTGACGAATCCAAACCAGTGGCGCCACGTTCCAACCCACGAGAATCCGGCTGATTTCACTACTAGAGGCATGAGTGTATCAAACATGGCCAAAGAGGAAAGGTGGTGGCAAGGTCCTAAGTTCCTTCAACAAGAAGAGTCAGACTGGCCCGTCAATCAAATTGATGCAGACCTGGCGTCAGGAGCAAAGGAAATCAAGAAATCAGTTCAAAACACTTCGCCAACAGGTTGGGCGATGATAGCAGTACAGCAAGATGATCAGTCATGGCATCTCGACCCAAGGCGTTTTTCAAGTTGGACCAAGTTGACACGACTCCATGCTTGGGTTCGTCGTTTTATTGACAACTGTAGAAGCAGAAAGAGAGAAAGCGGAGAGTTAAAGGCGGAAGAGATTGAAGATTCTGAAATTCAAATCGTAACAAATGCACAAAGAGAGGCCTTTGCTGAAGAGTACTTGGCACTCCAACGACAAAGAGAGTTGCCAAAGAAGAGCAAGCTACTCGGGTTACACCCCCGGCTTGACGAGGAGGGCCAAATGAGATGTGACGGACGCCTTAAGTATGCAGAATTCCTACCACAAGATGCACGATTTCCGATAATCTTACCTCGGAAGAACTGTGTAACCCAACTGATTGTGAAACATTATCATGAGAAAGCCAATCACGCAGGTGGCACAAATCAAACGTTGTCAGCGTTATCCGCACGTTACTGGATTATTTCTGGTCGAGAAGAGATACGAGAATGGGAAAAGAACTGCAACGAATGCAAGAAAAGAAAAGCCAAAGCTGCAAAGCAAATCATGGCTCCCCTGCCACAGATCCGACTTCGGGTTTCCTTGAAAGCTTTTGCCCAGTCTGCTGTGGACTATGGCGGACCATTTATCACCATTCAGGGGAGAAGGACACGCAGACAAAAACGTTACCTTTGTTTGTTCACTTGTCTAGCGACCAGGGCTGTCCATTTGGAGATGGCCTATGCTCTTGATACGGATTCATTCTTGAACGCTTTCTACAGAATGGCCAATCGAAGAGGTTTACCAAGAGAGATGATATCTGACAATGGTGGGAACTTTGTTAGAGCTAACAAAGAACTAAGCGATCTGGTTAGAGAGCTTGACCAAGAGAAGATTTCTAAATCAACCGCCAACCAAGGAGTTCAATGGAAGTTCAATCCTCCACATGCACCTCATTTCGGAGGCGCTCACGAAATTATGATTAAGGCTGCAAAACGTGCAGTATATGCAGTCCTGGGCAATGCAGACATCACAGACGAAGAGCTAATGACAGCATTTACTGGAGCAGAAGCACTTCTTAACTCAAGACCACTGACTTATCAAACTGCTAATCCCGAAGATGACGTACCACTCACACCAAACCACTTTCTCATTGGACAAGTCGGAGGACAGTTTGCACCAGAATCAGTAGACGAAACTGCATTCAATCCCAGAAAACGATGGCGAAGAATCCAGGAGTTAGTAAGATACTTCTGGCATCGCTGGATTCGGGAGTGGCTGCCTGCACTTAACGTGAGAAGGAAATGGTTAACTGTTGAGCGAGACCTGCAAGTTGGAGGACGTCGTCCTG
Source organism: Cladopsammia gracilis (assembly GCA_022457155.1). Classification (NCBI taxonomy): domain Eukaryota; kingdom Metazoa; phylum Cnidaria; class Anthozoa; order Scleractinia; family Dendrophylliidae; genus Cladopsammia; species Cladopsammia gracilis. The sequence goes on from JAJGOT010000073.1 coordinate 543,540, forward strand.
GTAATGTCGCCCAAGACACCGCGAGGACACTGGCCCCTTGGCCGAATTGTCGAAGTTTTTCCTGGCAGAGATGGGCACGTACGAGTCGCTACAGTTCAAGTGGGGAAAGACGAGTTAACAAGACCCATTACCAAGTTATGTCAACTTGAGCTGTCATAAGATTATTACTTCTAATAAGAGGAATTGCCAAGGAAGAACGTTGATATTGACATATCAAGGAGGGGAGAAATGAACAGAAGACAATACAAAGAACTGAACTAGAGACAATTAGACGCTAATGAGTTATTTTTCCTCTGTCAAGTGACAATAGGAACATTTTTTCGCGGTTACGTAATGCCGCTTTGTTTCTCGTGTAATCCCAAAATATTTAGGCAAAATCGCTTAAAAAAATAGGTTTCTTTTGTCAGTGTTTTTTTAGTAGAATAATTTCTTCTTTCGCGACGAGATCAGTTGTAATTCACTTTCGGTCATCGAGGACTTCGCTTGGACATTCGTATCGAGGACTTTGTTTGGACAATCGTGTAATCGTGATCGAGGACTTCATAAAAACCTTTGTATGGTCGTAATCGAGTACTTTGAGAGGACATCTGTATGAACATATCTGTAGTTTAATATTTTTGTTAGGAATAAAATGTGTCTGGAACACAAGCCTCGTCCTGGAGTCTCAACGCTTGGCCCGCCATCTTGAAAGCAGAGAAGGCCTGGGGAAGGGTTCGAAGCAGGATTAAGTTAATCCAAGATTTGCACCAACTTTAAATCCAAATCTTGTTGTTTACAAAGCAGATACCTAATTTCTGTAAATTCTTTTTAGCCTTAATTTAACTTTGACTGCTTTTAAAAGTAGTAAAATTATCAGTGAAAACGCTTTCAAACAAGAAAAAAACTGAAACCTGAATTAATTAACGCTAATCGGATTTCGGGCAACATGGCCCAGGTCATCCTTTGCTTGGTATTAAATATAGAGCGATTTTCGTTTGACTTTGGTATAATTACGCGTAAACTTACCCAAAACAAAAAACAAATTGGAAGGAAGCAATTTGATTGGTTCAGCGAACGGCGGCAAACGCGCAAAACGTAAAGATTGCGAGCTCAAAAGTACAGTTTGACGTCACTCGCGATTCAGCATTCTGATAGGTCAATATGAAAAAGCCTTTTTCAATATTAGGGATAATTTTTAGCTGAAACCAACTACTGGTGTCGTTACTTTCATCATTCTACGATTATTGTACTGTTTATTTTAAACTTAGGTTACCGGCGCCCACCTTTTAATAGCCGACATCAGTAAGCCGTTTCATCATGCTAGTTGACACCACTGCCCGTTTTTATCAATAGGCTGCTATGTACTGTAGGTATTTTTGATACACTTGGCTCTTTGACTGACCACTCCCATTTTAGCGACTAACCCCCTTCAGCGGCCACCTTTAGGAAATTGGCAAAGGAGCTATGTAACGGTAATTGTGGTGTTTTGGGGTCAAAATTGCCCCAAATAATTGCTATTCACGAAAAGGTTAAAGAACACGAAGAAGCTAAGACACTAAGTGAATTTGCGAAAAGAGAATCTCAGACTATAATCTGAGTTTTAGCGAGTTTTGTAGGGCAGGAGGCGATAAACTTAAAATAATTTAAGTTGCAGTCCATTTCCATCCTGGCCATCTGCAGCCCAAGACACTTATGTTTACTCTCATAGCAGTAGTATAGTAATATTAAACAAAACTGAATATGTCTTTCGGACGTTTTAAAAGCAACACTTGAAATGGTGACACAGCTACTTTAAACGGTGTTTTCAGACTCCCTCCTTGGTAAACGACCCCCTTTTCTTGGTTCCGAGGATGATTACTCACTCACCAATGGCGGATCTGCAAAGGGGCCAGCGGGACCCGCACCCCCCTCCCCCCCTCACCCATCTTGCCAAAAATCAAGGGCCGAAGGGACAACCCCCCCCCCCACCCCCACTAATTCCCCCCCCCCTTCGATGGAGTCTGATCTACCCCTGTTTACGAGAAAGTCAACTGTATCACTTTCGTGTGTTTGAAAATCCAGCAATTTACATTACGTTAATACTCTTTCCAATCGAATCTCAACAACGCATGTAGTCCGTCAGCTGCCATTGCTCTTAATGACTTACACACAAACTCTGGCGCCAAGGTCACCTCATGGACTCATGGGAGGCGCAGAAGGCTGGGCTGAAGCACTCTTCTGTAACCATGGATACGGCTGCCCTGGAGGAGGGTACTGAGGAACTCCTTCCTCTCCAGGGTAGGGTGGTGGTGGTACATCTGGATATGTATACGCTGGGGGTGGTGAGCTATATGGGACTGGAGCATAACCAACTTGTGGGGTAGGGTAGGGGCTGTTTGCCGGCTGATTAGGCGCCTGAGGGGGTGGAGGAGGAAGTGGTTGACTCTGGGAAGCTGAAGTAGAAGCTGCTGTCATTGACATTCCGGTACCACGAGCTGCCCTGTTTTGAGCCTTTTTCCGCTTTGAATTACAAACGAGGCAGACAACCATCACAATTAACAACATCACACCAGCACTAATACCGAGACCCAAAGCCATCATCACATGAGCTAAAGAAAAATGAAAAAAGGAAAGCATCATTACTCGAGCAAGTTAGTTTATAATTTTATTTAACTAGACTGGTTCCATATTGGAAGTGAAGTGTTGCCACATTTGGAAGCCTTATTAAAGGGGCTATTTTGCGAGATATAACACGCACGCTAAGAATCTTGAAAACGTCGGGCTGACATAAATCAAATTTACACCATCGCCGTGGAATTGGGCAAAATCCTTCAGTTCTGCCATGCTGTGCACTCCGAAAGGGCTCAGATTTTTCCCACACGTAAATAATCTATTTGTCTTGATTTCGTGTCAGTTATTTTCCCGATTCTGGAATCATACGCCTCAGTATGCGCGTTAATCAGTTGAGCATGGACGAAGGTTCTTCTCCGATACAACCTTGGTACTGATTGCTGCGGAATCAAACCAAAAGTTGTCAGATTTTCCTTGCTTCTACGAAAGTAGTGTGCTTTCAATGCTCTAACGGTTATGTGCCTGCTGTTACTGTAGTAACACGCGAAGTGATCTCAAGGTCACACACGCAAACACTTAGTTACCGTAATTGTTTTGATCTGTTTTGAATCAAGTCCAGCAATTTTATTGCTTTCTCTCAAGCGACCAAAATAAAACTGTAAAAATATTGGGTTTGTCTGTGGCAATAACAAACAAGAGGCTCCAAGCATATACTCATGCGCATGCGTAAGAAAATTTTATGATATATTTTAAACATGATAAGAAGATGTCCGACATGGAGAAGAGTTACTCCTTTCATTCAGTCATCGTTCCTGCAAACCACGTTGTTTACTATTGAACGTTTTGGAAATGAAGGCTGTACCACAATGAAGCCAGTGATTCTTCTTAGTCTTATATACAGCTGTTTGATTAAACGTTGTCATTGATCGGTCTCATCCCTACGCGACCAGAACGAAAAGGATTATGGGGAGAAATCAATTCACATTCAATAACTGCACATTATCAAAATACGGAACGTCCTTATCGAAGCGACTCTGGTTGTCTTTGCGTAACATGCGAAGACAAACATGAGTTTTGTTCTCCGTTGTAAACGCGATATAGAATAATTAATCATGCATTTTAATTCACCCATACTCCCTTTCGGTCTGGTCGCGTAGGGGTAAGACCGATCAGTGACAACGTTTAATCAAACAGCTGTATACCAAACGTGAACAAAGTAATGTATGTAGGGTTGTAGGAGACGCTGTCGTGACACTTAAGTAACGCTCTTTTACCGGAAGTAAGAGTAGCCGGAAGTCACTAAACAGGACGTGTAGTGGTAAAGCTACGAACCGGAAGTGCACAATATAAAATATGCGTGCATAAATTTGCATGCAAAATCGTGACACAAAAAAATAATAATAACAAGAGGCTCCAAACAGCCTTTACTCATGCGCATGCGTAAGAAAATTTTATGATATATTTTAAACATGATAAGAAGATGTCCGACATGGAGAAGAGTTACTCCTTTCATTCAGTCATCGTTCCTGCAAACCACGTTGTTTACTATTGAATGTTGTGGACAGGAAGACTGTACCACAATGAAGCCAGTGATTCTTCTAAGTCTTATATATACCAAATGTGAACATAGTAATGTATGTAGGGTTGTAGGAGATTCTGTCGTGACACCTAAGTAACGCTGTTTTACCGGAAGTGAGAATAGCCGGAAGTCACTAAACAGGAAGTGTAAATGGCAAAGACGTCAACCGGAAGTGCACAATTTAAAATATGCGTGCATAAATTTGCATGCAAAATCGTGACACAAAAAAATAATAACAAGAAAAACGGAGCCGAAACCTTACCTCATACCGCTTCGCGCATGAGTAACAAGAAAAACGGAGCCGAAACCTTACCTCATGCCGCTTCCCGCATGAGTAACAAGAAAAACGGAGCCGAAACCTTACCTCATGCCGCTACGCGCATGAGTAATAACAAGATAAACGGAGCCGAAACCTTACCTCACGCCGCTTCGCGCATGAGTAAATTAGGCTAGATTGCTAGATAGTTTTCAACGGCATAAATCAAAACTGCTACCGCGGTCAGCAGTTCCGCAGTCAACATAACTTACATATGTGTAACTGATCTCTTCAACGAAACAAAAACATTAAGGTGTTTCCCTCCAGTTTCCATGCAGCCGCACCGACCATTTTTAAGGGGCCGTTTAACAAACTTTCCTTTATTGAATTAGTATGAAACTTACACAAAATATTGTACAAAGCTTGAAGTTTATAAGATTGTAATAATTTTGTAAATCGGATTAAAAATTGCGGAGATAAACGAGAAACATTGAAATCGCTTGAGTCTAATTTCCGAGCGATTGCGATGGCATCTAGAAAAATCAAAACATCTATCAAAGCACAAAGTCTCAATCGCCCGTTTTGGGTGAACTTTATTATTTTATTTCACCATGTTGCAATGTTTCAATCAAGATGAAACTTAGAGACAATGTTGTTCATATTATAAAGAAACGACTATAAAAGTTTTAAAAAAATCTATCTCGCGGTTTTTTAAATATATAGAAAAGCGCTAAAACTACAATATCAAGGACTCAGTTAAAAAAACTATGGTTTCCTATAAAAAATCGAATCTCCAAAACTAAAACGAGAAACACTTTCAAACTTTCACAGTTTCATCTCATACTCTAAACGCACATTTTGGCGTAAATTTGAGATTGATAAATTAAACTTTTATAAGCTTAATTGAGGAACTTATTGATGTGCTCATACACATGCAAAATCACAAGTTCGAAATGTTTTTCTGATTTACTCAAAATCGGCTTGACAAAAGTTTCTAATTTTTAGATATTTTGTTTGCCATATGTTATAGTTTATCGTAATTTTATTAGATTTTACAAGATTAGTAAACTGCCTGCCGGCAGCAATAAAACCTGATCGTAAAACAGGGTTGACGCTAAAAACCGTCGTCAAAATCGAGGCACTGTATTTTGCCGACCGAGTATTAAAGCTACTCGTAGTCATTTGGTGTAAAATTTTGGGCTTTTCGCTTTAGCCTGGTTTTTACAGAACACCGTACAGAACACTGTACAACTTCAAACATAAAATTAGGAAAGCATAAGGCATGTAGAGCGCAGAACAATGTTGAAATGAATTATCGATTTTTAAAGACGTAGTTAGTGGAAAACGTATGTTGATAATGTTGGTCTCAGAATATTTCCTATCAGCTCATTCCGAAACGGTTTGTAATGCCGCTTATAAGCACCCCTCCCCTCGAAAATGCGCGGCAATGCCGCAATGCCGCAATGCCGCGGTCTGGTAAGAACACTGCCCAAGGCTTATTAACCGACATTTTACTGTATATTTAATAAATTCCGCGATTTTCGTTGAATCTTTCATTTTCAATTTTTCTCAAGAAATATAACTAAAACTAGCAGTAATCACAGATTAACAGAGTTCGTTCGACATGTTTGTTACAACAGCTGAAAGAAGAAGTATTGATGTTTGTCGCAAATAGGTTTTTTTTACTTAATCAACTCTATGTACGTTGAAAAGTTGAATAGTTAAATATTTCTTGTTTTTAACTTCGCGTTAGAGAGTTATAGAGATTTGAATTTACAAAATGCTAATTACATGACGTAAATTCGGGAATTTGCCATTATTTCTACGTCGTATACAACTTAAGGAAAATCAATTTGTGAAAAACCAAATATAAACTGTGGAGGTAAAAACAAATAGTTGTATAATAAATGATTCCCGAATTTACGCCACCTAATTAGCATTTTGTAAATTCAAATCTCTATAACTCACTAACGCAACGTTAAAAACAAGAAATATTTAACTATTCAACTATTCAACTTTTCAACGTACATAGAATTGATTAAGCAAAAAAAAAAAAAAATGGGCGTTAGGTGCACTTTAAATATGCAAAGTATGCTCCTCGTCGAACGTAAAAACACAAGGCGACCTACTTTTTAAACATGTTATTATCCACGACAAGCTATATGTATGGTTTCGTTTCGTTCTAGTTAGAGCTGCTGCCTGAGAAAGAAAAATGTTTGTAATCTGTAACTCTACAGATCAGCTTCTGTATTGTTATATTGTCTTACCTTTATTATTTTCAATTACATTACTTTTCCCTGCCTCGAATATTGCAGGGTAACTGTATTTAAGTTTATATGTCTAATAGAGTTTTGCTTGTTGTTGTTTCGCAATGGGCTCTGTCAATTTTTGGCATAATCTGTCACTTGCTTTTTAATCTGTATTATAGCTTATTTGTATCGGTTTTCTTATTCTGTATTATTAGCATTACATTAATTTTCTTAGCTTAGCTATAGCTTACTTAGTTAAGTAGTCTCTTAATCCTTTCACTCCCAGAGTCACTTATGGAGACATGTAGTGTAGTTCTAACTTTTGAGTCTGTGGATGAAATCCTATGTTGTGACCATTCAAATGAAACCTCTTCAGCAGTACTTTTGCATGGTACCATTTGTTCTAACTTTTGAGTCTGTTGATAAAATCCTATGGTGTGACCATTCAAATGAAACCTCTTCAGCAGTACTTTTGCATGGTACCATTTGTTCTAACTTTTGAGTCTGTGGACGAAATCCTATGGTGTGACCATTCAAATGACACCTCTTCTGCAGTACTTTTGCATAGTGACATTTGTTTTTCAATATTTTACAAAAGTGAAATTTTAAAATTTTCTTGAATTTTGATTTTTGCCACTCTTGGGTTTGAAAGGGTTAAGTAGTCTGTTTACATAACTTACCTGTATTTCTCTCACCAACAGCCTGGAATGTAGCCTCAAAGCCCTTATATCTGTGACGATCATTCGAGTCAGACACAAAATTTACTCTCATGTATCGACCACTCGAGCGAAAAGTACCTGGACGTGACTTGGCATCACCACAATACTTTCCAATTCCAAGTTTCTTGCTAGAAGTGTACCTTCCATCTAACACCTGAACATAGTCTCCACAGGTGTCCATATGGTTCAGATCCAGCTGAAATCGGTTAAAGGTGAGCTTTACAATGTTCCCCCCGGGCACGGTGATGACCCAGCTACAGTTCATGTTCGGGGGGATAGAGATCCAGTGGGGGATTTCAGAGTTCCTTTGTCACCAGCTAATTTCAGGTTGTAATTATTGACATTTCCAGGAAAACACAGCTTCGTTGATTTTATGTCAGCTACAAAGAACAATTACAGAGTTAATACTCATCTATCTGCTCGAAACTTCAGTCGTTACTGATAACCCATCTTTGCAAGAGGAGAGAAGGGAAAAGGGCATTGCACTTCTTGTAGTTCTTAAAGTGTGTCACCTAAAGGCTTGCTGCCCTGAACCTCCACAAAAACCTCTACTATTGTGATCTCAAGAGGTTGTGATCTGCACGCCAGTTTGATTTTTTTTTTTTTTTGGACTGTGCTATTGCGTTTACCTTTTAGTCTTAAAAATTCCATTTGAAGTACGCAGATAGGTTTTAATTTCCTATACTGAGTTGGAAGTCAAATAATTGATGACTAAACATGTTTAAAACATTACATCATCTAGTTCTCTCTTCTTTCAAACAATGCGTATTTGTGTGACGCTAAACCATGTTCTTAATTCAGTCATCGAAACAAAGGAAGGAAGGAAGGAAGGAAGGAAGGAAGGAAGGAAGGAAGGAAGGAAGGAAGGAAGGAAGGAGGGAGGGAGGGAGGAGGGAGGAGGGAGGAGGGAGGGAGGGAGGGAGGGAGGGAGGGAGGGAGGGAGGGAGGGAGGGAGGGAGGGAGGGAGGGAGGGAGGGAGGGAGGGAGAAGATGAAAGATGTTTAACAGCTTGACTTCACAGTTTTCATGGGTTGTCTACAGACATTTGAAATAGTACTATTTTACAACATACCAGTCTGATCTACAGCTTCGAAATGCGCTTTGAAACCTTTGACAGCTCTCCATCTGTATCCTGGTTCCGAACGAAATCTCACCCACATGTATCTCCCCGATGAAAACAAATCTGCTGGTGTGTTTCGTGTGTTGTAATCGCAATAACGACCAATCTCAAAATTCGCTGATGTTTGTCCATCTCGAATTTCCACTAAGTCATTATCGTCTTTCCCTTTGTGACAATCATTAATGCTTGATTGGAGGTTAAAACTTTCAAACCTCAGCTTCACTCTTTTGCCAGGAGGGACAGTAATTATCCAAATACAGATCGCATCACTAGGGTATGGGGCAGGGTATTCAGGGCTGAAGAAAGTCCCAGAGGAACCATTTACCCTTAATACATCACTAAACAAATGCGAACTGGGATGGCAAATTGCAGATGCTTCTTCTGTTTAAAGAACAAAGACAAACAACATGAGATTACCCTCGTTAATACCTTATATTTTCTTGGAGTTTAGAATTCCCAAAAACCGTTAAAAGGCAGCCAGGTAAATTGTTTAGAGTAAAATGTTCACAATATTTCATGAGTCATGTTCTCCTAGATTATTTATCTTGTTGATGGGTACTGGTGATGTTTTCGAAAAAAATTGCCTGAGCCTAGCTTGTTCTAGGTGTTCAGATAGTAGGAAGCAAAACAGCAGGCGGTACGCAGAAGCAAAAATATTGTGAGTGCTGACGGTGGGGGTAAGGCGCGAAAGAGAGCGAGACACCCTCTCTCCCAACCCTCTCCCCCCCCCCCCCCCCCCCCTTCGTAACTTCAAGAACATTAAGGCTATGACAATGAAACCTATAGGGTACATAGTACGTCCAAAACTGTCTCTTTTGCGGTCCGCACAATGGAACGATGACGTCATATGACGTAGTTATTAGGTAATTAGTTATACGGCCGCCATCTTGGATTTCTGAAATTTTTTAAAACCTCTTAAAAACCGTCCAAATTGACTCAAAATTAATCAAAACCAATTAATAAACACTAAATGACGTAAAAATATAAAAGTTATACCAATAAACATTGTTTTTTTCATTCAAAAGTACAAATATGCAAATTTCCAAAAATATGGCTGTCAAAATCTTGTTGCCATGGGAACATCAAGACACGTGATCAATAAATTGTCATATGAAATTGCCCTCGTCCGGTGCAACGGTGCAACGGTGCAACCAACCGGAAAATACCGTTCCATTCACAACACGGAATACCCGGAATTTCAAATGGTCAAATGGAAAGCGCCCCTGGCCACGCTGTTACGCCGCAAAATGTAGTAATCACCGCAAACTATGTAATACTATCGCAAAATGTAAAAAAAATTGACGCAAGATGTAATAAAGTGTTTAACGAAAATGTAATAACATTTTAACGCAAAAATCCTATCAGAGGAAGTCAAAGAACGAAAGTGTTTTACTGTGACTGCAAATGCATCCAGCATAGGTGGATAGAAACAGAATGATTTGAAATGAACTGTGATATCTTTCTTCATCAGTAAATAATACAGCTAAAATAAGTTAATGTGGAGGAACAGGATTGAGCTAGAAAGCAAGATTGATACATTGTACGAAAACTAGTTCATCAATCGATGCAAGTTGAACACTTCAATAAACGGCCACATACGCAAACCCTTCGGAACTGCGACTTCGCTTAAACATGGTGCGTTTAAGGTGGTCAGACACGAGGGGTCATGAAGCAGGGACATGTCGCAGCGACATGTGGCAGCGACAAAAATTTGTGTAGTACACACTGAGGGTCATGTAGCAAAGAGTGTAGCGGGGACATGTAGCAGGGAAAAAATCATAGCGCTTGCACACCACATGAAAATGTCGCGGGGACTTGTCTCAGGGACATGCTGCAGCGACACGTCCCCTCGTGTGAACTGATACTATCATAATTGTGCAACACCAATTTTACGGACATTTTGTCCCCACGACGTGTCCCATTAAGTTCACCAGGTTAAACTCCGTGAGACATGTCGCGGGGACAAAATCTGCGGGAAAAAATTGGTACATTGGAGGACCTATTTTATTGCCTTGCATGTCTTCAATGTCCTTGAAACTTGCAGGCCATATAAGTTGATGATAAATCTCGAGATTGTCAAATTTTAAAAAAAAATTATCTCGCGGTTTCCAAATTATCATCACATTTGTAGGCGTAGACCAAATTACATGCAAAAATTGCAACAAGAACAGCTGAACGCACGCTAATCAAATCCTTCTTTCTCGCAATCGGCCAAAGCAAACCCCTCACTTTTTCACACACCATTTCAAATGGAATCAAACTACTATGAGATGAAACTGCATTCCCATCGCGCATCGTTTTCTTTAGATATTAGCCAATTATGTCGATAGTATGTTTTTCACTGTATTTATAATCCCCAAAACTTCATCCCCAAATATTTCCAAAACGCTCTCATACATTTCTTTTAAACTTTGTCCAGTTGAAGCCCATGGTCAAATCAATTAGTACAGTAGCGGGTCTTACATAAATTTCTCTTGATCTAGAGAAACTCCGCAACTTGTTAATTTCGGAGGATCGCCATTCCGTTGCCATGGAAGCACCGATGTAAACAAATCCTATACTCCCATAAAGTTAAATGTATTGTGTGTTTGCATGCAAAGTGGCTTGTCTTTTTATGCGCTACAACAAAAGATATGGCCCATTAAAATTGAAAGGGTGTGGACTTGAGAAATGGGTACGAGCCTCCTTAAGAAAAGCGTTTTGACGACTGACCGTTAAAAAGCGGTCGTTCCGGTAGGAAATGAAATGAAATGGTCCTTCCCACTGGAAATTTCTAATGAGAAGAACCGTTCCATTTGATTTCCCACTGGAACGACACAATACAAAAGGAAAGCGCTCTTGGATCGAGTTTCAATTTGAATTTTTCATCTAAAAACGAGTAAGAAAATCAAATACCACATCTCATTCTAGTGAGTCTTATATGGTGTAACAAACACACATGCACTGTTCTCATACACTGCATATACAAGTATAACACTGCATTACAATGTACGGGGAGCAAGTTAATATTTCATTGAGCTCCGGACATAACGAGCATCAAGGTGTGGCAATACCTCTACATTTTGCGTTAGTATTACAATTTCCGGCGATTATCACATTTTGCGGCGTAACACATGCTGCCTTCCTAATAAAATTAAGTCAAGTCAATGTAAATCTGCCACAATACCTTTTTTAACCGCTGAATAATTGAAGCTAAACCCTCCTGATCGGTTTCCATACTGAATTAACAGGTTAGGTAAAGCATGGAACTTCACATACAGCGACTGTCCAGTAGAATAGATAACATCAGGGCGGGTATTGCCACAATAAGCTCCAATGAGTTTGGACATTGATGTTGCACCATCATAAAACGTCAAAGTATCGGCATGGGCATACTGGCAGCTATAGCTGCCTTTTAGTAAGCCTTTTTCCAAGTTAAAGTCATTGAATACTACCTTCACTACATAGGACTCAGAGTAGTTTGAAGGAATCTTAATATGCCAGGAACATTCTGTGTTGTCATCATAATGCTGGGGATATTTTGGGCTTGTTTTATATTTGCCGTAGCTCTTTGGTGAGACAGTAAGGATCTGTTTTTCACCGGCAGTACAAGCTGTTCAAAAAAACCAAACAGAATATAACAATATTAATTAATGTACATGTACATGCAATTAAAATTACATACAACCTTGAGGTACATGTAACTCGTGCATTTGTGCTATATTAATTCAAAAAGTTTGAGTTTTGGATATTTCAAACATACATGTATATTATCATGTTGACTCCTACTTGTATTATTAATGAATCAAAGTACCCCTCTAACTTTTGCAAGCAGCTGATTCTTGTTAAAGAAGCTTTTACAATGAAATAACTTTTAGAATAAATTATTATAGTTAACAACTATTCGCCACAAATTAATTTTAATTACAGCTGTATATGTCATGGAAAAAATAATAGTGAAATAATATACAGTGGAACTCCGCTCTATGGACACCCGCTTAATACGGACACCCGCTTATAATGGACAGTTTCGTTTGTCCCGACAAAAAGCTCATATATTTTCTCTAAAATTAACCCGCTTTATACGGACACCGGTTAATACAGACAACGGACACTTTTTGTGTCCCGAGTCACAAACTCTTGTATATTGTCAACCCCGCTTTACGTACACTAGTTATCTGCACACTGTCTATTTTCATTGTCACAAAAACTAAAAGCGTCAGTACAAAGTAAAGTCGCAGACTTTTTGAAATGAATTCATTGTCGCGCCTGTTTCAATAACAATACAATACTTAAAACATTTTACTCTGAGACTATGATAAAAAATCGTGAGGTTTCTTTAGGATGAACTTGTTTCTGTTACAGTTAAGAAATTAAACAACGTTTTCTCGTAAACTGGCTGCTTTGGTCTTTATATCGATAAAACGTGTCCTTGACGTTTTCTCTGAAAGCCCGCTTAATACGGACACCCGGATAATACGGACACTATGGCATGTCCCCTTGGTGTCCGTATTAACCGGGTTCCACTGTAGAACGAAAATGACAATTATATTTTATAGCGGAGCACTTGCCGGGCCGAAGGCCCGGCTGCACAGCCCCATACTCATAGAACCTATGCCCGTCATTTTTCATGGTCATGGTTAGCAGAATGTTTCGCGGGCGCGCCTCCGTGACATGTGTCAGTCAGTTGCGCAAGGCAAACTTGCGTGCGCGTATGACGTCCCAAAACATGCGCGTATGATGCCACATGCGCGGCTACACAGCTGTCAGCTCGGTACCGGTAAACACTTTTTAAAGTTTTAAAAAAAGTTGAATCTATCGCAGTGTTTAGCGGAGCAGTAAAGCTGTTACTTCCCTGCATTTTTTCGCAGTTTGCTACTAAAACAGGGATACTAATTAAGGGATACTCAAAAGCCACTTTAGTGGAAAAAGAAGAGCTTTTGGGGATAAAATCTTGCTTCAAGGAACCCTCATACGTTTTTATCAATGCAGGAGCAATGCGGGGAGATGCGGCGAGATGCCCTCGATAGGATTAACCTCAGGTACATGTATCTCCTTTTCATTGTATTAAACTGAGTCTAAATTGTTTATATGTTTATATTGATTTTAATGAATAAAGTATTATTAACCGAAGCTAAAGCCGAATTTTGTGTTTGAAATAACTGGTCTTCCTGTTGGAATTTGAACTTAAAATAATTTGGCATGCGCCCATTAGGAAGTGTTCAGCACTTCTTCTTTCCAAAACTGAAGAGAAAGGGAAAGGTAAAACTATGATCATAGTTACTGTATCAAATAGTAGCACTTTCAATGTGCCTTAATTGTGATATTTTAATGCAATGGTGCGATTTTGCATTGCCTCCAAATTGCATAAAAGTTATTTAAAAACATCAAAAAAAAAAAAAAATCATAAAATAGAACTAAATAAATGGAAATTTTAGTGGAATCCACAAGGTGACATGGCTCTTATAATTACTTCCACTATTTCGGGATCAAATTTGAATTTTGAAAATTTCCAAATTCAAATGTAGTACTGGCCAGTCCTGTTATGGTACAATATTTTTGTATGATTCATTTTCAATCGTTCCAACATTAAATGTTGAATCAGTGGAACATGGACTTCAATTTTTTAGTATAAAAAAATGGGTCAAAAATTTCATTTGATAGGCACTTTAAAAAGCATTTCAACATGATCATTACATACAACCAATCATGTTTTCTGGTATAACGTGATTTCAAAATCCTACTCACCCGACTTTGCATTTTCAGATATGCAAATTACAAATATAACAAATATACAGTAACATATTCCCACTACCTGCAATACACATGAATATACAATGAGATACATGGTATAGTCACTATCCACAGGTGTGGACAGTGGTACATTCATATACATTGAAGGCAGTGCATCATGTTGTGCCTGGAGATTGGGAGGGTACATGGGTCGCTGGCCACACTCTGATATGTTGTTCGACAAATGCACACAATACAAAGAATGGTGGTAATATATACAATGCTATGCATTGTGGGATATCTATTGTTATGGAAATACTCTTGCTTTACTGTCAGTACTGAGAATAGTAAAATGTTTATTATGTACATGTACTGGTAATGTTAAATTTCATGTATTATAAATGCTTATATACTGTACAACTCACTATTATCGGTACTTTGAGCCAATGAAGCTTCAGTCCACACAATCAATAAAACACCTGATAAAAAATGATAAATAATAAAACATTTTATACATGTAAATACAGATTTAAAATAATAAGTTGATAGATGATCAGTGACCTAATAAAACCCTGTACTATCACTTCCAGAGTCAATTAAAAAGACAATATTTTTTTCCATATATAGTGTTGTCCTATCAAAAGCTCTCCATTTTCTTAAATTTGGATTTTGGCACTCTTTCACTTTGGAGTTACTGAATGATGCAGTGAACAAGTTCATTTTGGAACCAAGAAATAACTTACTTTCATCCAATTTACTTAGGACTGATTGCCATTCATGTAGATTTGTTTTAATATTAATAGTTATGGAGTTGAACTTCCAAGGACTTTCAATTTCAATTCACACCTCAAGTGGCTGGCAAACCTTGTTTGAATAGCCCATTTCCAAGTTGCTCTAAGCCTCCTTTTCAAACCAAGGCCAAGGGCAAAACTATGAGGGCTCGTTCTGGTCAATATACATTATTGAAATAATAAAAAGTTCTGTGTTACTTTGCAATTATTTTTCCGGTGTTTCATAAATAATTATTATGTACTACTACAATTATTTACATGTGTACAAATTAATTTTGCCAACCTTTGGAGATTAAAAACAGGGAGATTTTATTTTTTTCTGAGAGTGAATGAGGGTGAATTCTGAGGGTGAAATGTTTTCGCGCTGAAGGGGTGAATGGAGCGACTTTTTTTTTTTTGGTCGTGAGGATGTAGTGGGGTCCGCAAAACGGCATTCCTGCGTTTGTGAAGTTAAAATATGATGAAAGACCGCATTTGTTTTTTTTTTTTTTGATTTTGGGAAAATTTGGGTTAAAATCTTAGCCAATTGTGGAGAAAAGATCCAAAGTCGCTTTTATCTGGGAGATTTAGTGACCCGTACGGGAGACTGGGAGATTCGTTCCGTATCCGGGAGACTCCCGGATAATCCAGGAGAGTTGGCATCTCTGCCCTAACACCAATACAAAGTGTTTTCAACATGGAGGCTAACAAGGAAGGAATTATTTTATCAATTGAAAATATCACTCAACTTACAAAAATAGTGGGGAAATCAAGCCTACCGTCTGGTTCTTCAAACAAAGTCTTCATTATCTCTTAGTCATCATTACTTGTTGGTGTAATGACTAACAGTAATTTTAAGTTTGCAGACAACAACAACAGCAACAATCTTTATTATGCTCTTAATACAAAAGTGTAGAATCATTAAAGGGAAAAAATGTGAAAGAAAGAGCACATGCAGCCACTCAGAAATAACAAATTTAAAGCTAATCGCGCTGAGTGGCTGGGCCATGCGGATGAGTAACTAGATATCAAAGTTGTTATAAATAGACAGATAAAACTAGGTGCTTTATAATTACAAATGATTTAAGAAAGTTTGGACTCGAGTTTGGACTGAAATACCATTATACATAATTATACATAACTTGATTGTCTTCATACCTTCGATAACAACGAGCACCGATTTGTGACTGAAATTCAAGGGCTTCAGATTATGACGTATTAGATTATATGAGTAGTATGTAGCCTGTGTCAGGCATAAACATTCTGCTCCTCTATGATGCAGGCTTAGAGTAGTGTAGTACGTTTAAATAAGTTCATATATACATGTACATCACTTGTATGATTATTTCATATAATGTTATTGTAAGTCAGAATTATATTACAATGTAATGAGATAAAAACAAAGACAAAGAACACTCAGAAATGTTTTTGAACACAGGAATCTAAAGCTCTAACAGAAGCAAAAATGACATAAGGAAATCTCCCTAGCTTTTGCAGTACCTAACCTAAAACTACATTGTTAAAAACAACTGGCATTTTTTACAACAGCAGTCACTACTCTGATTGAGAACAACTCTGGATTTGTGCAGGCTTATCACTATTTATTTTCACAGAACATTCAGAATCCTTGTTGCCATTACCCTTCACCGCTGTCGTTGTGTAGGTATGGGCATTACAGGTATTTTAAAGGTTGGTTGTGCAGCTTTCTTAGGATATTATTTTTGTATCAGTTGAATAGCAGGTGGGCGGTGGAAGCATGACAAAATAACAAGTTCTGTCAATTTTTTTTTTTTT
This sequence comes from Cladopsammia gracilis, assembly GCA_022457155.1. Taxonomy (NCBI): domain Eukaryota; kingdom Metazoa; phylum Cnidaria; class Anthozoa; order Scleractinia; family Dendrophylliidae; genus Cladopsammia; species Cladopsammia gracilis. The sequence goes on from JAJGOT010000073.1 coordinate 560,268, forward strand.
ATACAATGTATTAAGAATGAGATTCAATGAACGATAATTATTCAACATACACTTCAAACAGGTGTTACATTCACAGCAACAATCTGGAGAAAAAAAATATACTTATATACTTTGTCTATCAACCAAAGTAAACACTGGCAACCGCAACTACAATAATTTAGTTGGACTGCAATGTTGAAAATCACCAGTGTTCAACACACATTGGATGATAGGATTCACCAATGTCAGCAAGCAAAGGCATATGGGATTTGCTAATAAATTATATTCATGCAGAGGAAAAATTAATTCATGGTCAGAAAAAAAAATAATTCACAACGTATAAAACAACGTATAAATAATTATAGGAAACGTAAAATTAATTCGTACACATGTAAATAATTCTAGTAGTACATGTAATAATTATGAAACACCATAAAAATAATTACAAACACAGTTTTATTATTTCTATAATGGGAAAAATATATGAGGATAATTTTGACCAGAACGGGCGGCCCTCATACAAAACCATTCATATGAAAATGAGTTTTCTTTCAGGTGCCACGAAGCTCTTTAGAACCTCTAATTTATTGGCCCTGGGTATCACAAAGCTCTATTGTTTCAGGGCTAGGGTCCATTCTTCTGTTGTTTGCTCTATCGTTTTCTCAGCCAATCCTGTGAGGCGTTCCGAGAGCTTTGTCTGCCCTTTTCTTTCACACGCAAATAAAACCTAGTAGGTTTTATGTCAAATAAAGAAACAGGTAAACTTGGTAATTAACTGCAACATCTACATGTAAGAACTTAAGTATATGCATACATGTGCACACACATGTATGAAAAAAATTGAAATGCGATTGCCTTCTTTCTAGCCCAGAAAGATCTGTCAAATTTTACCAGAAAAAATTTTTTACCAAGTATCTCAAGTTCACCATATATTCTTCATATTTTATAGATATGAAATTTGAATTCGTTTCTTTATAATTTTCTTCATACAAACGCTGACTGTAAAGTATTTTGTGATCTGTTTGCCACATTTTCAAAATGGCGGCGAATTTTACTCTTATTGTTATTTTCAGTCTTGCATTGAAACTCTTGACGCAAATATAAAGCTTTAGCTTATCATCAAGCTTAAATAAAAGCTGTACGGTGCCATCCAAGCTACGACAACTTTTAATGTGTATTAATACGAACAGCTGCCGTCAGCTCTTGCATTATTTTGTTCTAACAGGAATTGGCTATGAAAAGCTTACATTTAACTAATTTAAGGGAGTAAATTATAAAATCTACATTAGAAGTTCACTTACCTAAAACGTTCAAGCTCGCAGTTATTTCCATGAGTTAATATGTTAATCTGAGGCAAGTACAACGATTTAATAGAACATCGCAGATCGACAGCATAGTGAACTTGTCAAATCGATCGATCGCGAAGAAAACATGTTTTGGCGAAAAAACTGGGTACCAAACGAGTTTCTCCACAGTCAGCCCACTCGAGACTGTGCTAACAGCGCGCGGTTACCAAACAGGCATATGTAAAAGGAAATTGAATTGAACTGGACTGGACAAGACTGGATTTGTAAACATGGATTTGTAAAATTAAAAAAAATAATAATTAAAAAAATATAAATAGTTTCTTTCGACTTTTTACTCACAGATTTTATTTTTTTACTGTCCATGTTTTACAAATCCACGTTTTACAAATCCACGTTTTACAAATCCACGTTTTTACAAATCCACGTTTTTACAAATCGAGGTTTTACAAATCCGTGTTTTACAAACCCATGTTTTACAAATCCGTGTCTTAGAAATCCATGTCTTACACGTTTTACAAACCCACGTTTTACAAATCCATATTTTACAGATCCATATTTTACAAATCCAGTCCAGTCCATTCCAATCCAGTCTATATTTTAAAATATGACAACCAAACACGCGTTCGCGAATCATCGCACTTCATTCCAGGCGGGAAAAATGTGAAACTTCCGAATGGATTTCGAACGATTTTACCAGAAAAAAAAAGTAAAATAATTAAAACAACCTAATTCGAAGTCAGGCACAGTGTTAAAGGGAAGATTACATTCAACTGAATAAAAAAGATTATTGAAGCTACAGGTGTAGCGGCTTATGATCTGTCTACTATTCACGGATCCCTGAGTTTGCAAATGACAACATGCAGTCAAATTTAAAAGTGTTATTTTAAAAAGTCGGTTTCTGCAAACTATACCTTTTTATGTTTCAACTAGCGTTTAGCGAAAGCCAAAATGCAACCGTGGACAGCTGTTTCGACCTGGTTGGGTCTCGTCAGCACGGTGTAGCAGATAGATAGATATTTTGGCGTTCGCGCTAGTTTTTCTATCTTTTTGTTGCTACACCGTGCTGACGAGACCCAACCAGGTCGAAACAGCTGTCCACGGTTGCATTTTGGCTTTCAGTTTGGGCTCTATCATGTCGTTGTCGCGTTATTGTTCTACGTAGTATCAGCTTTGCTCACTATGTTTGTTTTCTTTGATTGACGTCCCCCAAAACCAGGAGCTTATTACCTTAAGCTCCTCACAAAACTCAACTTCTGATCCACCTCATTCTCGTCCCCAGAGCTCCACGGTTTTTTTTTTTTTAATTGCGTCTCATGTAGCTTTGGTAACGAACAGAACTTCGATTTTTTTTTCATTGGCCGTTTAAAAATGAATGCGCAACAAGGTAAAAAATGTATCCTTTTACACATAAGGTTTTACTTCCGGTTAAATTTCAAATGTTGACCATGGCGACAACACCAACATAACCAACGTTTCAATTTCAACGCATGATCAACGACCAATGCCACCCAGTTTTGTTGTTTGGTTTAGCAGGTAAAGATACGACTGCTAAATTTCAAAGTATAACGGGATCGATTGTCGCTGAATGTGAGCGATTCGTTTCCAAAAATCATCAGTATGTTGTCTTGGAAGACGAAGCTATTAGCGGCCACAAATATTAAAGAAGTATGTACATACTTAGTCCCTGTGACAAGCAACATGTTGCTTGCCTCAGGGCGAGTTAAGAGAGGCAGAAATCCTGAATAAAGGCCAAGGCCGAAAAGAAATATTACTACTTGGTGACCCATTTTAAATAATAACAACACAACAACGCTATTACCAAGTTGTATTTCATTTATTAGGTAGTACATTTTGCTGAAAGATAAAATACAAATCAAAAAGGGAGACAAAGGTCACTTGCAGCCCAATTTAAATGACATGTATATGCATGACAAGCCCTTAAGCAAGTCAAATGGCAAAAGAACAACACCCTCAGAAAAAGCTGTACAAGCTCGTTATCTTCTCCTGTGAAACAAACTATTTTGGATTAATGTGTTTCGCACTCCCTTGAAGGACGCTCCAAAAACAAAATCACCATGTGTTTGCATTGACTTGCTTTTACAATTATTTCATATTACATTTTAATTGGAATGTCATCTACGGTGAATACACAACAATAAAGGAAGAGACGGACCAGCTTTGCAAACTTTATTGTTTCATTGACAGAATTGCCCTAGCGCAATGAAAAAAACGTAAACTTACGAGTTTAAATCTTTATTTAATGGGCTATCAAAATATGAGCAAGCTATGAGTCCCGGAAGGTACGCACCGAACAATATGAGTAGCCAAATTGGTTGAGCAACAAACCACGAATTGTCATCGGCAAAACTAAAAATGTTCGTAAAGCTACTCAGCAACCTAAGTACAAAAAAAAAAAAAAAAAAACGTTCACCTATTTTTAATAAACTCGGGTCCTATCTACATCATACACTGAATTTTCAATGAAAGGACTTGATGGCCAAAAAAAGAAAGGACTTATACTTTGTGTAACACTCTTGCACAGAAAACCGCCAGAGCGAGAAGGCACCCTGGATAAACCGAACATTGTTATTATGATGATTATTAATTAAGGGATGTGAATATGTGATTATTAATTAAGGGGATGTGAATAAACATCCAATGTGAGATAATGCTTCATTGCTCTCTCTTTTTTCTTTTAGATAGCAATACTATCTGGAATTCGCTCGGGTAACAGATAGATATAAGGCAACTCCAAGGATTCATTCCGAGCCTTTATCGAATCTGAAATTTGCTGGAGAGAAGCCTGGAAACGACCAATTGCGTCTTCTGCGTCATCGCCAGTCAGCAGTGTATGTGTGATGTTACCAAGGAAACGCTGAAAGAGAAAGAGGGTGAAAATAAATTTCGAGAGAAATTAAAACTAACAAACAAGTGAAATGAACCAAAACCACTTGGTGTTTTATGCTTTGTTTTTTTTTTGTAAGAAATACCACCAATAACATTGCAATTTGAGAATATAGTCAGTGAACAGGCCAGAAAGGGAAGCTAGCCGAGTGCAGACTGGAAGAGGAGCTGAGGTACCCAAGCCCCATTTTTTTTAAACCCCGTACTTCGACTTATATAAGACTGTTGATTTATATTTCAACTCTTTGAAAAACACGGTGTAACCTTAAAGTAAGTCTGATTAAAATACGTCTGAAAAGCTTAGCTTCGGGAAGGAAATCCAGTTTGTGATTCAACACATTGACACACTGCCCAAATATGGTCATAAAGCTTTCGATAACCTTAAACACGAAGTTCCGGTACAAAAGGCTTAGCCCCTCCCCCCATTTCACACCATTTGGGTGTGAAATGCAAATTAAGGCGTCTTTCAGTCAAAAAACGTGGTTAACTTGTACGTCCTTTAAATATAATTTGCTTCAAAAATCGAATTAAACTTAGATTTTAACTAAAAAGAAATAAAGTTTTTCCAAATTGTGTTAGCAATGGTCTTAGTAATGACGCATGTTTGTTGTCAGTTGTTAATGCTTCAGTGGTTGATTGACAACTGGAGGTGAGAATGGCCAGGCTAGGCTCCTTTTAGAACTAAAATCTGCAAAGGACCGCAAACGATAATGCTGTAAACGATACGTAGGATCTACGAAAGACCTAATCAGCCAAAAAATGAACAAAGAAACGTCAAACTGCAAGGCTGATCCGACTACGTAAAAAGGTAGATTTTGCGAGACACCAATGCGACAGAAACCGATAAAGCTGGGTAGCAACCGCGGACAGCTGTTTCGCCCTTGTATTGGGGCTCGTCAGCGCGGTGTAGCTTGTTACAAGCGGTTCTTTCAGACATTTCGCCGTTCTGTTTAAGTAATTGAACTTTTTAAGACATGAAACACTTGTAACTAAGAATTCTATGCCATTTTACTGTGTTTCAATTTGTGTAGCCACAACTCTGTCCCGCTCTTTACGTGGACGAAAGCTCTTCGTAGAAACTCTCAATTTGTATACGCTAAACTAATTTTAGCTTGGCAAAATTTTCAATCGCTGCTTGTTGTGTAAGAAATGGCGCGAGGTAAAATACTCTTTCATATACGTACATTATAAGGTTGTATATCTCAATTTTTTTCTCAATTAAAACTGTGATTTGTTATCAATGTGTTGAATTATAAAACACTTATAAAGCTTAAGCTTGCGCAAAAGAGTACTAAAACTTGTGGAATTATGAGAGTGAGATATTCGGAAAGGGCATGACGAAAAATGCCCGCTCGCCAAAAATCAGCATCTTATTGCAATTTGGGGTGAGATATTGGTACCGTTATGCTCTGATGACTCCATACAAAACCTTCTAATTTTGGCCTTGGTTCATTACGTAATGACTGCCAACTCCCCGTTATTAAATGCTGGTTGACCATGCAATTGGCGCTTGATGCTTTACCAAATCGCATTTAAGCTATATATATTTACACGTGATGAAGTGATTGGGAAAGATAGGGTGATGTGGACTGAACATAAGTTAGATATAAGGAACGTTATAAATCGGTCAGGACATTGATGCCCAAGCTCACCTCATCATCGGCAAATTGTGTGGATACATACAAGAAAGCAATTTGGTGAGCAGCCTGAGACTTGTTAGGAAGCGTTTTCATAATAGACTTCAAAGTAGCTTCTTTTTTCTTGGTTGGCGGAGGGCGGCGCATCAGTGGAGGATTATTTGGGACGAAACCTGCAACGTCCATCAGCCCAAAGTTCACTGCAGCATGCTGGCACGAACACGTGAATATTAAGCATGTAAGTAGGTGAACAAGCTGGTCACGTGTCTCAAGACTCTTTGGAAGCTCGTGATCGATGTCGCCCTCTCTCAAAGGAAAGCCATTATCGTGTACGTCTTGCACCCAGGCTTGAAGCTCGGTATCCTTGGCAACGTCATCATTTGACTTGTAACTGATGTAGATGACTTCTTGGACAAAAGTTGTGACGGTTTTCCATAGACGAAGGGCGTCATCCCTAGATAAAACAAATGTAACTTTTACGTAATAGTCGTATATGTTGTGGTGCAATTTTGCCCCTGGTGCAAATTTTATTTTCCTTTGTTCAAAACTCATTATCATGCATTATCATATATTTCCATACCCAAAAACAAAGAAAAATAAAATCTGCACCAAGGACAAAATTGCACCACAACATATACATGTAACTGCCTTACATTGCTTTCATTGGTATTTCATTTGAGATGGTCCTTGATGATGGAAAGTACGCTTTCATTGCAAGTGAAAGAAGTGAAAGTTCTATCTATTGCACTACATTTGTCAGAAAACGAACCTACAGTGCTGGAGAAAGACCTTGGGACACTTAACAAAGTACCACGCAGTGAGAAAGTCTGTTAAAGAAAGAAGCTACCGTTCCATTTCCTGAGCCGCCCTCCAGCCCCAGCCCCAACCCCCCCCCCCCCCCCCCCATACCCACTCTCTCGATACAAAGTTGTTTGTGACATTGTATTGGCGGTGTGGAAGGGAGGTGAAGATAATTTATGGGGAAAAAGTTTAAATGTCCGAACACTTTTGAACGAGATTGTAGTTGATTCCCGGCTGCTGTGTATTATATATTGACCCATTTGCGAAGGAAAAAAATAATTTTAAATTGTATTCACCTGTAATAATATTTCGGTAATTTCGAAGCATCGTCGACACCTTTCTCTTTAAGCATTTCAGGTAGTGAAAGCATGCCAAACCGGAATGTCTTGTAAGTCTTTCTCAGAAGCTGCATGGTGCCATCCTTTTTAACAAATTGGTGCCTGACGAAATTGTTGATGGCCATCACAGAGCGAAGATGAGGAAACAGAATTTTAAAGACGGGATGAAGTGAGGGCAGCTGACGCCACGCCGCTACAGCAAATGGTTCCATCACCATGTGGGTCTTGAGAGCATGAGCGTTTACCTTCGGGACAAGGAAATATGTATAAGAAATCGTATGAACACGAGTGCATTTCGTGATTTATGGGCAAAATTGATGTTTTGAAGGTTCTCAAATTAGCACTGCAGTGCTAATCTGAAGAGGGTTAAATATAAATTATTAAAGTGATCACACCCGGCCGGAGCCAAAAGGATTAAGTTAGTTAGCTACGCATGGGCGATGGACGTATGCGATCCAATGCGATAGTGTTCCACCACAATTCTTTCAAACTCTTTCCAACATCGTAATAGTCCTTACTTGGAACTCAGAATCAATTGCTCTGGCTCGGGCACTACCGTATGTCACTTGTATTAACGTTCGGGTGTTAAGTACAATCTCGGCACAGAAGGCAGTACAATATTCGGCACAGAAGGCTAATTGACAACATTGTAAATAAATGACATCGATAACACTATAAACTAAGTATAAAACATTTTAAATAACGATTCCAACTGCTAGAAGGCTGACTAGATGGCTTTTTATAAGGCGTGACGTAAGATTTGAAAACGGGACTATAGTGTTAAGGCGTCTTCACACGACAAACTAATTAAAGTCGACACACTCCGAAAAGTTGACGATCTGGTGTTTTCACACAATAAACTTCTACACACCTCAACTTCGTGGCGCGCGAAGGAAAATAATGTGAATGCTGATAGTGCATGGCAGAAGTAGCCAAAGAAGGCTAAGGAATCAGACGTTTTCGAACTCTACAATGAATTCCTTGCCTTCGCCGAACAATTTTTAAAAAAGTAATACCTACCTGTTGCTCATGATAGTCAGCATAACGAAGCCACATTTTTGCCAACAGCCAATCATATTTTGAGTCTTCAGGAGTCCATATTGGGTTAGTGTCACTGGGCTGCTGGAACAACTGAATGGCAATTGGTACTAGATCTCCGGAGCTCTTCACGTAAAAGAGTCCTAGGGGTTGTGCTGTGTGACTAAACTCGCTATCTTCTGTGTCAGTGATGCCTTCAAGGACCTTGTAATCCACAATGTACACGTGGCCTTCCTATTGTCACAAAGTAGTAAAGAACAAAAATAATTGATTTTATTTTTTGCGAACTTCTTAGTTTTAAAACTCATTGAAATCTTTCACCCTCTTGACTGGCTGCAGCTCCCTCCAAGTGTGGGCGGATTGAGTGGCTGCAACTCCCCCCCCCCCCCCCCCCCCCGTCATGTGTATTTGCGCTGTTACAATATTTCGAACAATTTTTACCTCTAGCTAATAGATAGTCTGTGATACAGTCTAGAAGGTTAGGTAAATATTATGTGTTATAGGTTATAGCGCTGCTGGGGGTCCGTGACATTATCCAAAATGGCCGCAAAGTAATGAATTTAATAAATATTATATACGACAAGATAAATATATTTTTTGCTAGACTTGTAAAATATGATACATTTAAACATGTTGGTGCTTTTGGTGGCGTTTTATATGTTATGTTACCGAAGAAAGGTATCAAAAATGGTTTTACCTGATGCTACTTTTGACGTCATACCATTACCATAGTACTCGATTTTCGCCAAAGTTTACCAAAATGTGTCTCAAGGAAAAAACGAAGAGCTACTGAAGACGGCATGTGCTAACAAGAAATGCTCGAGGGTTAAAAGGCGGCACCGAATAAAAAAAGAAGGCAGCTCTAAACGAACTAGACTTGACGCAAGTTGACTTTCGCTTTTTTAGTCGAGTTTTATTCGGTAAATTTGCGCGCGGAATCAAGTTAAGTCGCGACGAACCTAACTTAGCGAAAATGATATTTGAAGGGACTTGTGGAAAGTCTACAAAGGAACATGAAGAAATCATTCCTTGCAGCTCTTATTTGAATGGTTAACTTCAGAAGTTAATCCGCAGAGATGAAATCGCATTGCATTATTGAGGATAGGAAAAAAAACAGACAAACTTTGAGACCAAAACTGGATTAGAACCCACCCCTATTTTAACCCCCGGACGTACACGCAAACGTATACCCCCACTGTAGTACAAGAGAGGTGGGGGGGGGGGGGGGGGGGTTGTTGCACCCCCCTCCCCCCTTGGGTTTTTCCGATGTTGCAATACTTCGGAAATATTTTACATCTAATAGATAGCCCGCGATGTGCTCTAAAAGATAAGGCAATATGGGTTGTGACGCTGCTGGGGGTCCGTGACGTCATCCAAAATGGCCGCCAATACGGCTTAAGGATAAATAAACAGCAACTGGAAACGGCATGTGCTAATCTTAAATGGTCTTGAAAATATCGGAGAAAAATCTAAAGGGGAGGGGTGGGGGGGGGGGGGGGGGAGGGGGTTGCTGTACGTCCGAGGGTTAAACCCGTGCTTCAGTGCGATGTTAGGGTATACCTCTGGTACACCAACAGTAAAGCATTTGCTTCAAGTGGAGAACAATTTCACTTAAGTAAGTTAATTTAATTATAAAGGAATAAAGAATAATGACGTTTATGATATTGAGCGTTGACATTTTGCACAACTAACCATACAGCGTAAAATATATTGCCAAAAAGTAAGAGGTGGTTTAATTACATTTATGGGACTTGATAAGAGCATGCCATATAGAGCGTATGCACATGACGTCACGGCGGCCATATTGGTGTACCAAAACAATAGAACGGCGGCCATGTTGGTGTACCAAAACAATCCTGTGGGATTTGAACGCTTTTCTTATGTTAACACTTTCTTTTGTTCCAATAAATTTGCATAGCTGCTTGCCACGTGAGTGCATACGCTCTATATGAATAAACCTTTAAATTTTATCCCTACTGAATGCGCCAATGCATACTGACCTTTACTTCCTGTTCTAATGTCAGCCCACGATCCAGAACACTTTTCGCCATCTCTTCGGTAACTGGAAAATTACTTGGCAATTTCTCACAACGCTGAATAACATTTGGGTTGCAACCATTTAGGAACATTGACCCGAAGACGCTGTCGGTCATCCATCTATCACCTTCGACAATTTTCGGCACCCCACCATAAGGCCTTTTGAGAATCTTTTGAAAATCATCGAAGTCATCCCAGGGCTCGAACAGAGTTGCCAGATGAGCAAGGCCAAGATCCGTAACTGCCTTCTTTTTGTCGTCTTCAATGGAATTTTTAGCCTCATTAGAAAACTGTGAATCCCTTGGGATATCAACGTGATTGGCAGCTTGCACATGCCCGGGAAGCTCTTCGAAGCCTGCAAAGGATCCCCACTTATAACTTTCTTGACGCTGCTGCAGCTCCAGTTTGCGTTGGCTTTTCACGGCATCTGGTTGATCTTGGAAGGGAAGAATAGCTAAAAAGAAGGAAATGAGGCAATAAAACACTTGCCAGAAGGGTGCAAATACCTCTTATTCGTCAGCAGAGTTCACTTTCTCTACCGAAAGTAACGAACCCGAATTAGGTTTTTGGCCCAAGAGCAAAGCGGATCAAGGGGTGGGGTGGGACAAACGAGTAGCCGTAACGTTTATTATGTCTGTCAAATCAAATTAAGAGGGACTTTAAAAAGATTTTACAATCTTAACATTGATTTTTGCTAGTAGAGTACCTAAAAACTAGCTAATAGCTAAGTGTGCTTCCATGTTAAATGAGTATGGTATGGTATGGCATGGCATAGTATGGCATGGTATGGTATGGTATGCCACGCCTGTTTCGCGTGTCTTTGTAGCTACATTTTAGTGTGTGAATTGAAAATATCATAATAACATGATTTATCCTTTCATTGGTACACATCATAAATATTTCTAGTTCGATAATACCAAGATTTGTTATACCTTTTCCCTCAAATACAACCAAATCCGACAACACCCAACGATGGCACGGAAACTCGAAGGGATCTTCATGGCTGGAGTTTATCACAGAGATCTTGTTAACGAACCAATCAGGGTTCTTGTGCCACCAGCCGCCACCATCGTTGTGAAGATGGATCATCAGTACCTCTCCAACATCCATGGCCTCTACCGAGTATTCGTCAATATCTCCCCTTTCAAAGTCATTGCCCCAGTTGTCCAACTTAATCATGTCTGTCTTTCCTTTGGTTCCTATATTATAAGAAACAATCAGTTGGAATATCTTAAATGTAGTTTAGTAATTTAAATAATTGCCCAAGTTCAAAGATAAATACATTTTCAAATTATATTTTGCAAATTATGGAAAAACAATCACCACCACTGGAAAGTACTGCATGCTCAGTAGGTTTCATTTGAATGGTCACGCTTCAGTATGTTTTTAGTCCACAAACGCAAAAGTTAAAACCACCTTGTATAGCATAATAAAATGCAGTATATGAATTCAAGGCACGGCTCAGAAGCTTTGATTTCGAACTGGAACGCTGGAACCACGCTGGAACCACCATGTACAGCATAATAAACAACACCACAAGATTGTAATGCTCAGAAGCTTTGATTTGAATAGTGAAACTTCTGGAATTTACACATCTATTCATTCCCCCCTCCCTTACTGATTATTCCCATATTCATTCCACCCCCTGTACTAATTATCCCCCTATTCATTCCGCCCCCTTTACTAATTATCCCCCTATTCATTCCACCCCCTTTACTAATTATCCCCCTATTCATTCCACCCCCTTTACTAATTATCCCCCTATTCATTCCCCCACCCCCCACCCCCTTTACGATGGAGACTGAATCCACCACTGTTTTGTTCTAAGACGTCTTGCCCTCGGCGTCGCTGCTACTAGTTGTACCGTCATAAGCCAATTCAAATTAAAGCTATACCCCATTGACACACTCTAGCTCTGCATTTTCCTTGCAAATATCAGGGGGGGGGGGGGATTTTCTCAGTATTATATAGAAAACGCTAGTTTACAGTCATTTTACCTGTCAATTGAATAGAAATCGAAGCGTCAGTTCCCGCTCCTGACTGACTTCCAGTCTCCACTCGGATGAGATAAGACGCCATGTGATCTGGGACGACCTTATTTGACCTCATGGAGCGCAACTTCTGAGACCAAACGTACACTGCATTGCGAATGTGAAGAACGACATTAGGATCGTCAACAGACTGGGCTGGTAATAAGCCAATGGAAGGCGGAAGATTGGTAAATATAAATTTCAGACGCTCCGTTGCCGTTGGAGACAACAGTGACGTCATTTTGATGTCAGCCACATCCAACCATGGATGCGTACTCTCGTCCCATTCCCTCCCGACTTGAAGTATTAGATGCGAATCATCGTCTTTAGCTTCGTGCAGTTGCAGCTGGAGTTTGTACTCGAGAGGCCCCTTGCTCATTCGCTCTTTATACTCCTGCTTGAGGTAGTCTGGCGGCAAGGTCTCGTCAGGTGACCTTTTATTACTATCCCTATTTTGGTGGAAAATGTATACACCTAATTGCAATAACGTTGTCATATCAAGTTAAATTCATTTTATTCACACTTATTCAATTACAATATACCAACGTTAAGGAAATAAAAAAGTAAGAACAGAGCTAACTATACATTGAATTAAACATAACAAAAGAAGAGTCTGTAGCAGCCAAAAAGCAAAACAAACAAAAAGGAATTCATTCGCATATAATCATCATATCTTGCAACATTCACAACACGTACGTTTGTAACTGTAATAATCATGTTATTGAGAGAAATCATTTGCATCAGTTTATTGGTGTCATTTTGATGCAATTCGAGGCTGATTCATCTAGCGAAGTTCAAATCACATCACATGATTTAAAAAAAAATAATTCTTATTTTTTTTTTTTTTTTTTTGCTTTTTGATATGACAACGCTATATAGGTGTATGTTATTTTTGCTAAGTTCGTACGGAGTTTCCTGATGTGTCACCACACATCCAAAATACACCTCTTTATGATTATGTATATTAACTTCATTGAATTACAAGGCTTTCTCTCACCGACACATGCGAAGATACCAGTATCTTCGTGTTAGCTATCACATTTGCCCTTGTTATATAGCTGGAGCTTTTTTTCAATACAACGCGCGCGTTGATTGGTTGATTCATGGTCACATGACATCTAACAAACAAACTGTTTCCCGCCAATGTCCTAAGCGGGCAACATTTGCGAAATCGGGCAACAATTTTGACGTCAGAGGGTAACATTGCACTGTTGCCCGGTTGCGCACGTGATTAGACCGTGACAAAAGGTGGCACGATTATGATGCGATTGATGTTTACCTCGAGTGCTCGGCGCGTTTTTCAAACTGTGTGGTGTTGTGTTTTTTTTTTTGGGTGTGAGTGTTGCTATATAACAAATCACTTAATTACTGATCCCTCGGGAAACAGTGAAATTTGTTTCCCTCGAATCTCGATGTTTCCCTCGACTTCGTCTTGGGAAACATCGAGACCTGTCATTAAGACCAGTCATTAAGTTTTTATTATTAAATGTCCAAGGTGTTGGTCTACAATCGAACATCTTCGGAACTTGCTAGGTATATTTTTCGACATTTTCGGCCATCTTCGGAACAATTCGGAAAATTATAGCAAATGTTCGTACAACCTTCGGACAGTACTCGGTGTATTTTCGAAGACTTCGAATTCAGTGTCGATTATATTATAAACAAAATAATACATGGTTGCTTGATGATATGAAATTTTTCTTCTGTTTACAAGATACTAAAACATGAATTCTAAGGTAAAGTGTACATCAATAAAATCTGAAAGTACGAAATTTCTCAGCGCTCACTTTTCCACAAAGACATTTGAACAGCAGGCTATTTTAAGGACGATAGGACGATCAGACATGGACGTTCATTGCACACAATATCCACACGGTATGAACTTACCAAATATGCCATTGCACTTCCTCAGACAGCAAACCTGTTTCCGGTGACCCGTCTGCTGGGATCAGTCGGAATCTAGCGTAACGCTTGACGCCATCAAATGCTTTGAAATCCAGGATCACTTCAGTGTAATACCGCTGGTCGTAAAATGAGTCAGGCTTTTGGCGCAGGCCACCGATGTTGGCTACAAGGCTGTGTTTTGAGAATAATATTAAATTTCAATACTTCAACTCGATCTAACTTCTAGCAGAAACCCATAAGTGGGTTGAAACGTGCAACTGTCTCTTGTGCACTTCAAAACAAGCTTCTGATTATTCAATTTGCTAAAAAGTTGTTACAGCCATATTTGGAAAATCAAGATAACAATATTGACCAATCAATTCGCCAGAACAACTTGCTTCCAATCTCGAGGGACCGAGGGGTTTCCAAATATAGTACTAAGCAAAAAATGAATATTCGGAAACCGTGAATGCGCGTTACACGTTTCAACCCACTTATGGGTTTCTGCTTCTAGATTTAGTCACAGCTGTAAATGGGTACACTTTGATCGGTTATAAGGGCGCTTACCATTTGTCAGAGCTGCCCGGCCGGACCGCTCCATTCGTAAATACCCAGTAAATATTATTCCATTATTTGCCAGAATTGGTCGGCCAGACTGGTAAATTTGGAAATAGTATGCACCGTTTTGATGGACTTGTAGGAACAAGTCTTCAAAAAGATGCATTCTAGTTACAAACGGACCGGTCTGGCCGGCCTGTTCTGACAGTGGTAAGCGCCCTAAGATCAGTATGTTTATTCATTAATTAACCTTACTCTGTCAGAATAATAAATATACAGTCGAACAACCATATACGACCCCGCTTCGTAAGCGACCACCTCTCGTAAACGACCACTTGTCCAGAATATAAATTTATCTCCAGTCAAATCGAGACTTCCTCGCGGCTTCGCCGCTCGCGCGCGCTTGTTCAACTTAACGCTAATGTTTTTCGTTTCTCGCTCGACGGGCTAAGCTGGGAAAGAGAGACTGCTCGTAGTCTATCCAAAGTTAAGACCTTCTATTAATTGACCTCTCGTAAGCGACCACCATGGCTTTGCATTTTGGGTGGTCTCCCTGTGGTCTGACCTCTCGTAAGCGACCACCGTGGCTTTGCATTTTGGGTGGTCTCTCTGTGGTCTGACCTCTCGTAAGCGACCACCATGGCTTTGCATTTTGGGTGGTCCCTTGCCAAAGGTTCGAATGTAGAAAGTATAAACAGTACAACTTGGTTAAAGTGCCCATAACCTAATTTATATCTAAATCTACACGTCACGTAATGAACATCTGCGAAAAAAAATTTTGATTTCAGCAAAACGTGATTTTTTTATGAATATTTCAAATCTTCAAAATCCTATTTTTTTTTTTTTTTGTGGTATACCCGTCCCGCTGTTAAGAAGGCCAACGGGCTCACATGTTCCTTAATGTACGTCACAGTTCCTTTGTTTGAAGTCAGAAGTTCTTTTGTTTGAAGTTATGTGTTCCTTAACCTACGTCACGGATCCTTTGTTAACCGAAAGGAGACCAATGCGAATGGTGGACCAAAATGGCGGCAAATTTCGAAGACTATAAAAAATAATAAATTCACGTTGTGCTGAATTCAAAAATTTTTTCGCAGATGTTCATTAAGTCACGTATAGATTTAGATACGAAAATAAAAAAATTTAGGTTATGGGCACTTAAGTAATGATCCGCATAAGAAGGAAGCACTGAACGGCAATGCACGATGGAATGCCAACTTTTTTCATTGTTACAACTAGTGATCTCATTGGCCTAGACTCAAATATCGCTAAAAAGTCGAGGTTCGAGATGCATTTTGTCAAATTTTTTCAAGGTTTCAAGTTATTTGATATTCAATCGCACAACTGCAATTTTTAAAAGATATTGCAAAATTATTAGCTATTGTCTTCTGCTATTCTAATTGGTTAAGCACGAAAATTTCCTAAAATTTACATGACAAAAATGGATTTTCTTTATTTTTATACTGAAATGTCAATTATGAACCATCAGCCCCTCCTGTATTCTTTAAAACAAATATATTCGATGTGGGAAAGAGCCAATGCCGCAGAACAATGAAGTTTACGGTAGTTCTTATGTGCAGCATTACTTAAACATAACGGAGAGGGATGCAACCTAAAAGAGCGCCAAGATAATAATATGTTTCTACTAAACTTTTTGTATCATCGAGTAGGTTAGCATGAGAGTTCATCTATTAACACCACCTCGGACGCCTTATTGAGACTTATATAACGGAGTAACTGGTTAGCTTTCAGTTGAGGTTCGGGTTAGCAGTTTATCCTAAACAACCTGAGAAGCAAGGTGGTACTCTGATCTAATACGGTAGGCTGTGTAAGCCTAAACCTAACTGCGGTCACAGGTTCAAACCCGAGTGGGGATTTTAGATTTTCTTTTTTTTTTTCCGAAGTGTCGACATTACGTTATATCTGACAATTCTCAATAAGTGTCCGAGGTAGTGTAAGGGATGTAAGTACTTTATTTTGTATGTGATCCTCTTTTGTATGTAATCTTCTTTGTAATAATAAATGAATTAATTAAAAAAGTGTCCGAGGTTGTGTTGGTGGATGGAATCTAATGCGGACCGTTTGCACGTGACGTCATAGCCGCCATATTGGTGTCCCCGTAAAAAATAATTTTATTTAACTTCTTTTGTTAGGGACACCAAACATGCCTGGCATGGCCTTTGTCATTTGAGTCCCACGGGACTGAATGAAAATACTTTTAAATTATCTGTCAGTTACTCTAGCTTCCATGTGAATATTATAAATTTCTGCATTTCTTGTCACTTACTTGTCAGGGCTGAGTAGTAGATAAGTTTTTAAGTCTCCTGAAACTTTAGCTCTCACAGCATCAAAGATTGCTTTCGAGCTCCACAGAGGTGTTGTTGCTCCAGTCCCCATAATAATATCGCAAGGGCTTTCGTCACGGTCCGTCTCACTTCCGGCAAATCTCAACGACCCTCCGCAGAAATCAATCATTACATCATCAACTGACTGGATAGTGGAATGACGCAGGCAGACTGGGTACGAACGACCAGGGGTGAAGAACTCGCAAGCGGGAAACTGGGGATTAGAGACAATTGTCGCGATTCCTTCGCTCCCAACACCGACCGGGTGAGTACCCCTTTGCCCCTTTATCATTGCCTTTGCCCCGAAGAGCAGCTTAAGTTTGTCTGTGTCGAACGCGATTTTGGCAGCAGCGAAATTTCCAGGTGGAGGAGGAGGCTGAAAAAGAGTAGGAACAAAGCAATAAATTTAAAGACGTGCGAATAAAGGGCAAGTAACAATGACAACAACCTCGCGCAACAATGTCGCGCAATGCAACAACAGCCGCGGTTACACGTTTCAACTTTCAACTTTTACCTGCTAGGTAAGGGTCTGGTCGCACTACAGTCAAAAACAAAAATTAGCCCGTGCAAAATGACAAAAACAAAAACATTCCACAAAAAGCGTGTCCCACCGGAGCGGTTTCTTTTGTTTTCCTCGATTTTTGCACGGGCGGATTTTTGATTTTGACTGAAAATAACATTAGCCGCTGCACGCTTAATTTGAATTAACAATTGCCGCTGCACGCTTAATCGTGCCACGATTAATGTCATTTCGAATTTACCTAGGTAAAAATTGAAACGTACAACCGCTGCTAATGTTGCATTGCAATTTGAGATTGTTTGCTGCTCTTATAACCACCTTAGCGTGCAACAAATGTCCACTCTGCAGAAAGTAAAAGTCACTTCTACTTTTCGCAACATGCAAATGAAAGTTTGTTGCACGCGCAACAAATAACCTCAACTTAAAACGTGACATTGTTGCGCAAAAAGTTGCATAAAAATGTTGCTCGTATATTACACGAAAAAAGCAAGTGACACACTCAAACACCAACCCCGCGGTCTGGCCAGTACCTTACGCATGCGCACAGCCATAACACCCTGGCAGTGGCAGCCATGGACAGCTGTTTCGTCCTTATTAGGACTCATCAACATGGCATAGCCGTTGGACGTTTATTAGGTCAATTCTATTTCTCAGTTACCGCACAGGGAAAAAGCTAGGGGGCTTTAGCCCTGCACTTTTTATTGCAACAAGATATTTAACAATAGACCTTTCCCGCATTGCTGTGAACAAAGGCACCAACTTGAGGCTGGGGTGAACAAAATACAGTGATTTGTATGAAATTGTCCACCCAAGCCTCAACCTCGTTTCACTGCGCGTGCTCACTGGAGTGGAATACGGGAAAGGTCGATTAGATTATGAGCTCGAGATTTCTATCGCGTGATAGTTGATGAGGACGAAGTCCGAATAACGGAATCAACTATCACACGATGGAAATCAAGAACAAATAATCTAATTGTTTTAGTATAAATCTACTAGACACTAGTAGATTTATACTAAAATTAAGTAGAAGAAATACGTGTCTCGCAGAACCTCGCGAAGCTCGGGGGAGGATACACTGCAAAATTTTAGCGATGTGGGCCTTTTTGAAGTTTGTGACTGCTATCTCCCAAAATTAACCTGTTCCCTTTGCATACTTCTGTAGCTGTTGTTCTATGTACTGTGTATCAAATAATTGCTAATTCAACTCACTATTCGCTTGAATGGTTGAGATTGCAGGAGTTAATAGGATACAGGTCATGAGAATTACGAAATTGATTACAAAAGTTAAACATGAATATTCAAGATGAAGCAACATATTCTTTGCAAATATCATAAGCAATGTATACGAGAAAATCAATAATGATCAATTTACAGCATGTACTAAGACAATAGTTTCCAGTGTTTGAGTACTAATTTTTTTATATTGAAAAATATCCTCTTATGATCTGCCTGTCAGTTGTTCAGCTACTTAAATTCTTTTTTTTTTTTTTGCAAAAGGTAGATTAAAGAATAATTTATGGAGGGTTGTATATAAGCTTAAGATTACTTGCCTTTAAATGTAGGTTGTTTCAATTGAAGAGCATTAAAGAGCGGATTAAAGTGCGGTGATATGAGCTAGATTTCTTAATCGTTCTTCTTCTTTGAGCCTTTCCTGTAATCAGTGTTTGCTCTCGTTGCGTCTATAAACAGAATCATTTTCCAGTCGGTGTCGCCTCTTCTGATCGGTTTCGTTCAGAATTCTAACGGAGGCATTTGGTCAGGCTGTTCGAAGTCTTTGTAATCGATGCTGTCGTTTCTTCGTTGCTCGATCGCGTTGAATTTCAAGTCGCCGTTCTCACTCCAGCGGAGTTTCGGTGGTTAATCTTCTCGAGAAAGGATTTCAAGCTACTTGTTCAATCCAGCGTTGTTGTATTTGCTGTTCTTTCTCATTTCCATCAGAAATTGGTCGTGTTTCACCGAGAGCAGGGGGGGTTGGAAGCCTATCCCATGATGCAACGCAACGAATTACCGGCGACATTTGAAGCGAATAAACAAACGTTTTGTAAAATCTGATATTTCGGTGATTTTGCCGGTAGTCTCATTTTATGGTTTTAATTATGGAAGACTTGGGAATCAGAGAAATAGTTCGTTGGTAACAGAAAAGAACTACAATGCAAGAATTTCATTTAATATATTTCTAAGTTTAATCCTCGTTTCTCGTCCTTAGAAAATATCATTTTCCGCTCGCAGGAAAATGGCGATCATCCCCGAAAATACCAGGAAAGTGCAGTTGTACCTCCTTCTTAATCGAAGCATCACTAGCATTTTAACATTAATAACGTATTCCTTAATATCATAACGACTTAAAACATCAGATCCCTCCAGATCCCTCCAGGTTTTTCAAGCTGAATAAAACCATCAAAGTGTGGGTACTTTGAATCAATGCTTTGAATTGACGGCGAGCTGATTTAGGAAATTCGCGCACGTTTGCAGAGTTGAATATGAAAATTCTTTGAGGAATAAAACGAATTTAGACCGAAGCAAGTTCAAGTAAATGAGTATAAAAAGGGTTACATTGTATTTCCAAAAGCCGTCTTGAACAAAGGATAGCGGAAAAAATCTTGGTAAATGCATCAGTGCTGAAAGCTCAAATCAGTACAAAACACGCAGCAAAATTAAATATATGCACGCGCTATATCGGGCGCTATATCGCGCGTACAAGCTAGCTGTACGCGTCAGTTACAGTTTTTCCTGTCGTTGACATCAGAACTACTGTGTCTAGCTAAAACCGTGGATAAAACAAATAGCTATTAAGAGAAGAACTTTTTTCCCAAAGGTTTTCAGTTTTTTAGAGCCCTTATTTGGTTAACACAGTGCAAGAGTGTCGTCATATGCGTGGACAAGCAGTTGGATGCTTACGCGTTCAAGCGCGCGCAAATTGCGTTTGTCGTGTCATCCTTCAAACAAATTTTCGAAAGCATGTATCTGTTCGTTGCAAGAGAAGTTTTCTTGACATTGCAAATCCTGACAAAACAAGACCGACAGACAAGAGGCCTTGAAAACTGTGTCTTGACAGCCACTGCTTGCCTCGGCGATCAGTGGCAAATGCGAGGTCACGTGAAGAGACATTATGGGATAGGCTTCCAACCCCCCCCCCCCCCCCCCCCCCCGGCCTGCACCGAGAGTAAACACTTTTTCACGATGATGAGTAAACCGTCAGCCCGGCCGCCTCCATGAATAAACATGAGAGCGCGCCATTGTCAGCGGTCGCGATTTTTGTTGCTAGGCAACTGCACGACATCTTCAGTATATATAAACTTTTCGCTCGATTGCGTGCGGCTCAGCTCCCGAGACCCGAGCACCCGAGCGGCCTTCGGCCGCCAAATTTATTAACCTCGCTTCGCGAGGAATTAAGTAGAATGTTTCAATTTTTTTTAATTTCAGCACTCTTTAGTTTTTCCTTGTCGATCTCCGGTATTCTATATGAATTCGGTATTGCACTGTCGTCCGTCTGCACGTAAAAGCATATGTTTTTATTTAACGATATTCTGCTAAAAAAAATCTAAGCGGTTTCCTCGACAAGGTGGCAATCAATGAGTTCCTCCTGTAAATTGTTCAATGATAATTTTCCGCGCAAATGCTTTTCACGTTGTTCACCACAGTAACGTTCTTCGATCTGAAATATACCTTTTCAAATTCTTCAATCTTCTGTTTAAACAGTTCCTCCCCCATAAGACCTTTGTAAACTTCATATCCAATGTTTCGCCCTGAAAAAAAAAGAACAAATTATTTAACTTTAATTTGTACAGTAGGTTATATGCTCTACACTTGACGCAAGAGCGCCGTTGCACTGAACACGTCAGTTAACTGAAGTTTGCAAATTTTCGCGAGCATAACCCCTTTCACTGCCAAACCCTTCCACTGCGAAAGCGCCGAAAAAATCAAAATACCTGAAAAACAATCATTTCGTAAAACGAAAGTAAAAGACAAAAATAACGGCAGATTAATGTTCCGCTCAAGAGTTTCATTTGAATGGTCACACTTTAGGATTTTATCCACAGACTTCAATGGCGTGATAACAAAGGAGCTACAATTTTTGTTGAACTGTACTTGACCGTGCACATCTTTTGTTTTGATCCGATACACGGTATGACTGAATATCTTAATGACAGCATTTCGATTGGTCAGTTCCTCAAACAAAGCTCAACATCTATTTGGGCGCACGGTCAAGACCGAAAAAAAAATACCGAAACAATCGAACAAGGAAATTTCTCAGGTTTCAAAACCATTGCGCTTTATTAACTATGCTCAAAAGTTAGAATCACTTCGCACAGCATAATAAACAGCACCACAGGAAAGTGCTGCTCAATAAGAAGTTTCATTTGCGTGGCCACACTGTATGATTTTATCCACAGACTCAAAAGTTAGAATTACTTTGCACAGCATAATAGACAATAATAGACAGTCACAAGAAAGTACTGCTCAATAGCTTTCATTTGAATGATGGTTTCATCCACAGACTCAAACGTTCGAATTACTTTGCACAGCATAATAAGTAACGTCGCAAGAAAGTACTGCTCAATGGCCTTCATTTGCATGGTCACACTGTATGATTTCATCCACAGACTCAAAAGTTAGAATAACTTTGCACAGCATAATAAACAGTCACAAGGAAGTACTGCTCAAAATGCAATAGCTTTCATTTGAATGATGGTTTCATCCACAGACTCAAAAGTTAGAATTACTTTGCACAGCATAATAACTAACGTCACAAGAAAGTACTGCTCAATAGCTTTCTTTTGCATGCATATGGCCACACTGTATGATTTCATCCACAGACTCAAAAGTTAGAATTACTTTGCACAGCATAATAAACAATGTCACAAGAAAGTACTGCTCAATAGCTTTCATTTGAATGGAACGTCACACTGTATGATTTCATCCACAGACTCAAACGTTAAAGAACTACCGTTGTACAACACGATAAACAGTACCATACAAAAGTACATCTGAAAAGCTTGGCCTACGCGTAGATGTCTCTTAATTAAAGGATTACATGTTATGAGTTAACCTACGCCTTCTCATGAAAGACCAGCTACCTTAGCGACAAGTAAAACTCTGTAACTGAAAGCTATTAAAAGGTATGATGAGAACTTCTACTGCAGTTATAAATACTTACAAGGCATCTTGGTTTCGGTATGATTCCTGCAAAATGAATGATCATGAAACATCAACACTAAGGTGCAGGATTGCAGAAAACTGGTTTAATGAGATGAAAATCATATTTCTATCTCATTGAATAACAATACATCCCATTGTATCATGCTTAGTTCTAAAAAAAAAACCTGAATTAATTTTCTGCAATCCTGCACCTGACTCAACATCAATGTGTTATCACCAGTTCATCAAATATCGCAGACAAGGTGTCTTATTATCTACATCGATTTAGATTTGTCATGGGTAAGGGACTGACCATTTTACTTTCATAGCTCTTTCAATAACGGCGACATTTACAGTGTACTGAATGAAATGTTTGCGTGACAATTATAGGGCGTTCTCTCCGAGACTGCACTGCAACTCAGTCGATGAATTATATCAGTTGACATTGCAAAAGAGCTGCATATTATTTGGATGTCGCAAAATAGTGAAATGTATGCTGTTAATCCTCGTTCCGTTTATCTAGGGATGCAAGAACAAGCACAAAACAGACATTTTTTAACAGGGCTAGCTTACCAAAACCATAAGCATAAGCATATTAAATCCCAAATACAAGCAAAAACCGGATATTTCTTTTTGTTTCTTTCTTGAGCTTGCGCTAATGTTTTAGTCGCGGTGATTCCTAGCTAGTAAAATGCACAGAAAGTAGGGAAAACGAATCTGACGTTCTTTACAGTATGCTATGCTTACATGTACTTGCGTTCGTTCTTACGTGGCTATTAAAATCCAGAAAAATTGCTGTTTAGAACTAACCGGATATGAAGCGAAAGTAAACCCAAACTCGTTCCAATATGCGGGGATCGAAGTTTCTGCTTTGCTGCACTAGCGTGCACTGACTCAGACTATTTAGTACGGGAGCTTATTCAGTTCTAATTACAGCAGACCATTTTGACGATGGCGTCATTTTGCAACACTACCACAATAGGCCTTATGCATAATGATGCTAACAGCTCAAAATTCACCACCAAGCCTCGTTTGTACGAAATTCCTTGCAAACCTTTGACAAGGTCACGTTGTTTTTGAGTGGGTATTCTTTTGAACTTTGCTTTTTTGAGAATACATTGATGAGATTGTCACAGGTTTACACTTCGAAAGAGAGGCTTGGAGATGAAATTAGCTAGCGTGACGTAAACATGCATAAGGGCTATTCAGTTTCGTTTTCCTTTCTTATTTAAATTTTGTTATCCTAGTGATATTTGCACGAGAATTAAAAACAAAAACATTGATTTGTATTGATTATTCTGTTAAAACAAAGCTTTCATCCACTGGAAGCCGAAAAAATGTTTCAGTGTTGAATAAGCATGTACAATCAACGTGTCTTTTGAACGAAAAAAAGTGTGAGTTGGAGTTGACTACAAAGGGATGTTGTTGAACACAGTGTAAGTTGTTGTACGTAAACCAATCTTGTTGAAAATAAACATAAATAAGTAAAATTTAATATAAATATACATGTTCTTCGATTTTGCAACAAAAGGCTGACCATGTCTAAAAGGTTTCAGCACAAGATTTCATGTGTAATGAGACAAATATGTCGAGAAAAGAAACACAGGTTTAGATAACTTTTGATTTTGCGTGTTTACTGGATGCAGGTTATAGTTTAGCGAGGGGACGCCTTTCGCCGATATGATTCGACGGACAAGTAGCATTTCACGAAACAGCAACAATCATAATACATGAGTGGCTACTAGAGGGAAGGATAGGAAGCTTAATAGCTACACAAATGATGATAAGATCACCGTATAACCCCAGACATAATTATATAGGTGCGTGCCATTGGTTTTATTTAGGTGTTGTTTTGGCTTTTGTTTCAGTATACATGTATAAAAGCATATGCTTATCTAAAGTATAACTGCAGGGGTTATACGGTGATCTTTTAATCGAATACCCAAATGATACTTACTGAGTGCTCAAGGATCGCAAATTGTAAATCGTAGAGCTTAAATCAGTCGGCGTGCTTAGTATAAAATGAAAGATAACGTATTGGATTGCATGTGCAGTTAACATGCAAATTATCAGATGTTTTCTAATATCACCGTTCAATATAGGCTGTCAATCACTCACCGGCCTTTATGCATAACTCAGGTCGCATATTTAGGCGCAGTTACGCTTCATTAAAAATGCCGGCGGCATTAAAAATGGCGGCCATTTCGTATCTTCAAGTTTATCAAACTAAAGGAAGTAAAATTGAACAATATAGCACTTTGTCGTACACGTTGCTCGACGCTAGCAAACAAGCAGTCTCATTCTGAGTAATACTAGCAGTGTATTCAGCACAAGGGTTTCTATAACACGAGCCCACAGCCTGTCTCTGCCTTCTGACGATGCCAAAACACTTGAGAAAAGGAAAATTGATGTCCAGTTCGCGGATGTTTCTCCTTTAAGTAATGCTCCACAGAACAACTACGGTAAACTTCATGGTTCTGCGGCATTGGCTCTTTCCCACATATAATATCTTTGATTTCAAGAATAGGGGAGGAGCTGATGGTTCATGATTATATTTAAGTATAAAAATAAAGAAAATCCATTTGCGTCAAATAAATGTCTCCAGTTCCCTCTCTAGTTTCAGGTTTTGGACCGAAGATGTGGTATATTCGTCTGATGTGAATTCGGGACGACTTGTAGACGAACTATCCGTCTTAGACGGACAACTCGTCTTCGAACTTCGTCTACATAGACGGATAAACGGACGAAAAAATCAAACGCTTTGCCCGTCTAAAATTAAGACCGTCTCATTTAAAATTAGACGCATTTATGCTAGAGACGAATTATCCGACTATACGTATTAACCGGCGGGCAAATAATTCGTCTTAAGTATAAATATGTAATATGTTATATGTCTAAATATAAATATGAAGAAATAGGACGGATAACTCAGAACGAATCTTTGAAGTTTCCCGAAGGACTGGGGAGAGAAAATAGGCATCCCATGAAACCTTGCGAACAAATAGGAAACTCAGTCAAAAACCGTCTTCGTTTTCCATCTAAATATACATTTTGAGACGAATTATCCATCTGTCATCACGTATTTAATACGTTCTGACACAGATGGATCAGTCGAAGACGAATTTTGCCCAATAATTCGTCTCTTCACCGATCTATTTACACGAATTGTCCATCTCAGAGTGTTGCATTCAGGGATAATTTTAAACTTCGAAAGGGATTATTTTTGTTGCCTCCAATTAAAGCCGCGGCTACACGTGCGATTTTTTGCTTGCACAGGTGATGCAATTTTTTAAAAAATTGTCGCATCGCCAGCGCAGGGTAAAAATAGCACGTGTAGCCACCGATGAACATGCGACGCGAGAGCTGAAAAAATCGCAGAAAAAAGTTGCAAGAGTTGAATGTTTCGTGATAAAATCGCGGACATTGTCGCTCGTGTAGCCGCCCTGCAACTTTTTTCTTGCACTTGCGACGCGACAAAAAGGTATCTAGCCAATAAGATTTAAAGCGAGGCTCAGGCTGAATTACCAACCCAGCCTCCCGCGGTCTTTGTTGCAACATTTTGTCACCAAAATTTGTCACGCGTGTAGCCACCACCGTGCGCTGGCGACGCGACAATTTTTCAAAAAATCGCATCACCTGTGCAAGCAAAAAATCGCACGTGTAGCCGCGGCTTAAAGGCTGGTTCCCACTAGCGACGTAATCGGAAGTGGAGTCAGAGTCGGAAGCGTAAGGAGCCGTACGTTCTCGTGTAAATAAACAACCGGGGAAGCTCGACGGAATCGCAATCAGAAGGATTCAGATTCCGATTCTGTTTCCGTCGCTTACTATCCGCTTCCGTCGCTTTGATTTCCACTAGATCGCATATCGTATCTTTCTTGCGATCCCGATTCCGCTTACGTCGCTTACGTAGCTATTGTGAACCAGCGCTTATAAGTGGCAGAATTCGCTCTTTTTAGTGCCAATAGTCACTGCACAGGCGAATGGGGGAAGCTTAGGAACGATCTTGAATGGCTGCTGAATTCGCTCCGCCCCTTGGCTGGACTTCAATATACGGACTGTTCTGTATAGTCTTGTACTAACACTAAGCGAATGGTTAGAACGGTTAGAACGGTTAGAACGGTTAGAACGGTTAGAAAACGTTAATAATTTGTTGCTCAACAAATGTTGCACGATTTGCAACTTGTTGAATCAGTGGAAAACACATTCAACATTTTAGAATGATTGACTGACGTCGTTCAACTGGTTGCAACATGTTGAACGGAATATTTTCGTTCAACAACGTACAATAACGCTCAACAGTGCATCACGCCATGTTGAACATGGCATGAAGCACTGTTCAACATTTATTAAACAGCCGTTGCAGCAGCATCTGTTGATGATTGAACCGTGTATAGAGAGCAACTCCTAATTAACGATAATTTAGAAATCGAGGTCGAATTGCTAAGTTCAGTAGCAGGTGACGTTTTTTAATAACTTTTTTAAGTTCTCCCAGCAGCTTCGTGGAAGAATTCACTCTCTTGTCACTGCTTAAAATTAAGTAAAGGAGCTCGAGCTGCTGTTTAAAATTTTGCCGTTGACTTGGCGTCACACAAATTTTCAGGATATTTCTTTCAAGCTATATACTCAGTGTTTCGACAAGACCATATATTCGGAGGCAGGCCGAGCTCGTGACTCAAAAAAAATTCCGACGATGGAGTTTGTTTCATCGCCATCGTGTTGTATCTTTAGACAGAAAAAAAGATGTCTCTTGCTGTCCGGATCTATAATGGGTTCAAGCAATCCTTTAAGAGATCTATCCAAGGGGAAGTAGTATTATCTGTTTGTTTGTTTGTTTGTTTGTTATATATACATTATATATACACTCGCAGACTTAGAAACACTTTATCTAAGCTGCAGATGTATACACCAAATTGAAGAAACGTTGACCCGTGAAAAGCATAAACCATGAACGATGAGACCGAATGGCATTATGGGTAGGCAGCATTGGCAAGCTGTGTAATATTCTATTTCTCGATAATCAAGATGTTTTCTTTGCTCGAGACATTTTAGAGCATGTTTCATGCATCTTGTGTTGATGTAAGATGTATTCTGTTAGAGACGAAGGTTAATTTACCCAATTTCCCAGTAAACCTTTGGGTCGCATCGTTCATGGTTTATGCTTTTCACCCGACAAAATGTCTTCGATTTGGTGTATACAATTACTTGTGAATTCCAGGGAAATTGAGAAACAAATGGCTTTAATTTCGACACTGACACCCAAAACGCCTTCCAAAAGAGTGCGCACGATTGAAAGGAAACTAATCTATCCAAAAGTATTGGACCTATTTCTAATAAAAGATGGAATTGTAATATGCCATGCGTTTCGTGTACAGTAATGGTGTAAGGACGTTTGTAGTGTAACCTCCATATGTAATGTTGTAATAAACAGGAATACTACTGTGATGTTAAGAATATATGATAACTAAGTACATCATAAGTTTATACTTAATGTATTGATATAAGTTAAATAAAAAAATATATGAAATAAAAAAGTTTTAGCTGTTTGTTACATGCCAATAAAGAAAGAACAAGGAGGCGCCCGAAATGAAAATCGCTCAAAATGATGATTATATCGGTCCTGTATCGGCCACCAATGCGCCATTTGTCGACCGCAAAGCTGACGAAACTGGAGTTTTCGAGCCCCATTCGTGTGCCTTTTGGAGGCTAAGTGAGAGTTTAGATTATGTAAGGCTTTTGTGGGCGCATTCTTTTGAGACTATTCCGGTTATTCTTTATTCCGGTTTACTGAGTATTGATTATCAATATGAAGTTTATCAATTTAATACGACATTTATTGATTATTTATTCATTATTTATTATTATTTATTTAAATTACGAGCGATTTGAAATTACTTTTTTGTACCAAAAACGTCTAGGATATTTTCTGTCAGTTTGAAAGTAGAAGGAAAAGAGCAAAAAAAAAAAAAAAAAAAACCATTGAAAAATGCAACTGATTGACGCGCGCAACGTAGGTGTCCAATTACAGCTATCCAATTACAAAAAGTTGTAATTGGATAGCTGTGATTGGACACCACGTGACCGCGCGCCAATTACGTAAAAAAAATAGGCGCGCGGATGACCAATCACAATCGAGAATTTTGTCATTGATACGATTACGGACCGAATTGGACACCACTCAGTCGCATTACCATAATCAATCCTGTGACAGTGCGTACAAAACCGTTCGACACAGTGCCGTCAGTCGGTTTGACTCGATGCTTTACGACAACTTTAAACGATATTCAGTTCAAGTAAACAATGGTTGTTCTTTTTGTTTATGGAAGACTGACAAGCATAGAGAATGAATTATTGTTAAAAGTGGCGTACATACCCATTTTGGACTTCGTTGGACTGACCAGACCTGTTAGTCTGGACAGGTTTGACCATTTCTTCATCGGATACACTTTTGCAGTTACCCATTGACCCGTCAGTTGTTACCTTTCTTTAAAAATCCATTCTTTCCTGGTTTATAGATGGATCCAAAATAAAATAGAATACATTTAACAATATTAACTGAAACACTTATATCCTCTTAAACCGCAAGTTTAACAGCAAGAAACAATACAGTGAAGTTTTCTATCAATGGTTCTGAATTAAAAATTTCTTATTACAAAACGTTTAATGTTTTAATCGCTTTAAATCTGTTTTACTCTTCAATTCTTCAGTTACTTCTTACTCAGTATGGAAAATTAAAACCGATCTCTGGACTTCGCCTTACGTTGTTTCGTATTTACGAGATGGCTCAAAGAGCCCTTTGATTTTACTTAATCGTATTCCCCAAACTGTAATTGCACCGAACTGGTCCACCAAACTAGCATGGAAACTGTACTGAAAATAATCAGTTTTTTTTTATTTATTAACAGTTTACACATTGTCATGGCAACATAAATAATGCCCAGCTAAATTGCCCACTCAAACCCCTTCAAGCATACTAAACATAGCAATTAACTCACTGATATTCACAATGAATTATTTAAATTCATTAATTTTGTCAAAACTGGGGCACCCAACGAGAAATGGTTAGGAAAACGCTTCGAATATTCATTCCCTTGGAGCATTATGCTGTTTGCTGTTATATCGTTCGCTAAATCGACATGTCAGTGCTTATAAGCACCAATATAAACGAGATGCCCGCCCCTGATACCATGTGGTGTGTTCAGATTAAGATTAATTACAGAATATGTTATTAGTGATTAGAGTATAAGGCATGCCAAAATAATTTTACTGTTTCTATACTATTTTCGCGCTTTTAATGTTTATTAAATGCAATCAAAGGAAAAGCTAAAATACACTGATTGACTTTTTCGGATCTTTTACCTCAATATTATAGCGGCCACTATAGGGAAAGCCAATCTTACTGTCCCCGAATTTGCTATCGCACACTTCTATCTGGACCTTTACGAAAATCGTAAAGACAGTTCATTCCTCTGAAAGCAAAAAGCGTTAAATTTTCCGATGTCACAAAAGTTTAAGAGGACATTTTGCTAAAGCAAACTCAAGTTTTCAGTGTAATTAATCACAAATTTTTATGGCGACTGAATCATTCCAAACAGATATTCGACCGACACGATAAGTTGGGCACTGCTTATTTCAGCAATTGTTATGATCACGACGCTCGCAGTTTTATATAAGAATGCTTAGAAATTTTGTATGAAAACAGAGTGCTGTATTGCTAGAAAGATTTTTCAATACGACGCATCACTGAACCGAGAGCAACACTGTGCAAATTGGTCAGTAATATGTTACGTTTGCTCGACGTAATATGTTTAGTCTGCTTGACGTTTTTCAACGACGTTCGTACTATGCTTAGGTTTATAAAGCCTATTGCTCACACTAGCGACATATCTACATAATGACATGGATATATTAAGCGATATAGAGAAAAGATCACTTTTTATTCTTTTGTCGTTCTCGATCAGTGTTCGTGTTATTGTGTCCCTATCATGTTGTTATGTTGTGTTGTTCACACTGCTGGCGTAAATAAAACATCGATAAAAGTTGTTTTACATTTTCGTGACCCGGCGCCAGTATGTCAGAAGAATGCCATATTGCTAAATCGGAGAATGGTATACACCGATTTAGGGGTAATATTCCTATTCCTTTTCCTAAACCCTAACGAGAGGAGGGTTAGGATTAGGGTTAGGGTTTAGAAATAGAAATATTAACCCTAAATCGGTATACACTATTCTCCGATTTAGCACTAATCATATGCTATTCTCCGATTTAGCACTAATCCCACCACACTCCAGTATGTTGTTATGTCACAAGTGTGAACCCGGGGCTCAAGGCGGGATCTGGACATGAAAAAAAAAAAAAAAAATGACGGCTGATATTTTTATGCACTGATTGACAAAGATCAACAAAGAGCATGGACTGCATTGAGTCTCAATTAATGTAATAAATGTATGCAGCTGAATGAAGTCACAATTCCCTTGCAACAAATTATATTAGAGACTATTGTAGATCGTGATCATTAGTCCTCAAACTTCAAACAATTTTCTTGAATGGAGCTTATTTCAGTAATAACAGATCATCGACGAAGTGACAAACTGCATTGATTTTTTACCTGTAGTATGTATGTATGTTTATCAGATAGCGTTCTTTGCCGTTTGCTTTGGTTTAAGAATTATAGTTTTCATCGCAGAGCAAAACAAGTCAAAACAATAATGTTTGCTGTGTTAGAAGAAGCCTTGAAATCTTACCTGAAGTGACAAAATACAACCAAAACGTAACAATTGACGTACACGTTTCGTAAATACGACCCCTGTTTGTTTACTTAACAGGGCAAAAGACGACGGCGTCATGCACGAGTTACCCCGTCGACAATCTTGTGTTGCTTTCAGTACGCAGCTCTAACAAGGTCTTTTCTGATTTGCCGAGAAAACAATAGAACAAACAACACAACAATGGACCCTAGCCCTGAAAACAATAGAGCTGCGTGATACCCAGGTCCAATGAAATTAGAGGTTGTTAAGAGCTGCGGGGTACGTAGACATTCTTTATATCGTGACGTCTGCGTGCACCCCGGGGCATGCAATACACAAGGGCGTAACAATAATAATAATAATAATAATAATAATAATAATAATAATAATAATAATAATAATAATAATAAGCCCTTGGTCATTTGTTACGACCCGCCTAATAGAAGAAATTACGGCAATGAGAACAGCCAGAACACAATGTTAAACAAAGATAATAATAATAATAAGTCAGATACAGAAGATCTCGTTGCTGGGAACTGCACATATCCTACGGAAAGTGCTCTCCATTACATGATTGTTGGTTATATACCCTAGGTATATGGTTTATACCCGGATATAACCTGTATAGAAATGAATCGATAAAACCTACAAATAATAATAATAATAATAATTAGGTCAGTGTCAAGCTGATGAATTGTAAACAGCAATGTTAATACACTATTACCCTTCGCTTACCGGATTAAAGTAAACTCACTCTATTACAGGAAACTAAGGAATGAAACATGTAGACATTGAGATATTGAGCCGTACGATTCCAATTTAAAATCGGGAAAATAACAGAAACTAAATCAAGACAAATAGATTATTGGCATATATGAACAATTTGAGACATTTCGGAGTACAGAATGGATTGTGCCTGATTTTCCACGGTGATGGCGTAAACTTGAACAACGGCGGCCCAACGTTTTTCAAGATTGTAAGCTTTCCAGTTTTTACAATGAGCAAACTAAGAAAACAAATGTGTAATACTGTTTGGTCCGGAGGAAATTTCTAGTCCAACTGAGCCCAAAATGATAGAAATATTGCAACGTTGCAGGTCGTTTTCTATCTCAAAATAGCAAATTAGTAGAATCAGTTCGAACTTGGCCTATTAAATTGAGCGTTAGGCTCAGCCTAAGATAAAAAAAAAATAGACGTTCTTATATAAAAGCAGTGTATTGTTATTTCAAATTTACCTTGGTAAAAGTTGAAACGTGTAACCGCAGCTAATAATTTTCTAGCGGTCCTTTTTTTGCAAATACAAATATTCGATTATTACGCATAGCGCTTTGGGTAATGCGGGGGATGTATTTATATTGCAATTTTTGTAATGAGCGTCTGGCTTTTGACTGGGTTACTACTCCTTACGTTATCGACAGTAAATAAATTAATAGATTAATTGTTTTCTCGTGATTAACCTTATTAAGTGGTCCGGTGACTTGGCGATGTGCCCACCTCTCGTATAACATCATCCAGTTCTCTCTCATACCACACAATGTATACCTTATTATAGGAAATTAACAATGCACTTTATTAACGCGATTTTACAAAATTCGCGTTAATTTAATGTATCTTAATTAAGGTTACAGTGTACCTTCGGGGGTGTCTCCAGTATAACAGCTCTAGCGTCTTAAGATTACACTTAATATACCTAAACCTAGATATCAAATTAAAGCTTAGAGAGCTGGCTATCTAAATATGGAAACCATTTGGTAATAAAATGAATTGTCGAATTTTTTTACGACGTCTAAATTCGAAAGTCCGAATCAGCTTGAAAACGCTATAACTCAAAGCGATTATTATATTTTGCTAATTTGATTTATTCTCGGGTTTCCGGACACGAAGCGCTAAAAAAAGGTGTCGGCGATTTTCCTTATTCAATTGCAGTGAAAAGTTACAGAATATTTTCGAAAGGGGGAGGAAAAAAATTGGAATGATCGCACGGAAATGCCTCTTGACGAAAAAGTTTTCGGAATTAAGAAATTCGCCGACACGTTTGTGTTGGTTATATGTTAACCTAGCTTCTGTCCAAATTTAAGGAAAATCGAACAAATTCCCTTTGAGTTGTAGCTCTTTAAAGTGTCCCCAACAAGCGAAAAATTAACTTTGAGAAAACGGCGCTTAAAAAAACATATCGCTTAACCCTATTCGGCCTGGGGGGGGGGGGGGGGGGGGGGCACAAAGTGCCCGCGCTAACTTTGAACGTTCATAACTTCTTTAATATGTATTCAAACGCCATCAAATTAACTTTGTGACTTTTCCTAAAATTTATCTGGCAACAATTTTGTATGACAATTTTTTGATCACGTGACTTGATGTTTCCATGGCAACAAGATTTTGACAGCCATGTTTTTTGAAATTTGCATATTTGTACCTTTGAATGAAGAAAAACAATGTTTATTGGTATAACTTTTATATTTTTACGTCATTTAGTGTTTATTTATTGGTTTTGATTCATTTTGAGTCAATTTGGACGGTTTTTAAGAGGTTTTAAAAAATTTCAGAAATCCAAGATGGCGGATCCAAGATGGCGGCCGTATAACTAATTACCTAATAACTACGTCATATGACGTCATCATTCCATTGTGCGGACCGCAAAGGAGACAGTTTCGGACGTACTATGTACCCTCTAAGTTTCATTGTCGTAGCCTTAATGTTCTTGAAGTTACGTAGAGGGGGCACAATGTGCCCCCCCCCCCTCCCCCCCAGGCTCAGGAACTCAAAAAAAGCCCAGGCCGAATAGGGTTAATAAACAAACTCCGCCCACAAAAGTTATACCGTCATTTCTCCGTCAATTTTCACTATTTTTCGATACTTTTTTTTTTGGATGAAAGTTCATTCTGTAAACTTTATTTTAACGACAAAAAAAAAAATTTTCAATAAATTTTCGATCTGAAGGTACACTGTAACCTTAATGTCGATGTAAATTTAATGTACGCTATTTTTCAACATTGTTATTTGAAGCACCTTTATTTCATTACAAAACCTTTTTAGTTCATGACTCCTCTATTAGTCTGGTCGTTGAAGAGTAAAATTAGGTGCTACCCGGAAAAAAATGGTATAAAGTTGGTTTTGGTATCAAACGAAGCAGAATTTTGAGTAGAACAACATATCCAAAATCCGCAAAAATCCCGTTTGGGGAAAATTTTTTATATGTATTTGAATATTTCTTATTTTTCGGCATTAATACGTTAGTGTGGGGCGTAACATTTTTTCATCAATATAAGCGTACTTTTAATGAAATATTTTCTGACTCTGAGTGGATCTAAATTACTTTGCTACTCATTTAAAATAATCATCGTAACGTAGGTATCGCTAGTTTTCTTCAACAAAACTACAATGGGCTGCCTGTGTTTAAAATGCCTGGTTACGAGTGCATACAAAAACATGGCGTCCCGTTCTTTAGGGCCACGTGTTGGATTCCGTAATGCGTAGTGAGTCCGTAATGGTGGGATGGGTTTTTCAGTAAATCTTATTCGCCAGAACTTCCAATATCTGTTCGTAATCACGGGATGTCCATTAAAGCTAGTTGTTATACCTCCCAACTCAAACGTCTTTTTTGATTGGACAAAAACTTGTCATGTGCCATATGGATCAAAACAGGCTAACGCCCAAGTGGGCGAACAAAAGTTTACAAAGCCCACTAACTCCCTTGGGAAACAACAACTTGAACTTTCGACTCGCACGTGATCAGGTAGTGCACCTTGAAGCTGCGGCGAATTTGTGTGCCAGTAGCACACAAAAAAATTGTTTTTTTTTTTTTTTACAATTTTGGAGTTGGGAGGTATACTAAACACTTAATGACTAGCCCCATGGGAAACAGTGAGTGTTGTTTCCACTCGAACCTCGATGTTAAACAAAACTCACTGTTTCCCTTGGAGCCAGTCATTAAGTGCTTAATGTCCGCCAAGCTGGAGTTGACTGTACTAAACTGCAAAACCTCGTGCGCGAGTCTCGGTCCCTGTAGAGCGTCTTCTTCCAGTCTCACTCTCCATGTTCAGACTCACCCTTTTTTCCGTGGACGCGCAAAAATACGGACTTTTTTGCAGTCTATGATACCGTAGATGCCTATATGTTCTATCTAATACTATAATTCACAACGGTTTCCCATCACTGTGAATGTAAATGTGAAAAAATACAAAAAAGTATAGACATTTGCTTTTTTATAGGAGTAGGCGATTTATTCAAAGCCAGACTACAGACAGCGCCAGATTGCTGCGTTTATTGAAATGGGATATGCACCCTCCATGCTTGGTTCTTAATTAAAGGGTCATGGAGAAAGACGAATAGACCTTATTCGCTTGGGCGTATTTGTTTACCCATTAGAGACCACGTGTCGTTTCCCTGGGTATTATTTCTTTCTTTTCCGTTAACGCTTGAGAAGACACATTAATATGGATGTCGTTCAGACAAAGAATTTAACTCCCAAGAGGTTTGTATTGGGTAAACATTACGCCCAAGCGAATAAGGTCTATTCCCCCAACGCGTGAAGGGTAGCACTAAACGTGTAAGTAAATGACAAATGTTAATCAAAGGTTCTAGGAATACCTTCTGACCCTCCAGTCTCCTGCACGTTTTGCACTGAGCTACAAGGCCAGATGGGAACTTGGTCAGTTGTGAGTTTCCTTTGGTATGATTGTCATGAAACGGCTTTTTTACCAGTAGCGAATAATTTGCGTCTATACTTGCAAGCTTGTTTGATCACGCAACGTTAGTTTGCCCGCCATTTAAAATGTTTAAAACTTGCGTTTCCGTTTCGCCAGGGTTTTAGGCTGATAATTTTTAGTTCGGGTAAGACCCTAGTTTCCTACCCAGCCGGTATTGGCTCGTTGCGTTGCGACCCTAACAGCTGCGTAGGAGACTGCAACCCAAGACAAAATTACTTGGGAAGGCTTGTAAAACGCTAAAAAATGACACTACCTTTGGGTTTCAGCTCAATCAAAGGCGCGCGCAACGCTTTTTATAGCCCCCCTCTCCCCCAAATCCCACTTTGAAAAGAGGGGGGACGAGGGGGGAGGGGTGAGGAAAACAAGGACCCTTCCCAACAATTTTGTCTTTGGTTGTAGTTAGTCCCAATTCTCAGTAGAAAATCAACATCGCGGCGCGACCGAGGTACGTGCACTGAAGTATTTTTCCTACAGCAATTCGCCTTTGTTATGCGTGCGAGATGGTGTCGACAAACAAAACACCAATTGATCCACAGAAGCTTCCACCTACAAAAAGAGCAGTATATTTTCATAGTTTGCGGGTTCATTTGCAGGTCATACTTTGGTTCAAGCTCACAACCAATGACCTGGATCCGATGCAATGGGGTTGGAAACTTGCTGATACCAATTTAACACCAGTCCTGACAGACGTATGCAGCACCAGAGAGCTTACTGAAGTTTGTGAGATGTAAATGCAAACTTTCTGCCAGAAATCCATGTATGTGTGGCAATAACAGTTGCGC
Organism: Cladopsammia gracilis; assembly: GCA_022457155.1. Lineage (NCBI taxonomy): Eukaryota > Metazoa > Cnidaria > Anthozoa > Scleractinia > Dendrophylliidae > Cladopsammia > Cladopsammia gracilis. The sequence continues at coordinate 597,014 of JAJGOT010000073.1, forward strand.
TTGTCGTAAACATGGACTGAAATATGTACATGTAACAGCCTGTGGAGACTGCAGAGGAGAAAGTTGCCAAAATGTCGAGGTTACCCTCGACGACGAAGACAATGCCGACACTAATGTGGAAATCGTGTTTCAGTAGTTAATTAAAAGTAAACCTGCTTTTTTTAATTTCTGTTTTTCATTTTTTGCCCTTAGCACACTTGTACAAAATACACGACAAAACGAATGAAAATTGTGCCGGGCCAACCAATAATTCCAGAATTATTTTTTCAGACATTCATTCCGGCCCTTTCCCGGGAACAAACCCACTCCTATTTTGAGGGGACTCTACTATTGCCGGGGGAGGATTGTGCTTATACCAGAGGTAATGCGCTAATGACTACTATAGTTTATAGTAAAGTAACAATTTTCAGCAACTTAGACTTTGCATTTTCTACAATAAAGGTGAATGAACCGCCAAAAGTCACCATAAAATCCTTTCTTTTTACCTTTTCCATACAAAAACATGCAAAAATGTTCAAAATATTCGAATACTCATAAAAACTTTTCCCCAAAGGGGATTTTTGCGGATTTTGGATATGTTATTCTATGGCACATTTGGCTTATGTGGTGTAAAAATTATCTTTATACCATTTTTTTCCTGGTCAAAATGCCCAACGACCAGACTATATTGGCTCTTCAGAGTCACATTTCACGGAGGCTTTGAAAGATCTTTTGAATTGATAGGGCCTAGTTAGGCTTCAAAACCAAATTTTCGGCTTTAAAAAAAATTTAGAAACATCCGTGCACTTGTCTTGGAAGGTTTTATTGACGGAAGCCAAAACGCAGATTGGCGTTCAGAAATGTAAAGTGCGAGTTTGCAGAATTTTGAAAATCGCAGTAAATAAAGCAAGATGCTTATCGAAAAATTCGCGTTAATTTAATGCATTTAAACCTAACTTTTGAAAAATTCGCGTTAATTTAGTGTAACGTAAATTTTGTTCGCGTTGTCAACCGAGAGACGTGCATTGTTAATTTCCTATAATAAGGTATTTATGTCACGCTAAGACATGTTTTTTTTTTTAAGTTCATCGTTTTCGAAACAAAATTTGCTTTATTTGAACTAGTCTGCCACTCACTAAGTATAAAAACTGGGACCAAACGGCCCGCTTGTGAAGCCGTAACCGGCTAATGCCAACCAATGCGGTTGCCCTCGCGTTACAGAAAGACGTAGCGTGAACTCTGTGTGATACACGTCATACACGCGTCTCAAGCTTACTAATAATTCATGAAGAAAATACAAAGGAAATTAATGTTTAATGAGTGTTTGGAAATCATTGGGTTTGTCTCGGTGTAATATATATAGATAGGCTTAGCCTAACAGCGGAGCTCTCTGAACAGAAACGATGTTGATAAGCTTAACTTAGGTGAAAGGTCGAAAGCACAAGAAAAATTAGAATTGCGATTGACGACCAGGCTATTTTTCAATTTTAGCAATTCTCAAAAACAGTAAGCTTATTACGCGACCATCTGCACATTACATTTAGACTGCACAAATTCCACAAAAGCACACTGTTTGAGAACCCTCTCTTGAGTAGCAAACTGCGAAAAAAAGCAGGGAAAAATGATTTTGCAAACCGTTTTCTCCGCTAAACACAACAAAAGTTTTTTTTTCTTTTAAAATGTTTAATTTATCAATAACAAATCCCTAAAGTTTACAATATTATCCTGAGAGGCTAGTCATTTCCGGTTACAAGGCATCCTGAGTTAAAGCTAGTCATTTCCGGTTACAATAATACAAGGTCAGTTCCGGTTTACAGTCACTTGAAAGTCTAGTCCATAAGGGATTATTTATAAAATTCATTTCCGGTCGTTTGGTCCACTTGAAATCCTTTCTGGTTTGCACATGATTACTTTAGTCATTTCTGGTAATGAATGATGAGTTGCCAGTACCTAAATTATCACTCACAAGCTTTGACTGTTGTATTCCACAAATATTCGGATGACACCACAAAGCAGAAAATTTCTGTTCACGGTGGAGGGGGGGGGGGGGGGGGGAGTACTCCCATATATGAGCTATATAGGTATGTGCCGCTGTGAAGGGTATGGTTTTCAGGCAGTTTAGTCTGGGATAGGGTATAGTAATCAGAGATTTTTGGTCTAGAATAAAGTATCATTTTCCGCAAAACTGATCAGTTGCATGAAGAATTTAGACTAGAGACACTAGACGAGGTTTACTGGCAAATGGCATTTAATAATCGGTAAGGTGTGCTGTATGACATTTTTACTGACCCCTGGTATCTTAGACTGTGATAGTGAATGAGTTTCTGCAAAATAGCGAGTCTAGAAAAGGTCTAGGATAGGGTAGGATTTTTCGGTGTTTAGTCTAGAACAAGGTTGCAAAATGCAGCTAAAATGGTATAGTATAGGTTAAGGGTCTCAAGAGTCCCAGCGGCATACCCCCACCCAAAAATGTGCAAAGTACCTCCCCCCCCCCCGGTCAATTTGCAACTGTGTTGTGATGTCATTCCTTATGTCCCTTACAGTGGCCCGAGAGTTCTCGGTGCCATTGTGAAAAGTTGCTTTGTTTCGAAAAACCCATATACCATAAAGTATGGTCTTAATGAAAAAGCGTGCTCGCATGTCATTCTCGTCATCAGCAGAAGTCCATTAGGTAAAAGAAAATAGTCTTAACATTGAATAAAAACCTAGTATTGAGTAGTGCCGATAGGGTGGGAGTGAAAACACCCCACACCCTTCCACAGGTTCAAATTTTAATCTAGCTTGGAAAGGCGTGGTAACCAGTTATCTGGTTCCACATTTGCAGTACCATTGCTAAACCAGACACCCAAGATTCGCATTCTTGACACCCACGTCAGGCCATAAGGAGTGTCCGGACGTGAGCACCAAGCTCCTAACTTCATGGCTTCTGTACTCTTTGCCACATTTAATTTAGTCCCTGTACCTGTCTGGTATTTGTGAAGTAAGGTAAACAATTTGTCTAGAGAAAAATATCGTTTATAAAACATGTGGAGTCATCCGCATTCATTGGTGAATTTTAAAACGCTTTCCTCAGGCTTCTGGAAGGAGAAAACCTTCAATAGTATCATCCTTTCTTATACTGGTAGCCAAAACGTCTGCGCATAAAACGTACAAAAGTGGAGACCGGGGATCTCCCTGCCTCACCCCCCACTCGAGTGGAATTTCTTTAGTCAAAAAACCATTAACTATAATTTTCATATTTGCTTGACAGTATAATGTAGAAATCAACGCTGGAAATTAGGGCAAAATCCAAAACGACTTAAAACATTGGTAAAAAGTTTACCAATGTTTTTCTACCCTGTCAAAGGCTTTCTCTTGCAATTGATCAATATTCAGCAAGATACTTGGTAATATTTATATAATCTAGAGTGTCACACAAGAGAAATAAATTCTCAAAAATCGTCCTACCTGGGACGGAACAAGTTTGATCTTCTTGAAATAATCGAGGGTAACACTTTTGAAAGTCTGTTAGAGCTTTTGAACAAATTTTGTAATCAACATTGAGTAGCGAAATGGCCGGGCCACCAATTTTTGAGGTTTTTCTTATCATCTTTGTTGTAAAGTAATCTAGTTACGCTTCCTTCCATTGAATCACTGAGAGAATTATTTTCCAAACTAAATTTATAATTTCGAACAGAATAGGGCCTAAAAGATCCCAGAATTTAGCGTAAAATTGTTGAGGTAATCCGTCTGAACCGGGGGTTTTCCCTGAAGAAAGTCCACGCATTGCGTGGGTATTATTTCAGCCAAAGATAAAGATCCTTCGCAGGATAAAATTTCGCTCTCACTTAATCTGTTTTCAAGTTTGTTCAAAAATTCGGTTTGGAATGTTAAATTAACAGGTTCTTGCAAGTACAAACTACGGTAAAAATCGAAATGAGCTGGAGAAAAGGAACAAGCTTAACTAAGGTGAAACTTAACTAAGGTGAAAGGATTAAGATTGATGACCGGGCTATTTTTCAATTTTAGCAATTCTCAATAAACAGTATTACCCGACAGTCTGCACAGTACAAAGTTCACAAAAACAACTTTTCTCTGTCTAAAATAACTAGTACGACTACTTTCCGAATAAAATACAGTTTTTGTTTGTCAAAAATTGCCCGAGAAACTGATTTGGAAATCAAAATTGCAAAAATACACAAATATTTGCATAAGGCGACGCGAGTGAAGCCTGACAGAAAATCTAAGTCTTGTTTTGTTTACATAAAATCGCTTTTCAATCTATGAAATAAATGAACAAACACATAAAAATGGACAACACAATCTTCTTTCGAAAAATGTTATTCAAATCTCCATTAGTTTATGTTTAAAAACACGTATACCATTAATTCTTGGTTTTCACGTGACGTCATCAAATTCGAAAATCATAAATTGTAATGCCTTCTGAATTTATATGTCCACCAGGTTGAAGATGACTTAAAAATAAATCTTTTCACAAGTATCCAACCCGGTAGCGTCTTTCGTTTTGAAAATACAGCATTTTGAATTTCTGACTTTTCACCCTACGTGACACCAACATGGCGTCCGTGACAAAGCTTTTTCCTATGAAACAAGGGCCTCTCCTCGTGATTTTTGGCACTTTGGGCAGTTAAAGTATTAGGAATGCAGTTTATGCGAATGAATAGTAGTTCACGGGAGAAAAGTAATCGCTTTCAGAGCGAAAGTGAAGTCCAGATGTTTTTATTGATTTCCGGCGGCCATCTTGGTGCCCCTCGGAGGGGCACCAAGATGGCGTTTCCATACAAAGCTCTGTAAATTTGAGTCGAGTGCTTCGGCGAATAATTCAACAACGGGATACTGCACAGATCTGAGACTTAGCGAAGTTTTTTATTTGTTGCTCTTTTATAACATTACAAATTATTGGCTTCTTTCACTAAATAGTTTCGATTCTAAAACATTATATATTGGTGTCCCTCCGGGATGGCGTTTCCATACAAAGCTCTGTAAATTTGAGTCGAATGCTTCGGCGAATAATTCAACAACGGAATATTGCACAGATCTGAGACTTCGCGAAGTTGTTTATTTGTTACTCTTTTATAACATTGCAAATTATTGGCTTCCTTCGCTAATTCGTTTCGATTTTAGACCATTTTAAAATTTTATGGCGTGACAGTGAAAACCAAGAATAGCGCATCAGGGCAGAGCTGTCCTCGATGAAATTCAAGATAACAAACACGACTTAATTTGAGCACGTTTCATAAACATGTCTCCAAAATTTAAGAGAACACAAAGGAAAAGTCAATCAAAAATTGATATCAACATAAATTCCCATCAAAAAAGGTGATTTATTTTACCTTTAAGTCACTGGACCGCTTGGAAATTCGTTAAAACTCCGCTTCTTCGGTTCTGAAATCTGTAATCCGTAATAAAAACAAGACATCTTCCCGCATTGCTCCTGCATTGATAAAAACGTATGAGGGTTCCTCGAAGCAAGATTTTACCGCTGAAAGTTCTTCTTTTTCCACTGAAGCGGCTTCTGAGTATCCCTTAATTAATTATCCCTGTCTTGAGTAGCAAACCACGAAAAAATGCAGGGAAATAACGACTTTACTGCTCCGCTAAACACTGCGAAAGATCCAACTTTTAAAGTGTTTACCGAGCTGACGGCTGTGTAGCCAACATATAACCTAAAAAATTGCACAATATAGAACAGTAAACTAATGATATTAAGCTTTTAAACTAAGGCGAAAAGGTCGGAAGTACAATAATTAAACTCAAAAGAGTTTAGTTGTAAACAAATGCTTCGACGAGCTACTAGCTTCAATTTAAAACGAAATCAGGTTTAAAAATAAGCACTTAGCTCTATATTCCTCCAAAAACGCTTGATTTGCAGAGTTACGCAGCCTCAAATGCGGTCTTGACCACTGTTTGAAAAATGTGAAACCTGTCTTGAGTAGCAAACCGCGAAAAAATGCAGGGAAATACTTTAAAACGGTTTTCTCCGCTAAACACAGCTCCAACTGACGTGTTTACCGAGCTCACGTCACATTGGCCATGTAGCCTCGCGAAAAACACAGCCTCGCTTTGGTTTCAAAATTGCCCAACACGGGCGCGTGCGGTACACACACGCGCCCGCGAAACATTCCGCTAGCCATGACCATGAAAAATGCGGGCATCGGTTCTATGAGTATGGTGCTGCGCAGCCAGGCCTTCGGCCCGGCGAGAGCTCCGCTAAAAACCTGTGACTTTTTTTCTTTGTTTTTCACCTTTGTTGGCTTGCATTCCCAGTTGACTCTATTGTTTTTACCTTTTGTTTTCTTTCTTTTTACGTCACTCGTGAGTTTGGCAGGTTTTTACACCGAGGATGAGCCAAATCAGATGAATTACTCATCATTTTTGTATCCTAAATTTCTCCTTCTAATATCATTTTGTTTGAGAAGTAATATCAAACATTCGACATAGTATTTCATCACAAGATCCATACACCTTGAAGTGGGTTAAAAAAACTCGGCTGAGCCTCGTTGTTAACCCACTTTGCGGTATTTGGAAATCTATTAATGAAACACTGTGTGTCACGCTGCGCGTCGTATTTTTAACTCTCTTTTCAGTGTTTGATCTTGTGATGAAACACTGTTTCTCATGTTTGATATATTACTTGAACATTCCTTCTCAAACTCATTAATAATTCATGCAGAAAATACAAAGGAAATTAATGTTTAATGAATGTTTGGAAATCAGTTCAAACACTCCTCATTTTTGCATCCTAAATTTCTCCTTCTAAAATCATTTTGTTTGACAAGTAATATCAAACATTCGACAAAGTATTTCATCAGATTTCCAAACACCTTGAAGTGGGTTAAAAAAAAACTCGGCTGAGCCTCGTTTTTAACCCACTTTGCGGTATTTGGAAATCTATTAATGAAACACTGTGTCTCATGTTCGATAGCGGAGCTCTGAGGGTCGAAGGCCCGCGCGGAGCCCCATACTCATAGAACTAAACCTATGCCCGTCATTTTTCATGGTCATGGCTAGCGGAATGTTTCACCGGCGCGTGTGCCGAGCGCCGCCCGACGAGGTCCGAAGTGTTGGACTGTTAACACTTATTCCCATGTGTTGGACAGGGCTAGTTCGCGGGCGCGTATGATGTCGCAAAACATGCGCGTATGACTCCACACAACATCCAAGATGTTTGTTTTCATTGCGGATTTCACAACCAAAAAGGGGGGAAATATTAAAGAATTTCCAAGCAAGCGAGGGACTTAAAGGTAAAACAGATTACATTTTTCGATGGGAATTTATTTTGATATCAATCTGTGATTGACTTTTTCTTGTGTTCTTGTGTAGTTTTGGAGAATTGTTTTTCAAACGTGCTTAAATTCAGTTGTATCGATTTCTTGAATTTCATTTGCTTTTGAACATAAACTAATATTGTAACTAATGGAGATTTGAATACATGTTTTCGAATGAAGATTGTGTTGTCCATTTTCATGTGTTTGTTCATTCATTACATAGATTGAAAATCAATTTTATAGTTCTTTCTTCACTCGCGTCGCCTTGTGCAAATATGTTTGTGTATTTTTGCAATTTTGATTTCCAAATCAGCTTCTCGGGCAATTTTTGACAAGCAACAACTATATTATATTCGGAATGTAGTCGTACTAGTTATTGTAGACGGAGAAAAAGTTGTTTTTGTGAACTTTTGTACGGTCTAAATGTAGTGTGCAGACGGTCTCGTAATACTGTTTTTGAGAATTGCTAAAATTGAAAAACAGCCCGGTCGTCAATCTTAATTCTTGTGCTTCCGACCTTTCACCTTAGTTAAGTTTCACCTTAGTTAAGTTTCACCTTAGTTAAGCTTGTTCACAGAGCGACGCTGTTAGGCTCAGCCTATCTATATATATATTATATATATATATATATATATATATATATATATATATTATATTCATAGTGCTTCGCCTAACAGCGAAGCACTACGAACAAGCTTAACTAAGGTGAAACTTAACTAAGGCGAAAGGTCGGAAGCACAAGAAATAATTTCAATTTTAGCAATTCTCAAAAAAAAAACAGTATTATCCGACCGCCTGCACAGTACATTTAGACCGTAGAAAAGTTCACAAAAACAACTTTTCTCCGTCTAGAATTACAGGTACGACTACTTCCGAATAAAATACAGTTTTTGTTTGCCAAAAATTGCCCGAGAAACTGATTTGGAAATCAAAATTGCAAAAATACACAAACATATTTGCATAAGGCGATGCGAGTGAAGATAGAACTATACTATAAAATCAAAGTCTCGTTTTGTTTATAAAATCGCTTTTCAATCTATATAATTAATGAACAAACACATAAAAATGGACAACGCAATCTTCTTTCGAACAATTGTATTCAAATCTTCATTAGTTTATGTTTAAAAGTAAAACACGTACGATTTACAGCGCATCAAGGCAAAGCTGTCCTCGATGAAATTCAAGATAACAGCACGACTTAATTTGAGCACGTTTCATAAACATGTCTCCAAAATACAAAGGAAAAGTCAATCAAAAATTGATATCAACATAAATTCCCATCGAAAAATGTGATTTATTTTACCTTTAAGTCACTGGACTGCTTGGAAATTCATTAAAACTCCGCTTCTTCGGTTCTGAAATCCGTAATAAAAACAAGGCATCCCCCGCATTGGTCCTGCATTGATAAAAACGTGAGGGTTCCTCGAAGCAAGATGTTATCCCCGAAAGCTCTTCATTTTCCACTAAAGCGGCTTCTGAGTATCCCTTAATTAGTATCCCTGTCTTGAGTAGCAAACCGCGAAAAAATGCAGGGAAGTAACGACTTTACTGCTCCGCTAAACTCTGCGAAAGATCCAACTTTTTTAAAACTTTAAAAAGTGTTCACAGAGCTGACGACTGTGTAGCCGCGCGCGTCATACGCACATGTTTTGCGACGTCATACATGCCCGCGAATTTGCCTTGCGCGACCGACTTGACTGCTGACTGACACATGTCACGGAGGCGCGCCCGCGAAACATTCCGCTAGCCATGACCATGAAAAATGACGGACACAGGTTCTATGAGTATGGTGCTGCGCAGCCGGGCCTTCGGCCCGGCAAGTGCTCCGCTATTATATTACTTGATCAACAAATGTTGCAACGGCTGTTCAACAGATGTGTCGTGCCATGTTTAATGTTGAAATAGGCCAATCAACATGTTGAACGTTTTTGAAGATAGACACAGCCTCCATTCCGTTCAACATATTGCAACTTGTTGAACGACGATTTTTGACGTCCACCACTTGTTCTAACAACGGAAATAACAACGGTGACCTGTACAAAAGAATGCCGGTGGTGGCATTCCCCTTTGCATGGTCTCATTGGTTACCATGGGTACGTTAGATAGCGGTGGCCGAGAATTGTACCTCAGTCTGACCAGTCAATGAAAATCAATTGTTCAATTGATATCAATTGATAATTGTTAGTTCATTTATATCGACTTGTATCGGCCAATCAATGACCAATCGATAGTCATCGATTACTATCCACGGATTAGCAGCTGCCCCCACGACTATATCGCTGAATCGTGAGGGAGCGCTGTGCCACGGCGGCGTAAAAATACTGGACGCTCAGTTAATCCTGATCGAATGCAAGGATAGACTTGGTGTGAAAGGGTGTCCCTTTGATGACCAAAAACTGTAAATATGTATTAGGTATTCTGCCGTTTCTCCGGGGCTCTTAGTCAAATGGGAGTCGAGGATTCTAATGTTGGCCAATATAAATTGCGCGTAGGACAGTTGAAGGGGTTTCAGTTGTTTTCCGTCAGCACCGAAAATAAAGTCAGAAGGCGGGAGTGAAGACCAGGGGCACCCAACGAATCTGTTCCTCACTTTATCTGTTCCTCAGCGGAATTCTTGCTGGCTGGCAAAATATTCTGTACATATTTTTTTCATTACCATTTTTGCGCTGGTTGACTTGAGAAAGGAGTCGCAAGAACAAACTGTACTGGCTAACTTGAGCAGATCGAAAAGAGGCTGGATCGAAGAAAATCGGAGGACACTTTGGGGCTTAAAAGGGTTTAGCTTCGTAGTAACAAATTTAAGCAGTACTTAGAGATACCCGAACAGGTTAAGTTCGAGACGGCAGTAAATGTACAAAACAATAAACAAAAAGCTTCAAATAGTTGTCATTAATGTTTCATTAGTTCCCAAGCCCCTTTTTGGTAACTTATTATTATTGTTTTTTTGTTTTTGTTTTTTTTTTTTTCATTTATTCATTTTTTTTTTAATTGCTGGCTGGGAAACAGACATTTGTTTTAATATATATGTAAATTTTGTTTTATTCTTTTATTCACTCCTTCATCGCCTTGCCGTAAGGATCAGTTTGCCGTTTTCTGATTTTTTTATCCAGCTGGCTGGAAAGTTTCCTATGTGTTATGCTGGGAAAAAGGAACAGATATATTTTTCCCAGCAACGTAGAAGAACACATGGAAATGCTTTTATATCATTTATTTTAATTTATTTGAGTAAAACAATACATTTTACCAAAGATTGTTCGTTGGGTGCCCCTGGAAGGCTAGAGTCGCCAAAGGAGCAGCTGTTGGGTCAGGATCATGAGGCGAAGCTGGGAGACGAACTCCGCTTCGATTTTCGAAATCTCCTCTTGCAAGAGGGTCTCCTTGAAGGCGGAGGCCCACGAAGGGCGGGAAATCACACGCCGAAGGAAAATTTTGTGGCCCACTACCGGAAGCCCATATCGGCTCCGTTGTTATGGCGGCCAAGAACAACTTTGACACGATCTGGTTCTGAGCCAGTACGTCCCTAATCTCATCAGGGATGTCGTTTGCAGGACTAAATTTTAAAAGCCATTAGTGCTCTCAGGGGTGGATTGCTTCAGCACTTATGCAGCCATTGGTCGGTAACCAATGCAACACCGTACAATTTTTTTCAGTGCGTTTCGTATTGACGAGTTGGCACATGGGGGCCTTTCATTAAACCTTCGGTATCTGATTTTTGGCAGCTTTGATTCATTAGCCGTGTTGTGTGTACTGTTACGACGGTGGACCGTACAAAAACAAGAAGGGTGAATTTGTGAGAATTTTCATTTTCTTCTGACTTGTAAGGGTAGTGTCAAAAACGAAGCACTCGAAAACGAAGACCGAAGCACGAAGCACTCTGACAGTCGAAAACGAAGCACCCAAAACTCGAAAACGATCAGAAGCACCCGAGGTCGAAAACGAAGCACCCAAACTCGAAAACGAAGCACCCTCTATACGTTTTTGATTTTCGATCCGAAAAAAGATCCACACTTGTGATCCGGTTTCGATTGCGAAACAGTCACACAAGTACAAATTACACTGCTTTCCGGGATGTCTCGAAAACTCAGACCTCGGATCCGTAAAACGTAGACCCTCTGGGTGTTTTGACAGCTCGGAACCATAAACTATTTAAAACAAATAACAAAGTTCATGGACAATATTGCGTTGTGATAGTTTCGCAATACAGGTAAAGCGTGCCTCACGTTACAGGACCGTTTTCATTCGTTAACGATTACATTTTTGCTGACGTTTGGCCTGAAATAGGGTATGGTTTGCGCACTCTGGTCTAGAATTGGGTATGGTTTTAAGAAGAAGCTACGTTTTTTATCCCATGAGAAATTAGGTTTGATTAACATCGGGAATTAGAAGCCCTTCTCAAATGTTTACGCAAACGGAAGCACTTCCTGGTCTGAAATAGGGTATCGAATTTTGGGTCAGGTCTGAAATAGGGTAGGTAAAATTGCATATTTTGGTCTAAAATAGGGTCTCGATCACAAATGTAGTTCTTTTTCCGGTTGTCGACATATTTCAATTCAATTCAAATCGAAAAAGTATAGCGGGTTTTACGAGGTCTTCAAAACGTTCGGGTGCTTCGTTTTCGAGTTTGGGTGCTTCGTTTTTGACTTCCTTTTCGCCACATCATTCCAGGTGCTTTTGCATTTGTTAATTAGTAAATTTTGGCAAAAGGCGAAGATTTTTAGTTCACATTATAGCGTTATTCTCTCCGCGCTGAAGATCGTCGCTTAAAGACGCCATTTTGTTCAGTTTGTTTACCGGCGCGATCACGTTACTATAAAGCGCGACGAAGGTCAATTCCCTTGCACTAAATTATATTAGAGACTATCGTGATCGTTTATACATCAAACTTTAAACACTTGGCTTGAATGGAGCTTGTTTCGGTGATATTGAACAGATCATCGACGAATTGACAAACTGCATTGATTTTAATCTTGTAGTTGTGTGTAATGTTTAAAACGTTGAGTGCTTTTTCTAGTCAACAAATACTGAAAGATGTTGAACCTTGTATCATTCGCTTTAATACCGACAATTTGTAACTCATGAATTACTTCACTTGAGCGTACGTTAGTTGTTGTTGTTTTTGTTTTATAATTACCAAAAGAAGTATTTATTTATTTATACCCTTCCTAATAAGAGAACGTCCGACATTTCAGACAGTTACGTGACAGTTATATAACCACAAATATTGCCGTAGTAATTTCGAAATAAACTAAGTATTTTGCTGTGATAGCTTTGAGTCAAAACATACAACAAAGCCGGCCACAAAACCTGCTCTAGATCGTTTCGGATCAAATGCAATTCTGCCTCCCTCAAGACGAACGCATCAAGAATTATTTCGCCTATGTAAGAAGAACTAATGCCACTGACTGAACGAAAAGTGAATGATGTTGAAGTTGGACTTAAAATTACACATATAACAGTGCTTACCAGTGTCTAAGGCTTGTTACCTATGGTTGTCTGGGCTGACAACGGCTCCAGTGAATTGTAACTCCGATTGTTTTAATCATTCATGATTCCGTCTGCGTGCATGACCCGGGGAGGGGGGGGGGGGGGGTGGGGAAGGATCCCATATATGAGCTATATAGGTATGTGCCGCTGTGAAGTGTATGATATGGTTTTCAGGCAGTTCAGTCTGGGATAGGGTATAGTAATCAGAGATTTTTGGTCTAGAATAGGGCATCATTTTCCATGAAGCTGATCGGTTGCGTGAATAATTGAGTCTTGACAAGGTTTACTGGCAAGTACGGCATTTTTACTGATCCCTGTTAACTAATAACTGTGATAGTGAACGAGTTTCTGGAAAATAGCGAGTCTCGAATAGGTCTAGGATAGGGTAGGGTTTTTCGGTGTTTCGTCTAGAATAGGGTTGCAAAATGCAGCTAAAATGGTCTAGCCCTATAGGTTAAGGGTCTCAGAGTCCCAGCGGCACACCCCACCCAAAAATTTGCAGAGTACCCCCCACCACCCCCCCCCCCCCCCCCCCCCCGAAGTGCATGACGTGTTGTTTTGGTCACCGGAAATGAGCAAGGCAGAAATTACGAGAAGGGAGAGGAAGTCTAACTGAAAACGTGAGCAGTATTAAAAAATAGGTTTGCACGTTTTAACATGGCATGTTGCAACCATTACTAGAGCCGTGTCGTGTTTAAAAAATAGATATTACTGCGCTTTTCAATAACATGCGGAACACCACCAACGGTTGCGTTTTTCCCTGCCGTCAATCATATTTTCGGCGGTTTCCGATTACTTCCGAGTGTTTTAGAAAGTAGTCTAAAAATAGACAGGCTAAACACGACTCCCACTCGTCGCAAAAAAGTATTTAAAAAGCCTAAAGCATAAATCTGTTTTATAAATCCTTAGGACATTAAATTATCTCGATCCTTGCTTAGCAGAACGTAAGAATTTACTAGCATCCGTGAGATTTACAAAACAGCAACCATGCTGTATATTCTTGGCTTTCACATGACGTCATAAAAATAAAAAAAATCTAAAAAAAAGTCCTACAAAGCTGTTTCTAAAGCCCAGTTCAAACGTCGAACTTCACATGTGCCGAACCTAATGCAAATTAGCAAGAACAATAGATTTTGCTCATTTGCATTAGGTTCGGCACATGTGAAGTTCGACGTTTGAACTGGGCCTAACATGGTATGTGGATACAAGTGTTACAATCGTTCACAAAAAGTTTCAGGTTTTAACGATGTTTTGCTTCCGATTTACAAAGGTTTTAAATGTGTCACGCAATATGTCACGCTATTTTCAGATGAGCCGCGAAAATAAACAAAATTGAATCAGCTGAAAGTTATTGTTTGCATTATAAGTGCTTATAAGCCGAGTTAAGGTTACAGTGTACGTTCAGATCGAAAATTTATTGAAAATTTTTTTTTGGCTTTAAAATAAAGTTTACAGAATGAACTTTCATCCAAAAAAAAATTATCGAAAAATGGTGAAAATTGACGGAGAAATGACGGTATAACTTTTGTGGGCGGAGTTTGTTTATTAAGCGATATGTTTTTTTAAGCGCCGTTTTCTCAATGTTAATTTTTCGCTTGTTGGGGACACTTTAAAGAGCTACAACTCAAAGGGAATTTGTTCGATTTTCCTTAAATTTGGACAGAAGCTAGGCTAACATATAATCAACAAAAACGTTGTCGGCGAATTTCTTAATTCCGAAAACTTTTTCGTCAAGAGCCATTTCCGTGCGATCATTCTAATTTTTTTTCTCCCCTTTTCGAAAATATTCTGTAACTTTTCAGTGCAATTGAATATGGGAAATCGCCGACACGCTTTTTTAGCGCTTCGTGTCCGGAAACCTGAGAACAAATCAAATTAGCAAAATATAATAATCGCTTTGAGTTGTAGCGTTTTAAAGCTGATTCGGACGTTCGAATTTAGACGTCGTAAAAAATTCGACAATTCATTTTATTACTAAATGGTTTCCACATTTAGATAGCCAGCTCTATAAGCTTTAATTTAATATCTGGGTTTAGGTATATTAAGTGTAATCTTAAGACGCTAGAGTTGTTATACTGGAGACACCCCCGAAGGTACACTGTAACCTTAATTGAGCTTACAGCCAATACAATATTTTTGGATGTGATTTTTGGTGTAATTAATTAAGACTTTGAACTTCTGGCCGCCATGGCCGCTCCATACATTTCCCCGGCGGTACCAATCAATGAAAAGCAATAATCAATATAATCAATAACAATCAATAATAATCAATACCAATTAATTGATTGGTATTGGAAATCAATAAAAATCAATGCCTTGGAGTTGAGTGAGTATCGATTTTCATTGATTATCATTGATTTCTATTGATTAATATTGATTTTCATTGAAAACTAAAATCTCTGTTTTCGATTCCAATAAACGCCCTAATAAAGCGTACTGTAATTGTTCTGATTTGTGACAAAAGTTCGCTTTTGTAAAAAGAATAAATAAATTACAACAACAAAATTAACTGAACAATAACATTTTATTACCTATTTTAAATTGTATATCGATCCGGCACGCAGACAGAATATTAGTATTTCGTGTTATAGAGGGAGTTACATTTTTAGCACCGTGAAGTTATATTTGCCGGGATAACAGGATGTCTGTCATAGCGAAGTGTCTGCAAGACAGACAGAGAAAGAACGGAACGAGAACGATCTCGAACGTCACGAGAACGGCAGAGATGGTCAAGGTAGCTGCCGTTTTCAACGCGAGAAGAGCTGCTTTCACATATTTTGTAACGGCAAGTGGCAGAGTCGGCAAGTTTACATTTCCCGTTTGCGGTACACGCGATGGTTTTTAATGGGTTTATAACTACCTCATTAGATAGATTAAGCATTGCGTAATTTTTACCCGCGAACGGCAGGGATAGTCACGGCAGCCGCCGTATTTGTACGCGACGAGACCTGCTTTTATACGCTACCTTATAGGACGGCAGACGACAAGCTTTCATTTCCTGTTTGCGTTATACGCGAAGCTTAATAGAGAGATTAAGTATCGCGTTTCCGGCATACGGCAAACATTGCATGATCAGTTATTGATTATCTATAAAAATCAATAATAATCAATAGCAATTAAGGAGTCTGGGTGAGTGAGTATCGATTTTTATTGATTGGTTAAACCAATCAATATCAATCAATGGATTATTATTGATTATTATTGATTGTATTGATTGGCAATCAATGATTGATTTTCATTGATTGGTACCGCCGGGACATTTCTTACTAAAAATATCTAATACTCGTTCGCCTATAACTCTTGAACGAAATGCTTTTGCGCTTCAAAATTTGGCCGAGATGTGTAGTTTTAAACTCTCTACAATTCATAAACATTTTGGATTCGAAATCTATTTTTTAATGCTTCTGAATTTTGATATGACGTAAGTGAAAGCCAAGAATAGATTATCTGCTGTAGGCCAAATCAAACGCTATTTACAAAACAACGAAGGTTTATCCTAGCTCCACTGAGACACACTACCCAACTACAGAACTAACTAAGGAGCTAAAAATTATAGCAAGAATTCGTGATTTCACTGCAGAGCATGGAATTGTAGACTTAAGCATTTTGACACCGCAGACTTTAAGACACTAAATCACGGCCTGAGAAATTTAACGATCCTAGCACTTTCAAAGTGATAACAAACTTTAGCCGATAAGTATTTATCTTGCAACAAAAGTGAGCCAAAGAAACTGCAATATATGCCAATAGAGCGAGCATCGATCAACGACATAAAGAACGGCATGGAATCCTCCTGTCACTTTGAGAGATAATCCGTCGGGATCAAAGGATCAAAAGGTCAATATCACCGAAGAGAACAAATTCATAACTATCCCTGAAATCTTACTAGGAAAGCTTCATGCTTTAGGCTTTTTAAATACTTTCATTTGCGACGAGTGGGAGTCGTGTTTAGCCTGTCTATTTTTATACTACTTTCTTTGTTTTGAGCACACTTCTCCAGTTATAAATTCAATCCAGCCACGCAATTCGTCTAAAATAATTCTGGAAATTGTCTCCTAAGTCCACGATCGAACGAGCACAATATCTCTCCCTGAAAAAAAAAATATAAACAAGAAAAAAATCATGTAAAACAAAGGATAGATGTTCAGTAAACGTGCACAGAACGATTAGAGACAAACATATTATATATTAGGGAGGGTTCATAATTTATGTAGAGGGGGGCTATGTCGATTTCAGACTTTTTTTCCCTGCAATTTTTGGAAGCCCCGGCCCCCCCCCCCCATTGTTTTTTTTTTCCTGTCCACCCCCCCCCCCCCCCTCCCCTCATTACATATCCCGCAACCGTGGGCAAAATACGATGACCCCCTCCCCACTCCTCCTCCACCACCACCACCAAAAGAACATTGATGACTAAAGCAAACAAGACATTTTTAGTCTCAAAATTAACCAGCAGACATACTAATTAGTTTATTGAGAATGGAAAACTTAAATTTAACAAACTGATAAGCATGAATAAAAGGATACAACTTACATTTACTGCAGTCTTCTAAACCAGCTGAAAATGGCCATCATAATTTGGTTGTCACTGACGACGATAACCATTTCATATTTGTCCGTCCAAAATTTTTCATTGGCTTAAGTGGCACTGTGTGGGTTAGTGAAACAGTGAACCTGAGTATATATGTATCCCTTCAGGTTCGTGAAATTTTGAACAACAAGAATGACTAGCACGAGCACGAACGAGCTATCTTCAGACTCAGTCTCCCTGGCCACAACCACGGGAAGCTTTAGGGCTTAACCCTATTCTTTAATATGTATTCAAACACCATCAAACTCTGTGACTTTTCCTAAAATTTATCTGGCAACAATTTCATATGACAATTTTTTGATCACGTGACAAAAAGATTTTGACAGCCATGTTTTGGAAATTTGCATATTTATACCTTTGAATGAAGAAAAACAATGTTTATTGGTATAACTTTTGTATTTTTACATCATTTAGCGTTTATTTATTGGTTTTGATTAATTTTGCGTCCATTTGGATGGTTTTAAAGAGGTTTTAAAGAAATTCAGAAATCCAAGATGGCAGATCCAAGATGACGGCCGCATAACTAATTACGTAATAACTACGTCATATGACGTAATCGCTCCATTGTGCGGACCGCAAAGGAGACAGTTTTGGACATACTATGTACCCTCAGGGTTTCATTGTCATAGCCTTAATGTTCTTCAAGTTACGAGGGTCAGAAACTCAAATAAAAGCCCAGGCAGAATAGGGTTAAAATAAAGGTTGTTGTTGTTGTTGTTGTTTGTTGTTGTTAAATTAACGAACGACACCGAAAGACGTGGGTGCCCTATGGCGAAAAAGCAGTCCGATGCGGAGGCAGAGGCGGTGTGTACCCTATGGTGAGGTGAGCACGACGCGCGAGACTGGCATCTTTTAACATAAAAAAGGAATTATCTTGCTTGAGTGGTCGGATTAAAATGTAGCCGGTCAAGATATGAAAAATTTTGGATCGTTCGAGCAACCGATAAGAGTTTTATCGTTATTACTGACCCATATGAGATTGACGGATAGTTAAAAAACATGGGCAACTTTAGATGAAGATACGAAAATTGTTATATCTATAGAACGATTGCTGCATTTGATGGAAAGGAAACAGTACATGGCAAATCGCTGGGATGTAGAACAACAAGTAGAACTTGTACAGGAATTAGTGAAGAAATGTGCCTTTATTTATTCAACAAACCTCAATATAACAAAGTTCAACCCATGCTTCATTCCGTATAATACGAAATTTACCCCAATGACACCGTTTTCCCACTGGAACAATCAGATTTAAATCAAGAGCCGCCTTCTACGGAGAACCCCGTCAATGTTTTCCTTTTGTCTCCGCTACCCCATGCCCATGCGCCTTTAAAACACTTTTCCCTAATAAAGATAGCGATTCTTAGAGTGAAACATGACGAACAGAAGCAAGATATTTCCCTGCATTTATAATTTTTTCACTCTTCATTCTGCATCAGGGTTGTAACTTTTGCTTCTTAATCGCATAAATCTTTCCGAATAAATTTAAGGAGATACTGTCCAACGCGAGTAATAGGTGAGGTTTTTTCTGGAATAATATTCCACATTACAATAGGGAACTTTAGATCGGACAAAGAGTACTTGATTGAGCACGAGAACGACTTTTCAAACCCAGTTTGCGTGCTCTAGGTAACCATTTATCACTCCAGTTTTATACCTAAAGTCTCGTTCATCTTCCGGTCAACAACAGGAAGGATCGACAGCTCTGAAGATGTGACTGCGTTTAAATTCAACAGTCGTACTCATATTCAATCTCGTACTCGTACTCAAATCTGAAGCTCCTTAATTAGAAATAAACCCACAAAAAATGGTTTAATAAGGCACGTCAACCCTACTATCTTGCCCAATACCAATAACGATATGCCTCTGTCTCTGTTTCTGCTTATATTTACAATTACAATTCCCTAAATGTTCACTTTCTTAATTAAATAGAACAATAATAATCATACTTTCTTTATTGTAATTATTAATTCACTATATATATGTGCCCCTCTCCTCCCCAGTACTACTAAACATTAATGTTTCCCAATTACTTTGTATACCTTTAATAATATAACTTAATATAATATTTTGTATGTAAATCTATTTATTGATGGTTTGGAGAAAACAGAAAATGAAAAAACAAAAAGAAAATCGCATGATTATACCCTAGCGTTAAGTTTCGATTCCCTGCAAGTGCACGGTTTACCGGTGCCTATTCATAAAACATAGGGGTGAAGAAAAACCATGAAGAGCAAGGTGTTAAAGGTTGATCTGGGGCAGTACGCAGCTCTTACAAGGTCTTCTCTGATTTGCTGAGAAAACAATAGAACAAACAACACAACAATGGCTAACAATAGACCCTAGACCTAAAAACAATAGAGCTGCATGATATACAGGTCCAATAAAATTAGAGGTTGTAAAGAGCTGCATGGTATCTGGTTGATCTCTAAACGAAGTAACTTAAATTGAAGTGAAAGTGAACAATGGAAAAGAAGCGCAAATAGTTACCCTCTCTATTGCCTAATAATTTCCTAATTAAAAGCTCCTTGAATTTTATTACTAAGTCGGCGTACAACGTCCACCTGACTACAAGGGCAGCAATGTTTTCTTGTTCAAATTTTGAACCATTCACCCATGTCCTCTTATTAAAATATCCCATAACGGCCATCTCTCTACAACCGCCATGAAATTCTATCCGCAAAGAGCCGTTTTAGAGAAGCGCGACTGTTGCTTATTATCCCAGTAAGTTGACTAATCATATTATAAATCAGATACAATCCTGTTCACCTACAATCCTCGTCATATGTTGTTGTTATATAGCTGGAGTTTTTGTCAAGACAACGCGCGCGTTGATTGGTTGATTCATCGTCACATGACATCTAACAAATAAACTGTGTCCCGCCAATTGTGCTAAGCGGGCAACATTTGCGAAAGCGGGCAACAATTTTGACGTCAGAGGGTAACATTGCACTGTTGCCCGCTAGCGCGTTTTTCAAACTGTCTTGTGTTGTGTTTTTTTTTGTGTGCTGCTATATAACAAATCACTTAATGACTGATCCCTAGGGAAACAGTGAATTTTGTTTCCCTCGAATTTCAATGTTTCCCTCGACTTCGTCTCGGGAAATATCGAGATTCCGGAAACAAAATTCACTGTTTCCCTCGAGACCAGTAATTAAGTGTTTATTGTAACACCTCACGCTCAACACATATTCACCCTAACAGTTGGCGTTCTTTCCTCCCAATGTGGAATTTAATTGGCGGCTCTGAGATCACTAAATGTCAAACCAACATTTAGTAGGGAGCGAGATCCACATGTGTCCCAACAAATGTGACGAGATTTAAGAAACTGTTATTGAGAAACTATTCTATTCTAATGTCCACGTCATCACAAGAACATTTAGATCGCTATGCCAGTCGGGATACGCTCGGGCAACAGGTAAATATAAGGGAACGGCAAAGATGCATTGCGAGCCTTGATTGAATCTGCGATTTTCTGGAGAGCGGTTTGGAAATGGGATATGGCATCTTTTACGTCATCTCTCACAAGGAGGGTTTCCGAGTAGTCTTCAAGGAAACGCTAGAAAAGAAATACAAATAATCATTTTATGTCTATATCAGAAACAATTAGAACACCAACGTTATTGTGTGGGCGGTGTTCAATGGACCGGGATGTAACGGCACAAGATATAATCTGCCTGAAAAACAATTGTTAAACTCCTTTCCTACTGCGGAATATTGATACTGTAAAGTAACGTTGATCACACTAACACAACTGACATCATTTCAATTTGCACCAAACTTTCAACGTTTCATGTTTTAATCCACAAATAACCTTACCGTTTCTCTTTACATATCACGGTAAGTTCATAACTAATAAGCTAGAGGGGCCCAAAAGACCATTAGCCGGCGCTCAGCTTATGTTCCTTCTCACTGATGTCCTTAAACCCCAAAGCGGTTTCGACCTGGACTTTAGCTGTAGAAACGCTAACTAGCCGGATACAGTTAAATCTCTCTCGACTGAACAACGACTCTCAAACACGACCATCTTTCCTCAGTGACCATCTTTGTGTTATCGCACTTGAAACAATTTTCATTTTCACTGAAGAATAACTCTTGTATACAAGACCATCTCCCTCCAGTGACCATCATTCTAATTTGCCGCTTTCAGACAAACGCTGTACTAATAGGTTCTATCGTAAGAGCGCATTTCCCCTTCGTGATCGCGAGGGTCATAGGGTGATAGGGTGATAGGGTGATAGGGTGATAGGGTGACAGGGTGATATATGGTGTGTTTTGATGCCAGCCATATAAAATTATGTATTCATTTAAATTTAAATTTTGATTGAATTTCTGGTACCACCATTTTAAAAAAGAATCCCAAAAAGTGTTGGATTTGATGCATTTGAATAAAATGTGAGTGGTTGTTTGTTTTTCACAGTTGCAAAGCGGGCAGGTGTCATTTTCAGTTTTCCGGCGTGAAACAGATTAATTTGGTTTGGAAGGACGTTATGAATTATTTTATATTGGAAAGCAATTAACTTTGTCAGTTTGGTGACTTTGAACGGAAGCAAGTATACTTCATGAATGTTGTCCTTAGTAAACCCACAATTTAACGATTGGAGAGAAGTCATTAACCAGCTTGTCTGCCGTACCAATGATGGGAATGACAACAAAACTTCGTGAGCTAAACGCCAACAGTACTCACCTGACCATCCGCGAATTTTGACAACACAATAATTTCAGTTAAGTGGCGAGCAGTCTGGGACTTGTTAGGAAGTGTCTCCATTATTGACTTTAAGGTCGCTTCTTGTTTCTTGGTTGGTGGAGGGCGACGCATCAGCGAAGGAGAGTTCGGAACGAAGCCTGCAATTTCTATCAGTCCAAAGGTCACAGCGGCATACTGGCAAGAGCACGTGAATACCATGCAAGTAAGCACATGAACAAGCTGATCATGTGTCGTAATGCTCTTTGGAAACTCATGATCGATATCGCCCTCTCTTACAGGAAACCCACTCTCGTATAAGTCTTGCACCCAGGCTTGAAGCTCAGTATCCTTGGCAACGTCGTCATCTGACTTGTAGTGGACGGAGATGACCTTTTGGATGAAATTTGTGATGGCATTCCACAAACGAAGTGCATCATCTCTGAACAATAGAGAACAGAAGAGTTCACTGAAGATTTCCAATGGGTTTTTTTTTTCGACTTTTTAGTGACATTTTTCGCATTTGTAGGCCAGACAAACCTACTTTGGCAGCAAAGGAGATCTTATTTAATAATGAAATTACGATGCCTTCTTAAATGGCTGTTATTACCCAAACCCTAAAAAGGATAAGGCAAAGCTTTCAAAGTATAACGGAATATGACATCATGAGTAGCATGAGGCCAAGCATTATTTGAATAAAAATGCGTATTTTTCACTTTTTTGATGAAAAAAAAAAAACCGCTACCAGCAGCAGCAAAACATTTAGTTATATCATATTTTACAACTCTAGCAAAAGATATTTTCAATTTCCGCATTTTCCCAATAAATTTTAATTTTCATTCAAATCCAAGATGTCGGGAACCTTAGCCATCAAACACATCACTGTTACATCACATCGCACCTGTGGATCCACGAGAATCCACAAGAATCAAGATTCCTTTGAGCTCGCGTACGAGATAAGAACAAATCAAATATCGAGGCTGTGCGCACGCGAGCACGCGAGGACCCCTAGCGTGAGAATTCACACAGTTATTGTAAAAGGAAATGTTTAAAATAACTTGGACGACTTTCACCTGTAATAAAAGTTGGGTAACTTTTCTGCATCATTAACTCCTCTCTCTTCCAAAGTTTGCGGAACTGACATCATGCCAAACTTGAATGTCTTGTAATTCTTCTGTAGAAGTTTAAGGTGGCCCTTTTGGTTGCTCAACTTTTCTTTTGTAATTTCGTTGGCCGCCATGACGGAGCAAAGATGAGGATATAAAAGCTGAAAGATTGGGTGGATCGATGGCAACTGGCGTCTCATGGCAACAGCAAATGCCTCCATTTGGGTCTTGAGAAAATGGGTGTTTACCTTTGAAAGGAAACAAGGGTGCCTTTTTTACTATCTGTTAAATTTAATATGGTTATAGATTTAATGGATTGTCTCTCACGATTAGCTAAACGTTCAGCCTTCAGCTCCTGGAATAACCACTACTAATTCGTGTCCAAGCATAAGAAGTTTTAAGCGCAATGATGCTTGGCAGCGCAAAACTTAATTGAATGGTTTTATATTTTCATTTGATATCTGCATTGTTATTTTTAACTTCACAACAGATTTGTGCCGAGTGGCAAATTATTTAATTATGGCGAAGAGATATAAGTGAAGCGAGGAAAGCAAGTTTTATTTGTGAAATCCTCTTGCTTCCAAATCAAATAAACAGTGACTGGATACAATAGTAAGCTCTGTGCTCTGTGCTCTGTGCTCTGTGCTCTGTGCCATCAGTAAGCTGGTTACTGCAGGGCTTAGCCACCTCGGCTATGCCACAAAGTCAAACATCCGTAGCAATAGTTTCGTTACACAGTCGAAACTCTCCTTACGGGCACCTTTACAATACGAACACCTCTAAATAACGGACAGTTCCCATGGTCCCGAAGATACCAACATTCATACAATCCCAACCTCTACAATACCGACACCTATATTACGGACAGTTCACATGGTAAACATTCATAGAATCTCAACCTCTATAATGCAAACACCCTTAACTGTAATACGGACACCTCTATAATGCGGACGCTTGGGACTCTCCCTACGGTGTCCGTATTAAAGAGGTTTCACTGTAGGTGATATCTATGCTAAACGGGCTTGATTAGACAGAACGGACTGTAAAAGGGAAGAAGAAATACCTGTTGCACTAGATAGTCAGCGTGACGAAGCCACATCTTTGCCAACATCCAATCATATTGTGAGTCGTCAGGAGTCCATATTGGGTTGGTGTCACTTGGCTGCTGGAACAACTGAATGGCAATTGGCACCAGATCTCCAGAGCTCTTGACGTAAAAGAGTCCTAGGGGTTGTGCTGTGTGACTGAACTCCCCTTCAACTGTTGTGTCAGTGATGCCTTCAAGCTCCTTGTAATCCACAATGTATACGTGACCTTCCTGTAATTATTAAAAATATTGAAAATAAAACGACAAAACTTTACAGGAAACGTCAGGAAGTACTGCGCACCAGCTTTCAGCACTAGGATTTCAGGGATCGTTCCGGAAACCAGCGCTAGTTACGATACATGTAGATTGATGGTTTCCAAGGGCAACCATTAACCAATCATGGCTTATATTGGTTAGGTACCCAAACGATTCCAGGAGTTTCAGTGCCAAAAGCTGCTGCTCAGTCTCCCCGACGTATCTGGAGGGGAAAATTGTTGACCTATAGGCGACATTTAGCAATGATAAAAGGAAATCTGATGAACCAGAAAAAAAAAATTAATCATTCGCTTCAGTTTTCAACTATAAAAGGAAATAACATTATTTAGTATCACCCAACTAGTGGACTAATGCAAATCCTGCATTTTGATTGGCTACGCTACTAGGGGTCTAATAGAAATAGTCATCGAGTAGCGAAATTCGCCGGTTTTATTTTTCGTTTTATTCCCAAATAAATATTTCTTCAACTTGCAATTGCTTTTTTTTATTATTGCCTTTTTCTGTCCGACTAGTTGGGTGATACTAAAACAATTAGACCCTTCGCCCTCAAGGGCCACGGGTGAATAGCCCATTCGGCTTCGCCTCATGGGATATTGACCCGTAGCCCTTTCGGGCTACGGGTCTAATTGTTAATTAGTAGGTAGAGACGAAACAGAAAAGTACTTTTCCCTCTAGTTAGCGCCAATTCAGCTACATGATATTAAATTTAAAAACAATTTCTCAGCTTTTCGGCTATAT
The DNA here is from genome assembly GCA_022457155.1 of Cladopsammia gracilis. NCBI lineage: Eukaryota > Metazoa > Cnidaria > Anthozoa > Scleractinia > Dendrophylliidae > Cladopsammia > Cladopsammia gracilis. Next base: position 622,224 of record JAJGOT010000073.1, read on the forward strand.
AGGGAACAAATATGTTTTTGGTACTCTTTGCACTCTATACGTTTGTTATATCTTTCCCAGGTCCCCAGGAGACTTTTCATACCTAATTAACAAATATATACAGTGTAGGTTTAAAATGTAAATAACAAAAAAGCTGCAATACGAAACCTAAAATGAAAATAAAAATGTAGAAAATGAATAAATGCTGATGTGCTCTCAGACATTTCGAGAAGCAAGAGGAAATGGAACTTCCATTTGATCTCGTTTTAACGTTAAACTAAGAATTAGTTTTAGGCGACGTACTTGTCATGAGCCTTTTTGTCATCATCTCTTTTTATGAATTAACCAGCAATCAGAAATATAACCGCCAAAGCTTTTTATTAAAAGTTAATTAAGAAACAAGAATAACAACTACCTTTATTTCTTCATTTAGAGTTTTACCACCATCAAGGTGGCCTTTAACCAAAGCTTCGGTCACCGGAAAATTTATTGGGAGCACCTCACAGCGCCTGATGGTATTCGGGTTACATCCATTAAGGAATTGCGACCCGAACACAGCGTCGTTCATCCATCGATCCCGTTCGCCAATTTTCGGCACTGCATTGGGCAAGCGAACAGAAATTTTCCTGAGGTCATCAAAGCTGTCCCAGCTCTGTTTCGAAGTTAAAAGAGAAGAGAGGCCAAAGCTTTTTGTTGTCTGAATTCTCTTCTTGTTAAACTGATTTTTCACGTCTTCTAAAGCCCTTAGTTCGTATGGTTTATTGTCGTGTTTAGACGTATCGACGAAACCTGGAAGATCTTCAAATTCTGGGAAGCTTCCCCATTTGTACTGGTCTTGACTTTTCTGCAGTTCAAGAGTCCTTTGGGATCTAAGGACAATTGGCTGATCTTCAAAAGGAGTAAAAACTGTAAATAGAAACAAACCAACGTCTTTAGTTGAAGTAGGAATAATAAGACGTGAACAATGAGCCAATGCCAATTACAACCGTGTAGGCCATAAATGGGCGAAATAATGAAAATGCATCGTCTCTACAAATGGTAGTAGCTATCCCTGTCTCCTTTAAATTCCCACGTTTTAACTTTTGTTGTGGCAAAGAACGAATCTTTTCTGAGCTACTATACAAATGCCAATAGTCATTGACCATGGAGTAGACTTTTAGAATTATGATACGACTTTGACCCAGGTGACCATTGGTCCTTGAGAGACCGACACTGGTAACTATACTAATATATCTGTACTGCTGACACGTTTTATTATACGGCCACTTATTTATTGCTCTTGTGTGCGAAAATGATTAACTGTTTTTCTAACTACCTCCTCGTAGGATCAAGGTTTCTTCTGACAAAATCCATCGATAACATGGAAACTCGAAGGTGGCATTCTCAGTGGAGCTTGACACTTGAATCTTGTTAACGAACCAATCAAGTTTACCGCTATCTTTGTGAAGATGGATCATCAGTACCTCTCCAATATCCATTAGTTCCACAGAGTACTCGTCTTTGTATTTTTCTTTTGGCGACGTGCGGTGAGACTCGAGAGAAATTAAGTCTGTTTTCCCCTTAGTTCCTGCAATAGAAGAGGTAAAAGGGCCAGATTTGGAAGATGCTTTGACGTGTATAATAACAACTGACCGAAAAGGAAGGAAGGACATTTTCTTTAATGAGAAGATGGCGCTTATTCATGTTTTAACACTGGAGGCGAATTGTATAATAAAAAGGGAATAATTCATATAAGCAACTTAATCAATTACCCATGGTTTGTGAGTTTAACGATGGTTAACACAATATCCGAAGATGGAATTTTTTGTTGTTCAATTATGCGAGTTATTTGGCTATTCCTCACCTGTTAATGCAACTCTTAACGAAGGAGCACTGGAAGTCTTTGACTGACTGCCAGTCTCCACACGTATGACGTAAGTAGCCACGTGATCAGGAACCAATACAATTCTTCGACAGGCACGCAGCTTTTGAGTATAGGCGTACAAATTACTTCGTATGTTCGCTACTACGTTCGGATCATGAACTGACCGTGCGGGCAACAGATCCAGCGACGGCGGAAGATTTGCAAATTTAAACTCCAGCCGCTCCGTGGCTGATGGCGACAAAAATGACGTCATCGTAAGGTCAGCCAGGTCTAGCCACGGATGGCTGCTCTCGTTCCATTCCCTCCCAACATGAAGTGTCGTCGGTGGATCATCGTCTTTAGCTACATGCAGTTGCAGCTGGATTTTGTACTCGAGAGGCCCCTTGCTCATTCGCTCTTTATACTCCTGCTTGAGGTAGTCTGGAGGCAAGGTCTCGGTAGGTGATCTTTCATTTATCCTGCATTTGAATAAACTTTAAGTTAAACATAACTGGAATATCTAAAATAGCAGTACGATTCTTATTTCAATGCTACAATTTAGTTGTATTCCAGAAACAAATGATTCTACTCATTCTCTTAACCTGATCTATCTCGGAAAACCCGCAGTAAACACTGATGTGTCTTTTTAAGAAAGCTTTGTTACACCATTAGAATATCGGTGACCCAGTGGTCAGGACCGCAATTGTGGCTGCGTAACTCTGCAAGTCAAGTGTTTTTGAAGGGATATACACCTTATTCCAAAATGGCGGCCAATTTATTTTTCTTTTATATGTATGTTAATTAGCCCTCTTGGCCTCATTTTCGCTTCAAAATTCCTTTGTATTTTCCACATGCTGACGAGGCCAAGAGGGCTAATTTACATGAATATAAAAGAATAATAAAATGGCCGCCATTTTGGAATAAGGTGTATAGAGCTACATGTAAGTGCTTTAGTATTTTTAAACCTGATTTCGTTTTAGGACAATTCAAGGAACGACATTGAACCAATTTGGGTGAATACAAAAACGTCAGGCTTCAGGGAGAGAGAACACTAAGCATCATTATCTGGCTTTAACTTTGGTATTGCGTATGTTACACATGAATATATGTCCATATGCATGTATCATTTACAAAAATGTGGGTAGAGGGTCGAAGCAATAGCTTAGAGCTAAACATCTTTAAGCTCAATTCTTGTGTTTCCAACTTTTTCACCTATGTTAAGCTTATCATCAGCTTTCTGTTCCATAGTGTGCATTTTTGGCGACTATTTAAGCGGTTTAAATTTCGAATATTATTTAGGTTATATGATTGAAGAATTCAGAGCTCCACTGTTAGGCCGAGCCTATCTATATAATATATTATTGCTACTGACTACCTTGTTTTGAGATATTATTGCCGGAGAGTAACCATATAACCATGCAGCCGTCGACACTACCCCTCAACAATATGATTTGCCGTTTTGCGAAACTGGAACTATTGGTTGATGTACATAGAGCCTTATGCATTTCAAAGTTACATTAAAACCATATCATTAACAGCCATGCAGTGTCGATTATACGGTTAGTCTCCACTTTTTTGGAGGCATGGCGAACTAGTGCCTTAAAGGCGTTATCCCTCTACTTTCTGCTCTAATCCTGTGCCGTAAAGCATATTGACCATGTTGACTCTCTCTTCATAAACAATCTCTTTGGCAAGCTAAAAAAAAGCGATGAAATATTAACCCTATTCAGACCGGACTTTTTTTTGGATCTTCTGAGACGGGCGGGGGGGGGGGGGGCGGAATTTCGCCCCCCCCCCCCCCCCTCGTAACTTCTACAGGAAAGTAGGTATGGACACCAAATTTTCAGGAGACACCTTAACGTGGTGGGGAGGTTTGCGTACCTTAGTGATCCTGGAAGCAATACCAGCTGGGACATCAGTCCCTGGTAGGTTCAACCTTGCTGGGAAGGTTCCAGGTGAAAGGTCAGACGAACTGCAGCACCTGGCCCTCCAGGTTGGGGGTTGGGCCAAGGGCCAATAACCCTTCCCTGTAAAAAATATCTATTACGGAAACCGCAAAAAAAAGCGGCCTTATGCGCAACCGAGCGCGAAGAAGGAAGGTAAGGTAAGGTAATTGTATGTCCGAAATTCTATCGATCCACGTAATTATGTTGTCATGACAACTTCTGTGACGTCATAATTACGTCATATATTGACAGTTCATTCACAGAAAGTGTTTGCCGTACCTATCTCTAAATTGTTTTGAATAATGACAATAATGTTTTCTCTGATGATGTTGGAAAACATTTTTAATGTATATATTGGTACTTGTAACTTGTAGCAATATGATGACGTCATCATGACGTCATAAAAATATATTTGTTTTGATGTTTTAATTTTTGTAATTAAACCACAATCTAAGGGAATTATAAATTTGTCTTACTCTGTAATTGTTTGAACATTTGTATAACAACAACTTTTTATGTTACCATGACAGTTAATGTGACGTCATCATGACGTCAATATGACGTCAGATGTGCAAGAAAACGTCCAAAAGGCGAGAAAATGTCACCTTAAAATACTTAGAATGTATTTATTCTAAAAAAATACATAAAAATAAATAAAGGTTAAATAACAAAAAATAAAGAAAAAACAACATTAAAAAAAAAAGAAAATAAATTTCGAATATTTTTTTGGAGCCGCCATCTTGGATCCGCCATCTTGGATTTGGAATATCGTATCCTGAGCACGGAATATGCGCTAAAATTACCCAAAATCACTCAAAATTAAAAGATTAACATTTAAATCAAGCAAAGAGTAAAAAACAAAAATAAAAAATATGCGATAAAAGGTAGAAAAAGTGAAATTTGAAAGTACTACAAAAAAGCCTCTTTAACTACGGTTACCATGGAAACGCCTCCTTATTTTTTTAATTTTGGATCAAGGACGACAACAATGTATCGTTTGGTGTTTAAATCCATAATAAAGATCAGTGTAAAACAGAATAACATAAAATAAACAGAGGAAATACTTATCTCTCAAAATGAGCAAAAAGCATCCGTCAAAATGTGGTTGCCATGGCAACGTCAAATTTTCTTTGACAACATACTTTCTGCCAAAATGTTCACAGTTAAATTTTAGGAAAAGTCGAGAAGTTTCAAGGCTGTAGGTAGAAAGGCTTAGAAGTTATAAACGTTCAAAGTCGGCGCGGGCACTTTCCGCCCCGCCCCCCCCCCCCCCCGGTCTGAATAGGGTTAAGTGATAGCCCCATTGGTTCATGTTAATGCAACCACAACAGATAAGGCCAGAAGCCTCGTGACAGCCCCTTCCTTTGTATGTGTCACAATCTCTGAAAATATTACTAGGGAAGGGTAGCTACTACACAATGACATTTCAATTTCCTTACCAAGGTTGCCTCTGTACTTCTTCTGACAGCAAGCCTGTTTCCGGTGACCCATCAGCTGGAATCAGTCGAAATCTGGCGTAACGCTTGACGCCGTCAAACGCTTTAAAATCCAGGATCACTTCAGTGTAATACCGCTGGTCGTAGAATGAATCAGGTTTTTGTCGCAGACCCCCAATGTTGGCTGCAAGACTGATTATGGATGACAAATAAATGAAGGGATAATAAATAATATAAATTTCCGGGACTTTTGGCTTTGCAAAGATACGTTCAGAATTCATATGGAAAATGTGTTTTTAAAATAGATTAAATGAGGCAAGTTACAGCATGCTAAAGGTGCCTCGATAATTTTTCTTACTTTAAGAATTATTAACTCAAAGTTTATTTTGAAAACATAAACCAATTACCGCATTTGTACTAATTTACCAACTTGGGGTAAATTTTGGCATTTCTACTGTTTCTGCTTTCATTTTGTGGCCTTGGAAGAAGGAATGACCATCTATTTTACCATACCGAGAGAGGAATAATGCCCGTTATCCGACTTTGATGCATTTACAAACAGCTGATTATTGGCGTTGACTTACTGATCAGGTCCAAGAAGAAGATATGTTTTCAAATCCCCTGTGACCTTGGCTTTCACAGCATGATCGATGGCTTCCACATTCCACAGAGGTGTTGTCGGCCCAGTTCCCATGATGAGGTCAAACGGACTTGTACCATCATCACTTCCGGCAAACCTCACCGATCCACCACAGAAATCGATCAATACGTCATCAACTGACTGGATTGTGGAGTGACGCAAGCAGACTGGGAACGAGCGTCCAGGGGTGAAGAGCTCACAAGGAGGATACTGGGGATTAGAGACAATTGTCGCGATGCCCTGGGCTCCAACTCCAACAGGATGGGTTCCTCTTTGTCCTCTGAGGAAAGCTTTTAGGCCAAACAAAAGCTTGAACTTAGTCGTTTGTAAGCTAATTTTCGTTGCATCGAAACATGCTGCTGGTGGAAGAGGCTACGGAAGAACGAATATGTTACTCAGTATCTTATTGAATTGCACGTACCCTCGGATTAGTGCTGAATGCATTCACGCCTATTATGTCGAGGTATGCCCAGGTTAAGGTTAAGGTTAATGGAGACGGTGTTGTCGTCTAGCAAGTTCAGCACAGCCTAATATTAAATAGGACCCAATGATGGAGAGCACATGCACAGGGACACAGCGCTTTACTCTGGGCGTGTCGCTCCTGCACGCTTCCTCGAAGTTTCACCCTAACGTTAATAAACATTTCTTACACACATTGCCGTTCCAATCATTAATTTAACGAAACGTGGTGGGTATTTTCATTTTTCTGCTTTTTTCTGTCTAAACGTGAAAGCATATAATAGCTTTGTCTTTTTCTTTTTGGTAACGGCGTTCCAATTTTACGGACGCCAGGTTCTTGCAGCTACCGAACTGATATTGACGCAGTTCGTTTTTATCTTGTGAGGGACTGTGCAATAATTATCGGGAGAGTGGGGGTTGGAAAACTGGCTTCAAGTAGGAAAAGATTAGGTTGGCAGGAATAATAGATTCTTTTCCCTATGGGAAAGAATGTTCTTTCTAATGCAAAACATTTTCATTGTTCCTGCCATGCAACATGGCTGCCGTGCAAAACCTCTATACCCCCCTTTTAAAGGAGTGAATTTAGTTATTGCCCCCTCCCTCCCAACTCTGATAAGTCAGAAATTTTGTATGACCACCCCCTCCCCTCCCTTCACACACCCTTTATAGCGGAGCACTTGCCAGGCCGAAGGTCTGGCTGCGCAGCTCCATACTCATAGAACCTGTGCCGTGATTTTTCATGGTCATGGCTAGCGGAATGTTTCGCGGGTGCGTGTCCGTCCGTCCGCCCGCCCGCCTTGTTGGAACAACATCCGGGATCTTGAAAGCAAGGATTTCTTTCGCGCGGCCACACAGCCGTGAGCTCGGTAAACACTTTAGTTGTTTTGTTGTGTCTAGCGGAGAATTAAAGTCGTTATTTTCCTGCATTTTTTCGCGGTTTGCTACTCAAGACAGGGATACTAATTAAGGGATACTCAGAAGCCGCTTTAGTGGAAAAACACGAGCTTTCAGGGATAAAAGCTTGCTTCGAGGAACTTCATGTATTACGTTTTTATCAATGCGGGAGATGTTTGTTTTCTACGGATTTCAGAACCAGAAGCGGAGATTTGAATTTCCAAGCAAGCGAGAGACTTAAAGTGCCCATAACGTTTAATTTTTTATTTTTTCATCTGAATGTAAACATCACACAAGGAACCTCTGCGAAACAATTTCGCGCTTTGTACAAAACGCGAATATTTTATGAATATTTCAAATCTTCAAAATCCTAATTTTTTTGTGGCATACTCGTCCCGCTGTTAGGAAGGCCAACGGGCTCACATGTTCGTTAATCTACGTCACAATTCCTTTGTTCGAAGTTATTTCTTCCTTTGTCTGAAGTCACGTGTTCCTTAATCTACGTCACGGATCCTTTGTTAACCAAGAGGGACCGAGAGGAGACTAATGCGAATGGTGTGCCAAAATGGCGGCAAATTTGAACGTTTTAAAAAAAATCTAAAAAAATCGCATTTTAATTAAATTGCAAAATTTTTTCACCGAAGTTCTTGTAGTAATGTCTAGTTTCAGATAAAAAAATAAAAAAAAAGGTTATGGGCACTTTAAAGGTAAAACAGATTACAGTTTTCGATGAGAATTTATGTTGAGATATCAATCTGTGAGTGACTTTTTATTAGTGTTGTTAGTTTTGGAGAATTGATTTTAAAACGTGCTTAAATTCAGTTGTATCGATCTCTTAAATTTCATCGAAGAAAGCTTGAACTCGATGAGGCTATAATTAAATGGTACGCGTTTTGCTTTTAAACGTAAACTAATGGAGATTTGAATAATTTTTTTCGAAAGAAGATTGTGTTGTCCATTTTTGTGGGTTTGTTCATTCATTAGATAGTTTGAAAAGCGATTTTATGTAAACAAAACAAGACTTTGATTTTATAGTACAGTTCTATCTTCACTCGCATCGCCTTATGCAAATATGTTTGTGTATTTTTGCAATTTTTGATTTTCAAATGAGTTTCTCGGGCAATTTTTGCCAAACGAAAACTCTATTTTATTCTGAAACAAGTGGTACCAGTTATTCTAGACAGAGAAAAGTTGTTTTTGTGAACTTTTGTACGGTCTATAAAAATGTACTGTGCAGACGGTCGCGTTGAATACTGTTTTTGAGAATTGCTAAAATTGAAAAAAGCTTGAACCCGATGAGCTATAATTAAATGGTACGCGTTTTGCTTTTAAACACTAATGGAGATTTGAATAAATTTTTTCGAAAGAAGATTGTGTTGTCCATTTTTATGTGTTTGTTCATTCATTAGATAGATTGAAAAGCGATTTTATGTAAACAAAACAAGACTTTGATTTTATAGTACAGTTCTATCTTCACTCGCATCCCCTTATGCAAATATGTTTGTGTATTTTTGCAATTTTTGATTTTCAAATCAGTTTCTCGGGCAATTTTTGACAAACATAAACTGTATTTTATTCGGAAACTAGTGATACTAGTTATTCTAGACAGAGAAAAGTTGTTTTTGTGAACTTTTGTACGGTCTATAAAAATGTACTGTGCAGACGGTCGCGTAATACTGTTTTTGAGAATTGCTAAAATTGAAAATAGCCCGTTCGTCAATCTTAATTCTTGTGCTTCCAGCCTTTCACGTTAGTTAAGTTTCACCTTAGTTAAGCTTGTTCAAAGTGCGACGCTGTTAGGCTTGGGCTATCTATATATATTATACAAATTACCCAGCATTTTCTTTTATACACCCATCTGTTAATGCTAGGAGGTAATGTTTGTTCCAGACGCGGATATGTTTAGGAAATCGTATGAACACGAGTGCATTTCGTGATTTATGGGCACGAGTGTACGAGTAGTTCATACGATTTCTTGTTTATAATATTCTCAACAAAATTTTGGTGAGGCCGTCACGGTGGCCGTCACGGCCGTCACGATTTGATCCAACTTTCACTTTCGCGCAACTTTCGTATTGCACTTTATAACCTAATTTGCACTCTAATATATATAGATAGCCCAAGCCTTTATAAATCTTGAATTTCTTCTACAGAATGCATTTGTCTTGGCTTGCCCATCGGCGAAGTTTTGACAAAGATCTTTCCATCCAAAGACCAGCAGCTTTGAATTTTTCCATTCCCTCTTTTTTCTACAGCTCGAAACATCATCTCTTTTCGGTACGGCGTGAGATTTTCATTGATGAAGATCCGTTTTGGTCTCTCCGTCTCCGAAGTAACTAGCACCGTGCCGGGAAGAGGCTTTGAACGGTAACACCTTTCAGATTCACGCGAGCTTTATAAAGTTTAGCTTTTGTCTTGTAGTTCACAAATCTAGCAAGAATTGGTTTTTCGCCTTTTTTCGTTTTGATGCGGTGGGATATTTCGATGTCGTTTTCCTCTAACTGGATCCCGATTTCCTGTGCAATTTTACAGATAATCTGGTCCGGAGGCATCTCGATATTATCAGGAATACCATGAAATTCCAAGGACGACTTTCTAGAATATTGTTCCAGGTTGTCGAGACTAACCTGGAGGTCTAGTATATCATTTGCTTGTTCTTTTTCCAATTTACTCGTGCTTCGAAGTTCTCTTTCCAATGTCGCTATATATTTGATCTGGTTTGCAAACTCTTCTTTAAGAGATTTGACTTCTTGATTGCTCTTTGCGATAGTGGCTTTCAGTTCTGCGACGTCTTGCGTCAATTTGAAGTTATTATTTAATAAAGTTTTTACCGTACCTTGTATTTCGATTAAAAGTGTGTACATTTGCTTCAAAGAAGGGTCTTCAGTTTCGTCTGGCAGAGAGGAAGGCGAAGACGCGGCCATATTGGAATTATCACCACGCTGGATCTTGTGTTCGGGAGATGTTATATCGTCTTCTGAGCCACGCTCTTCTCGCTTTTTCTTTTTGGTCATAGATTAACAGGGCTTATCTCTCGAGAGACAGTATCAAATGTATAAACTTCCAGTAAATTTCTACATTTTGAGAAGATTAGACGCTGAGCTCGTTTACACACGTCCGTTCATCTCGCTAGGTAACCCCGCCCAATCAAAAATTGCAAAAATACACAAACATATTTGGATAAGGCGATGCGAGTGAAGATAGAACTGTACTATAAAATCAAAGTCTTGTTTTGTTTACATAAAATCGCTTTTCAAACTATCTAATGAATGAACAAACACATAAAAATGGACAACACAATCTTCTTTCGAAAACATTTATTCAAATCTCCATTAGTTTACGTTTAAAAGCAAAACGCGTACCATTTAATTATAGCTCATCGAGTTCAAGCTTTCTTCGATGAAATTCAAGAGATTGATACAACTGAATTTAAGCACGTTTTAAAATCAATTCTCCAAAACTAACAATAACACCAATAAAAAGTCACACACAGATTGATATCAACATAAATTCTCATCGAAAACTGTAATCTGTTTTACCTTTATGTCCCTCGCTTGCTTGGAAATTCAAATCTCCGCTTCTGGTTCTGAAATCCGTACAAAACAAACATCTCCCGCATTTGATAAAAACGTAATACATGAAGTTCCTCGAAGCAAGATTTTATCCATGAAAGCTCGTCTTTTTCCACTAAAGCGGCTCCTGAGTATCCCTTAATTAGTATCCTTGTCTTGAGTAGCAAACCGCGAAATATTCAGGGAAATAACGCCTTTAATTTAAACGGTTTTCTCCGCTTAGTAAATTCACAGCAAAACATCAAAGTGTTTTTCTAGCTGACGTGACATTCGGCCGTGTAACCGCGCGAAAAACAAAGCCTCGCTTTGGTTTCAACATGACGTCGTACGCGCATGTTTTGCGACGTCATACGCGCCCGCGAGCTAGTCCTGCGCAGTAGTCCGGTCCTGTGCGACAGCGGACGGAGGGCACACGCGGACGGAGGGCACACGCGCGCCCGCGGAACATTCCGCTAGCCATGACCATGAAAAATGAAGGGCATAGGTTCTGGTTCTATGAGTATGGGGCTGCGCAGCCAGGCCTTCGGCCTGGCAAGTGCTCCGCTATAATCTATTTATGCATTCGTCATTGACCAATATTGGTCAAACTGTACATTTTGTTGAGTATATGATAAACAGCGATACTACATGTTTACTTGTTGGATGACCTCGAAGCAGTGTTCAACAAAGCCATCCGATTCCACTTCTGGATCACTTGATTGCATGCGAATCCGAGTTGCTTTCACTGGAAGCATGTTGTAGTGAAATTTAACAATTAGTTCATGCGTCAGCGTGCGTATGTCGAGATATTGAGCACGCGGGAAGTTTGGAGAGAGGCGTAAGAGTTGCACGAGGCGCAGGCGAGTACAACTCTAGCCTCTTGAGTGCTCTCCAAACTTCCCAAGTGCTCATTATTTCGACATACGCACAGCTGCAGCATGAACTAATTGTTTTATAACATTATCAACGCGGTGTTTCTCGAGGTGTTAGTTTGCTGACGTCATTAGCGTGCTCAATAAGAATATGAAGCACGCTCGCGCTATTAAATTTAATTACGTGAAAATTCTAGCTATGTTATAATATGATTTTGGTGCAATTTTGATTCGTCTCTCCTCTCTATCTTATAGAGATAGAGAAGAATAGATAATCGTATTGCAACAGATTGAAATTGCAGTTTAGCCACAGAACAGATCATCAAGCCTTCCAGTGAGAACTATAAACAATTGAAATAAAATGTTAAGCCCCCCCCCCCCCTCCTCTTGAGTGACTTATTTTACTTTGAGCGCCCCCGTATCCTTGCTTTGATTTTACTTTAGCCCCCCCCCTTTAGTTTTCCAACCCCTTCCCCCCCCATCCCCCTCCTGATAATTATTGCACAGTCCCTGAATACACGAAGCTTTGAGCGAGGTATAGCATACGAGAACAGATATGCAAATTTTCACTCGCTCCATCATTTGTAAACGTTTTTAAATTCCCCAATGTATCACGTGTGAAAAGATGATTGCTTTATTTCAATTCCCCAGTGTAATGCATATTTATGTCACGCTAATATGTTTTGGTCGTTTCAAATCTGTTTTTCTCTTCAATTGTTTTTACTTCAAACTCAGTATAAAAAGTGAAAAAGTGGAGTTAGCCTTTATACGTTTTTTTGTATTCACGAGATGGCTGTTAGAGCTCTTTGATTTAATGTTGTGAACGTTGCGATCACCAAACTATGTAAATGACTAAACCCTAATTTTTTTCTTTTAATCAACTCAATGTACGTTGAAAAGTCGAATAGTGAAATATTTCTTGTTTTTAACGTCGCGTTAGTGAGTTATAGAGATTTGAATTTACAAAATGCTAATTAGATGACGTCAAATACAGACTTTACCATTATTTCTACTTCAATTAACAATACGCAGTTCACAGCTTAAGGATGATCAATTTAAGAAATACTAATAAAAACTGTTTATAGTCAATTTATTTGTAAAAAAAAAGTATTACTAGGAGGTGGAAACAAGTAGTTGTATAATAAACAAGTCTGCATTTGACTTCATCTAATTAGCATTTAGTAAATTCAAATCTCTATAACTCAACGATGCGACGTTAAAAACAAGAAATATTTCACTATTCGACTTTTCAATGTACAATGAGTTGATTAAAAGAAAAAAATGGGGTTTAGGTGCACTTTAAAAGTATTATTAACAGTTGCCCACTCCAGAAACGGTGCACGCCTGAGCATGCGCACGAACATGGAATTGTGGGATCGACCCTCCCCCCATACTAAACATATACAAATATATAATATCTAACAATTTCAGAATGTTTCCCACGATACCACCAAATTCCCCGGACGCAATGTGGGGCAAAAATGACTAAAGAAGTGGAGCATTATTCTGCACAATGTATCCTCACTTTTACCTTTTCCAATTCCTCGATCTTGTGTTTGAAGAGTTCTTCCCCCATGATTTCCCGATAAACATCGTAACCAAGATTCCTCCCTAAATGTAACAATCAGCATTAAAAAACTCCTCACTCACTAAATATTAAACGTAAATAATTTTCTAATTAGAAAACGTGCGTAGGATAAGAGCTGCAAAGATATTCCTTTTGCATATGACGTCATAAAAATTCAAAAATTTAAACCGTGCATCCTACAAAGCTGTCACGCAATTCGTCACGCTACCTCATATAAGCCGTGAAAATAGACAAAATTGAACCAGTTGAAAGTTGTTTTTGCATTATGGATTTAATGTTACTTATAGTGTGTAATCTTTTGTGATGAAATATTTTGCGTAATTAAGACTTTGAAGTTTTGGTCGCCATGTTTGCGTTCGTAAGTGGGACACCAAGATGGCCGCTAGCTCCATTCATTTTTACTAAAAATGTCTATTATTCGTTCTTCTATAACTATTGAACGAAATGCTCTTGCGCTCCAATGTGACACAGATGTGTAGTTTTAAACTCTTTACAATACCATAAACATTATGGAATCGAAATCTGCTTTTTAGTGCCTCTAAATTTTGATATGACGTAAGTGCATACCAAAAATACAATACCTTTAATGGACCAAATGGTGCGTAAGAAAAAAATAGAGAAATTAATGTCAGGAGTGGGATTCGAATCCACGCCGACAGGAGTAGACTGCGACCTGAACGCAGCGCCTTAGACCGCTCGGCCATCCTGACCTAGTAACAGCTCCCGTCATTTAAAAATCCACGCACCTGAAACTCATTGTAATTTTAACATATTTTCCCCCACCTTTCAACTTCATTTCGACCTTAATCAAAGACATTTTTATTAAAAAACAGTTAGAAGCTGTTATCGCATAGTCCCATGAAATTTTTGGTTCAGTATTGCCGTAAAGAATCAATTGAGCTTCCCTCATCGTGTGCGTCTTTGGCTGCTGATATTAAAAAGAAGCGTGTTTTCAGCGGTTGAATATGATACCCTAGGAAAGCTACTGATGCGCTTCATTATCATTCGGAAGGAACCTGAAACCAGAAACGCTCACTATCATTGTGACCGTCAAAATCATTTTGTTATTAAATTCAAGATGCTGTTTAGTACCCATATTATAACATTACAAAGGCGTATGGTGATTCGTAAAGGCACAACACGCTACCATAGTGTTTACGGTCCCATCTTTACCCAATTATTAAAGCACATTCCGGTGCCCACAAACATAATCTTGAGAGCTCGAGAGAAACATTTTTACAGCGAAATTCCCATAGCTGGTGAAGAAAGACTTGTTAGTAAAGAAGTATTTTTCGTTTGTCTCACGATGTAGTCACTTCCGATGTGGATCGCGACGTTTCGACTGCATACTGCTAGTCTTCTTCAGGCGATGGGGTCGACTGGTTACGCGTCACCTTATGAAGCACGATGCTCTGCTGTGATTGGTTGGTTTTTCAACAGTTGTGACTGGCGCATTTTGATCCTCGTTGTTTCGGCGAATTGTTCCCTCGGCGGTCCGATCGGAAGTGACTACATCGTGAGACAAACGAAAAATACTTCTTTACTAGTGTGTTCACCACGATGAACAACAACAACCCTTTTTACGATAAAGACTTGTTTTAGCGAAACACGTTAGCTGTTACAGTTAACAAACTTACATTCCATGCTGGCACCAGGTTATGAAAGTTTCTTTGTATCTGCAAGAGACCGAAGGCTTGTTAAGTTGACAAACAACAAACAAACTAAAGAATCAGTATCCAAGAATAGTCCTTAGCTTTATCAACGTTGTTTGATAATTTAGCTGGAGGGAAAAAGATACTTTCATAATGTATTCGGTTGCGCATATTATGCCCCAAGTCCTTAAAATGTGGGTTGTTTAGTTTGTTGCCTTCTGCGTTTGCTCCCTCCTAAAAAGCAGCATATATATGCAAAAACTTGTGATAAAACACCAACAGGTGTTATACAATTTTCGTTTCTATTATTCACGTTTTAGTTTTCATTCCACCCTAAATCAAATTAAAACAAATTACCTAGTAAAGAATATCTGAAAAAAAAAAATTAACATACGCTTTGCATTTAAACTCTATATTACACTTTTTTAACCCTTGAGGTCTGTTTATATTTTAGCTGGAGAGACTGAGAAGCACATTCATAATGTATTCGGTTCCCGGTTGCACATCAACGTTAACTGTCGGTACGGCATATGCTATTGGTGCACACCGGGTCACAATATCATTCCCCGAGTCCACAAAAATTTGGGTTGTTTGTGCCTAGCTTGTTTTGAAGGCCTAGCTTGTTTTGAAGGTTAGCAGGATTGAGCGGTTTTTCTCTCTTCTCATAAAGCAGAATTTATATGTAAGAACCTGTCAGAAAACACCAACCAGTGATATACAATTTTCGTTTCTATTGTTGACGTTTAAGTTTGGATTCCACCCTATATTTTTAAACAAAAAACAACTACCAAGAGAAGAATAACAGAAAAAAATGTACCACGAGCCGTTTTGTTTTGAAACTCTATAATTATGCCCTTTAGGTATGTTGATAATTTAGCTGGAGGGAAAAGAAACTTTCATGGTGTATTCCGTGACGCACCAAATGTCGGCAGGATACACGCTATTGGCACAACTGAACAGGTCAAAATATTACGCCCCGAGTCCAAAAATATGGGGGCTGTTTTAGTTTTTGTCTCTTGAGTTGCTTTGAAGGTAAGCTGGGTTTAGCGGTTTTTCTCTCTCCTCAAACAGCAGAATTTATATGTAAGAACCTATAATTGACGTTTTAGTTTGGATTTCACTATATTTTAATTCGGTAAACAAATTATCCAGAAAAGGATATCAGAATAACCTCTCCTACTCTTTTTTATTAACTTTATATTGTTACTTTTTAAACCCCTGATATATGTACATGGCCATTTCTAAATTAAAGGTGTCTTTTGCTGCATTATATACTAGATCTCTGATGTTACAAACTCGGCTAATTTAAAGAGTCTCCCCTGTCGAACAGACCAGAGATACTTGTCAACAGCTATGTGTATATTCGACAACTAATTAAAAATTGGCTAAAACTGCCGATAAATATATTTTTGTTATGCGAAAGGTTTGTAACTAACTTTCACTACGCATTTCAACTTCGTTTCCAATGCTAGCGGCGCGGTTACACATGTGCTAGTTTGCTTGGCAACATGCCTTAGTTGTCAACAACTGTCTCACAGACTAGGGAAAATGCGTTGTAGATGATCAGTGAAACCCCTTGTTTGCTATCGACAACTAAAGTAATTTTCCTTTTGAAAAGGAAAACTATTTGTTGTAGAAAACAAGTTTTTTAGTTTGTTATCGATAACTTGCTTCACCAAGACTGGCTTTTTTCTTATTGTAAAATAACTTTTTCAGGGAACTAGCTTGTTATTCTCACTGTAATAAAAATTAAGATTCTTTCTCTTGTTGAATCGCTTTATTTCTTGTCGGTCTTACAATTCTTATCTTAAGAAATTCTCGTTCTTCTTTTAATTTATATTGACGTGGGTGAAGGTGTAAAAACCAACATTACCGATAATCTAGGCCTAAGTTAGTCTTCAATGATTGGCTGTAGGAAAACATTTACATATATTCCTTCGAGATGCTTGTTGGCGTCAAAGTTGACTTCTTTCCTAAGTTTCACAAATTTTCCCGAAACGTCCGGTCAAAATAAAACAAGAACGGTAATATAAAAATTACAAGGTACATTCTTAAGTAAAAATATCAAGTATTTTCAACGAAAAGGACAGCTAAAATGTAGTTTGAAAATTGTTACAGGACGTTGAAACTAGCTTGGTGTTTAGCTTTTTCAACAGAGGCTGTGATTGGCAAGAACTTTCAATAAATTAAGTCCAGTAACTCCAACACACAAGCTATTATAAATACAAGAATTTCGGTCGAATAACAAATCATTTATTCGATGGTTTAACAGATAATACGTGCGGACATTTTACTCAGGCTCGCATTTTTTCTCGCCCCTGCGGGGCTCCTTCTGGACGGTATGATTTAGGCACAACCCTTGTCCAGGAGTTTCTACACCCGGCCCGCCATTTTGAAAGCGGAGGATGTCCTGGAAACGAAAGTTTTTGTTGTTTTAGCCCAATCTCGTCCCCAGTGCCTTCTCCGCTTTTTCAAATTCAAAATGGCGGGTCGGGCGGAGAAGACCCTGGATAAGGCTGCCAACATACTCCAAGCATTGTGGGGTATTTTGTCACGTGACACACAATGAAATGGTGTTTTCAGATCGAGGTTATTTCCAGTGATTGGTAGCCGTGTTTGTTTTCTGCTAATCTGAAACCGTTGTTCAAACTAAACGAAGACATTTCATCATGTTTTGCGCGCCAAAATACGCCAGGATTCTTGGAGTATTTTGACGGCCTTGTCCAGGGTCTTCTCCGCCCGACCCGCCATTTTGAATTTAAACAAAGCGGAGAAGGCACTGGGGACGAGGTTGGTATAAACCCAACAGCGCTTAATAACTTTGAACGATCAGCGTTCTAAAACGCGGGCGACCGCGTGCGAACCGGCGCGGACTTTGAGGGTTGCTTAAAATGGCCGGCATTTATGTGGTTTTCCCATACCATAAAAAAACCCGTTGGTTAATGGGAACCTCCATTGTTATAACAAATTGTTGGAAATAACGTCTAAATTTAATTAAAAAAAAAAAAAAAACAAGTGCAAATATAATTTGAGTATATAAATAAATGGATATGAATATCGCCTATTTTCGCTTTTAAATTTCCCGCGCGCCGCCATTTTGAATATTTATGACGTGTTACAGTTACCTGATTGTTGCATTCAAAAGAATGTCGACTCTTAACAATAGCGGCAACCGTAACACGTCATAAATATTCAAAATGGCGGCGAGCTGGAAATTTAAAAGCAAAAAAAGGCGAAATTGATATCCATTTTTTTGTGCACTGAAAAAGTATTCCCATTTGTTATTAAATTAATCAAAATTTCGACTTTATTTCCAACAATTCCACGTCAATTTGTTATGACAATGGAGGTTCTCTTTAAGAAGTTACGTGGTTAAGGAAGGTCTATGTTTTGTTGGACAGCCAATACAATATTTGGAAGAAATTTTGTTTTCATTCGTAAAAGGGTGAAACTTTAGCTTAAGAAATTTCCACCACGAGGAAAGCAGTGACGTAACGAGCATGCGCAGTGCGTTATTCAGCGCTTCCATTAAGCCCATCATCAAAATTACCGTTTACCATTCAAAAACCTTTTCAATATTACACACTTTAATATCGTTTTATTTCATATAAATTTATAGTACCATTAACATTTTAACTGCTTCTAGTTTTTATTTGAACTAGTTGTTATCGTTTTCTTTGCAAGGAAATTCGTCTGTATTTTCTGCCGATGGTTGTGTTATTCTTGCAGCGCTCGTATTTCAGATCGCTGATGCTGCCTGTGTCGTGTGTAGTTGTCATCTGTAAAAGTAAATAAGGAAACATTTAATTGTACAAAAATGAACAATGAATTTTACGACACCAGTTCAAATGGTACACGAGGCTGCACTTCAAATGACCAGCTGGCAACCTCATTCCCAGTGCCATTTTTACAATGGCGGGGCCCAAACTAAAACCCAAAGACTTATGTGGCTCTGGGCTTCTCCGACACGATAGAATAAATTACAAGAAATAACGTTGCGGATCTGCGGCTTGAAAATAACAATAAGCATTGATGTAACGTATAGAACGTGCATGAGTGTATGCAGTAATATAATATATCACTGAAAATGCACTGCATGGATTCAACAAATTAAATTCACTGGACAGACGCTCAAAGACTAATTCCTTGTCCTTGTTGAAACTTGTCAGTATTAATTTTTTCTACATCAAAATTCGAATGATTGCGGCTGAATTTTCTTTTCGGTTTGTTGGCTTATCAAGGCCGGGTTAAAAAAAACACACTCAGGAAAATTTGAAAATCTCAGGGAAATTTGAAAACCTGTTAATACTGTGAAAACTGTTCTCGAGATATGTTCTAAATACAAGGCTAGAGTGCTTACTCAGAGGGATTAACCCAATTCAGATCGGGCATTTTTGTATTCTGGTAGCTGGGGGCTTGGTTATTTTAAAAGAATTAAAGCTATAATGCATGATGAAACTTAAATAGAGTGTGGTATCGATACCCAAAATATCTAATTTAAGGTACGTCACATGATATGATAATGTCATTTGACGTGGAAATATCGTCATGATCTCTGAAGGATCCGCCATCTTAGATTTCTATATTGTCCGAAAAGTGTGTAAATTGGCTCACTGAAATCAAAACCAAAGGAGGATTTTTCAGGTATCCCATGATGCAACGCGAATGAACTATATTATCAACTGAGAATTGCGTGACCAGTCATTTGCCATAGAGTTCTCGAAGCGAGCGCATCGTCCACTGCGTAGATTTTAGCATTCAAACATATATCACATCGCCCAATCTGGCTTGTTGAAGGTTCCTAACGGCATTTAGTACATGTTTGCTTCCCCCAAAAGTAAAGAGAGCGGCGACTTTGTCTATTTCTGAACACGGACAAATTGAAAGGTATCGATGACAATTTTAGACTTCGATTTCCGGATTTCCGGTAGATGAAAAAATATTTCCATCTTCCATATCACTTGTAAAAACATGAACATCAAGCGATTTATTAGCTTCGAACCGAAGGAAAGTGTCAAACGTAACGATCATATGATTTGACCAAACTGATAAAAGGAAGCTGCAATTGCACAAAATTCGATATTTCCTTTGACTGTAAAAACCAAAACAAAGAAACGACGCGATCGAAGCGAATTTCAACAACGTTTTGGCGCCGATTTTGACCACTTGAAATTCAACGGTCATAAATTCCAACAAAACGTGGGGACTTTAGGGGACCTTGTACTGCATTTAAAAGAGTCACTCTTCGGACACTATCAAGCGTAATTTTATGCTAAAGTCCCCAGGATTAAAAACGAAACACAGCAAAACAGATCAAGGGTTAAAACACAGCAAAGAAACGAAGCGGATCAGCCATGCATGCCACTCGAAACAAAGGCAAAATATTTCGATACATAGGCAAACAGGCTCCGAACAAATGATATCTAAGTAAACTTTAATGTACATAGAAACCAAATAACGATCTGATTCACCTTTTATCGCGTTGGAAACAAAGAAAAAGTCTCGCGAAGATCAGTAAAATTTCAGCACGTGTACTCGCCATCGCTGGAAATTTTTTACACATCAGGATCGATAATTACGCGCTAGGTGTCATGGGATACCTGAAAAATCCTCCTTTATCAAAACCATAGAAGGATGCTAAAGTGATCTTAAATTGTAAACTTTACTGCCAAAAAAATTACAAATTAATCTCATTTAAAGGGTAGATCAAACAGGAAATTAAAAATTCGGGTCAATGGTTGCCATGAAAACGTCACGTGTCATTGACAGACATTTGCCACATGCTCGGAGATAACTTTCCGAATATTTAGCAAAGTTTGACAGCTATTGGTTAATATAAAACTTAACAGCAAAGCTGAGAACAGCGTATATTGTTTCGTACAATATTTTGGCTGGCCCGGACCAGCCTTCTTCAGGTGCAAGATGTTACTAAATTAACAATGTGTTAGTGTAACATACAAGAAGAATTTCGCAATATAGAAGAATTTTGTAATAGAGGATATGAAATGGGAAATAAAAACAAAAACAAAAAAAGTATTACATTTCATTACGTCTGTTCATACCGTCTGGCTCTAAAGTATTACTGCTTCAGATAAAGATGTGTTTCCCTAGCTGTCTTTACGTATCGAGTCACGAGAGGTGTTAATAATTTGTAGATGAATTAGTTATAAGTCAGAGTTGGCATGGTTATCAAAAAAGAAAATGTTCTGCAGCAGTAGTAGGCTTAAATTGATGTTTGTTTTGTCAACTAATAATAATTGCGGCAGTTGTGGAATTATCGCTTCGCTCGTAATTCTTCACTCTGTTTTGACCATGCTATGACGTCAAGCAATTATTTATCAGAGGCCATATAACGGCGAACTAAAATTCATTTGTTAAAGGCTCACCTTCACCCAAAACACGATGCGGTCGTTTTGTTGTTGTTGTTGTTGTTTGTTTGTTTTGAAATGCTCCATTGTTCTTATGCGTGACCTGACTGGTTGCACGCATTCAAGCGTGAATTTCGTGTTACACGAAATTTAGCACAGAAAGTGATCACGGCGTGCATAGCATTTTGGGTGAAGGTGGGCCTTTAAATGTTGTAGTTAGATTGGCTGATATATCTCATGTAATTAATTTTGGAATAACCCAACCATCTGTTTTAATTTGCCATCTTCTCAAACGGTTTGATTATGTGCAAAGAGGGAAATATTTCACGGGGTGACCCATTTTTGTTTGAACAAATGAATGGCACACTTTGCAAAAATACTTTACGCTTTTCTTTTTTTCTTAGACAAAGGAAACATTCAGATTAAACTCCTAAACATCCTGAATAGTTAACTTACTGAATAAAGTCGTAAGTTTTGCTTTGAAGTAAGTAACAATGAAATATATATTTAATTAGAGAAAGACAACTTCAAGAATATTCTTTTGTTTATAGACACCTTTCGAAACGATTTTTTCCCTTGATAAATAGCAACAAGGGGGGTTAAATATGAAAATGTTAAAACGAAAAGAAGGAAATAACGATGTTCAGTTTCCTTTGCAGTAACAAAATTATTAAATTATTAATTCAAAGCTTTTAAATTTTCAATAATCGGCTAACGAAGGAAGGATATAACAAAGCTCATTTATAAAAAGGAATAAAGGAGACTTTGTTTTATTATTGGTCTTTATTCTTCGAACTGAAATTTTTTTCACACGGGCCAGAGTGAAGGTCGATTTCTATAAAATTGCTCTTATAAAACGATTCTTTGATCACTTAAATATGTACCTGGCGATCGTACACAGTAGAGAGTCGCTAAATATGGGAACACGACTGATACAGCGATGATCGACAGTTTATATTACAATGGGGGGATTCGTTTCCATTATTTTTTTGCCATTGATTGCACACCGGAAGAACAGAGTTTTTTTGGTAAGCCTGGTCTTCATTGAGACAGAAGCATACTGAAGCATAAGTATAAGCGGAAGCATAACAGAGCTTATGTCCGGTGAAATGGCTTCGATATATATTTAAGCATCAGCCTAAGTGCAAACATAAGCTAACCCTATGTCAATGTTCGTTTTCACTTGTGGCAATTTTTATGCTTCCGCTTATGCTAATGTTTATGTCGCTAGTAAAACATCACGCTTTAGAGAGCACCCGCTCGAGATTATTGAGCGAAAGTAGCCTTAATGCCCACAAATTCAGCTTTAGAATTGGGGAATGGCAACATGTGTTATACAGAAAATTTAACAAAGTAAAATAAAATCTAATTAAACTGATACGTGATATCTGCCTTTTGCTAGTGTTTAATAATGCACGTAGGGATATTGTATTCTCAATCTCATTAATAATTTATCAGGTTTTAAAAAAGAAAATCGTAAGTGTGTTGATCAGTAGTTTGGAAATCCAATCTTAATTATAGCATAGATTTTGGCGATTTCATTCCTTCGTTCCCTCTGTATTTAACACTCAAAAGGGTGTTTTATCGATCTGGACCCGGTTGTTCAAAAGGTGGATAGCGCTATCCACCGGATAAATCGCTATCCAGTGGAAAAACGTGTGCAAAACTAATTGCGTTATCCACTGAATAGTGATTTGTCCGGTGGATAGCGCTATCCACCTTTGAACAACCGGGGCCAGGCGTGCGTTTCTCGAAAGTCCCGAAAACTTTTCGGACCCGAAAAGCTGTGTTACGTGCATAATGTTTACTAATAAAGATTCGGTTTTTGTTAAATTTGAAAGCTAAGCAATAAAATCTTACGTTTACTACATAACTTTAGCTGATTAGTGGGCTAAAAAGTTCAACGCTTTTCGTTAGAAACTACATTTAAAAAATTGCTTTCGGGCCCGAAATCTCTTCGGGAGCTTCGAGAAACGCACGCCAGGTATCCAAACATCTCGAAGTCACTTCACCTCACCCACGTCTCAGTGTTTAAACAACCTGACGAAACGCTCTTTCTCAGTTGTGTTCGCTAAATTACATGATAACATCACAGCGTGAAGCACTCAATGTAGAGCGCAAAAACAAAGCAATAACTTAATTGTAATACTTAAGAATTTGCACTGCAAGACATAAAAAACTTTTTTTAACTATCGGATATTTATTCTTTATCTGAATTCCCGCATAGTTTTCGCATTCAGGTTATAAGTAAACTGAAAAGAAACAAACTGCAAGTGTAACGCGTGATGAATAACAATATTTTTGTTAGAAGTTAATCCTAATTAATTTTATATTTGAATAGTTTTTTTTTTATACAAATTGAAATAGTCGCGTCAATGGAAGCTTTTAAAGAAGAATTTATCATTGGTAAAATAGTCTTCTGATTTAGTTTTTTTTTAGATCTGTCATTGGAAGCTATTTTAAAAGAAGAAACATCATTTATAAAAATAGTCTTCAGCTTGCCGGGTGGACTATTTAACGAGATGTGTATTCTATAAAAACTTATAGTTAAAAATTACAATTACAAAAATACTCAAATTGTGTACCGTGCCAATTGTGAAGATTGTCAGCACGGCAAAAAGGAATTAAATTTACTGCAAACTTCATTTGAATGGTCTATTTGGCAATGTTAGAAGCTGCTGCACTGACGTCATTACAAAAGCTTGACGTGCTTTGTCTCTAAGAGGAAGAGGATAATCCATCCGAACAAATTATTCTAAAGTTGAAAAATTCAAAGCGACCTGGGTTTTATTGCCCAAGCCAAATACAACCGACATGCACATAATTTAAAGATGTCAAAATTAATAAAAAAATATGATTTACGTATAATGAAAAGAATGGCGAAAAATGAGAAAAAGCTGACTGAAGCTTTGGCAGTTTATTCTAACATAAAGTGCTAAAACTGTATGTGACAAAATCATATTTTTCCAGGTATCCAAATCTTATTCTGACAAACGAAAGATACAAAGCAAAAGAAAGAAAAGACCAATATAGTTCATATAACAATAGCCAGATTAATATGTACCTACCTGTGTTTAGTAGTAGTAAAACCTATTTCTTGACCTTTTGTCAAACATGGGACCTTCTGGAAAGCGATCTGGCCTTATTTGTGGAAACGTTCCAGGGCGCATTTTTCCTTGAGGACGTTGTACCTTGGCCTGTTCGGGGCGTTCATTAGAACCTTGATCGACGGCGGCTCCCTTTAATTTGCTATGTTTTGCGCTGCCTAAGATTCCTGCTAATTGATGACTTTCGTCAACCATGAAGCACGCTACGAAAAAACTAACAAGAAGAACGTACACCATGGAGATTGTTGTCCTTGTCATGTTTTTTCTTCTTCTTCGCCTGAGTTTCGCTGCTGCTTGAAATCGGTGATAGACTTTCTTGTTTGTCGGAAAAATACGATAAACGCTGACTTTTAAATCTTTGGAAAACCTCCTCCTACGCTTGCATAATAAAATACACCGGAAGAAAGGGAAAACAATAGTCCGAAAAAGTATTCCTTTTGTAGTCAACTCTTTTCGAAACAACAAAAACACAACGGAGACAAATCGATAGAGACGCGTTTACAATATAGAATGGAGAACAAAGAACCTCTTTAGTGTGCGTGATAATAGCTCTTTCACGGATCAATAGAATAAGCACCTTTTGGTAAAGGATGTGTTTGATCGAGTGCCAGATGAGATAGATGATATAAGTGACTTTTTTTCGCGTCCCTTCGATGACGATAATTATTTTTAGAACATTCCAAATTATTTTGGAGGAAAATGGACGCAATGAGATGGTAGATATTAAAAAATAGCGCCAAATAAAACAGATGTTGATGTCTGCAAAAAAACGCTTATTAATGATATATATATAAATATATATATATATGATACAGGTTGTGTAAATAAGGAAATATGGAAGAAATTAAACGTTCTGTTTGCCGTACGTCCAAATCGTCTTTCTTTAAATATCAGTTGATATTGTTCTCGTATTTTAAGTTAATGAGGCTTGATAATTCTTTTAATTTGATCCAGAACATCCGTTATAAATTGACCAAGTTAATAGTGTCAACATTATAGATAAAAAAATCTGAAAAAAATATATGTATACTCTCACGTTTTAACTGCAGCAAGCCGACATGGTTTATGTTGATAAATCGTTAAAAAATACAGACCACAATATAAGAATAAGTATTCAATGCCGCGGAAAGAGAAACTTGGTGGTCTGTTTCCTTTCAAAGACTATATTTTTCTGTATTTAAAATTACTGTTACGTCATTTCTTTATCTTAAAATGAAAAATACATGAAATTAAGTGCTAAAAAGAATAACTAACACACTGTGAAATAATGATTTTTTTTTTAAACGAAATATCTAGAAAATTGCGCTTAAGTTAGCACTTAATTTAGAAACTTAATTTATAATTCATAATCGCATTACTGATTTAACCTAATATATTCTGCAAAAAAACACGAACGAATTTCATCTGAAAAGGCGGATATTAAAACAGTGATGGTGGGAAAAACATTTTTGAGATTATACATTAGGTAAATATGTCAGTTGTGCTAGTTTACGCCCGTTGGCTTTAAATTAAAAATTCTTTATCTTTTATCAGTTCTTTTCAACGGTCGTATTATCAAAAGAACCGAAATTCACTACTGAAAACGTCTGAACAAACATGCTCATTGCAATATCCGTCATATTAAGGAATAAACATTTGCTCAAACTAAATTGCCGAAACAAATTGCAGTGAATTAGGGTAAAGCCATTAAAAACAATTTCTTTGTTTGTTATCTTTCCACAAACATCATGGCTGATATCAATAATTTTTTCTTAATGTTTTCACAAGCCAAATGAAATCATCATACAAGTCAAAATATAATGATAATAGCAGCTCACAAATAAACATATTTAATTTTGGAACAGATTTCTTTTATGGCCTACTTTCATAATACATGGTGTTGATTGCGAACATTGACAAACTTGATAAAGAAAAAAGTATAATGAAATTTAAAGCTCAGTTTTCGGCCTCATATTTTGTTTATGGCAGGATAGATCTAGAGACATTCGGCATTCAGAAAGCAAACCCTCGGAAAACGATAACAAAATCGAACTCTTTCAGTAGTAACGTGTAACAATTAATTTATTTTCGACGTAACCGAGTTTTTATGTTAAATATATTACATAAATTCAAGAGTTACAGCAACGTAAAGGTGCCTTGTTTGTCTTGTTTATACACGTTTTAGGCCATTCTATCATATACGTTTCCATCAAAACTGACAAGACGAATGTGGACGTACTCTAACAGAAAATTTGATATCACTTGCTTTACTTATTCCCCAACCTGCTATCTTGCGCATTTCGACTGAGAAACTTGACTCATCTTTCCAAACAAGTCGAGTCTGTAGACTTGTTTGTCACGTTTATATGAAAATAGACAGAGTGTACTTGAACAAAAAAGGCTAAAATCCAAAATTTGTGACTAGAAAGATTTCACTCGTCATAAAACCAAATATACTAAAGCCAGTGGCGCGACCTAAGGGCATGTAGGACTTGTATGTGCCGTACAGCATAGAAAGATACCGAGTGAGTGTGACATGACTGTGTTGGGTGTGTGCATATTATTAACCCTTAAACTTCCAAGAGTGCAAAATATCAAAATTCAAGAAAAATCCCGAATTTCATTTTGTAAAATATTGAAAAACAAATGGTACCATGCAACAGTACTGCTTAAGAGGTTTTTTATTTGAATGGTCACACCATAGGATTTTGTCTACGGAATAAAAAGTTAGAACTACACTACATGTCTTTATAATTGACTCTGGGAGCTAGGAAAATCCCACTTAATTTTGCAAAGTCATGATTTATCAGCTTCCTACAAAAGGAGCCATACGCACTGATTAATAGAAATGCTTTTAAAAGCTTATCCTCTTATTATAACGCACTTGATAGATTATCGACATGTATATATGTTATCTTTCGTTAGTCATGCTGAGTCAGTCTGGTAAACAGACATTAGATCAAGACAGCCGACCATTTCGTACGTGATGTAAAAATACAATTTTATTGCTATTTATACCACCTTCAGCTATTGAAATGTGTTTCCTGAAAGCATTTTAACTACATTTGATCGAGAGCAAGATTGGCCAACTTTGACTCCGGACTCTCCTTACGGTCTTGTACGTTGCAAATGGCCGCTCGATCCATAATGATATGGCAAACAAAAATATATATTAAAAACAAAGAAAATAAGTTTTGCATTTTGCTGTTTTTTTTGATCGGCCTTTTTCGCACCACGCCATAATTTAACTTGTTCGGTCTAATTTTCTTGTTAATTATCCTGAATATTAAGTTTTATAAAAGGGATAAACTCATTTTATGGTCGACTGCATGTCTTGATCTGATGCCTGTCTACACCTGCAGACTGAGTCAGCATGACTAAAGAAAGATTAAGGGACCAAGAGAAGCGGCATATTTGAATAAGCTGGCAAGATGTTTCTCAAACTGAAGTAATACTTTCGAAACATAAGAATAATAAAACTTCCCTGTAAAATACAATTAACTTTCGATGTCTAATTGTATTCGAATATCGTTCTGAGCCACTGTTAGGGCCTAATGTCTTACCATTTCTCGCGAAAGGTAACTTTTTTCCCTCTTTGCACTTCATCGCATGCATTAACCAAAAAGTCAAAAAAAAATTCAAAATGAGTTGGGTAACAAGCGTTAATTCGAGTATCTTGTGGAAACATTTTGAAATCTATAGACAAAATATTTATCCGTTTAGTGAATTTGTAAAAAAAAAAATCATGTACTGTCCTTGCATTTTCGAGCAGGTTTAATTTTAAGTTTGTAATTTTTACACACTGCACGTGATCATGAGACTTGGACATTGACCGCAAATTCAGTTAAAGGGAGCGTGGAAATCTTGTCCCTCCCCCCCCCCCCCCCCCCAATAGGGAGCCCTTTTCGGATCAATAAAGGAGGGTGACTGCTTATGACTTATAGAGACCCCACCCCTGGTAGGAATGATCTTCTATCACACTTTTCACTAATCACGCGCGCAGCCAGCTTGCACTAATTATGCTTGCACTTAATATTTTAAATTTTTGTTCTTTTAGCGTTCGTTTCCTTTTCCTAAAGCCACAGAGGCACGCGCGTAAAGGAACGGCTTTTGCTCCTTTTCGCCGTTCCTTTACGCCGCGCCTTTGTGGCTCTGGGAAAAGGTGAACGACTGCTACACAGGCTATTGACGCTATTGTCCATCTGAACTGATGGATGGCGCACATCATGCAGTTCGATTTAACAAGTTTTATTATATCTCTTGTTCTCAAAGGTTGTCCAAGCTGGAAAACTGGTTTTAACGCAACGTTTTCCTATAAAGATATGTTACTGCTGTGGTGTTCCGCACGTTCTGGTTCCGCTCTTACTGGTTCTTCTGTCACCATGATGTGCTTAGTATTTGTTTCAGTGTCAATATCATGATTTTTTTAACCCTCGGACATACAAGGGATTTTTCTCCAATTCGTTCGCAACCACCCCTCCCCCCTTTTTTCCACGGGGGGGGGGGGGTCTTGCTTTACATGTTCTGTAAATACAACTTTATATATATATGCAGCTTTGAAATTTTATTTATCTCGGTAAAATGCAATTACCATAGGATTTCAAATAAATTTTTGTCGGGATAAAATTTACATTTTCCCTTGAATCGCCGCAAAGATATGTTTTGATATACATGCATGTTTTCGGCTCACTCTTGGTATCGTAGTAGCACTGCAGTTGAACACCTGAAGCGGCTATGCATAATTATTGATTACTGATGAGAAGGTGTTCATCACGAAAACTTTCACTGAATTTTTTCAGTAAACTACCAACTACTTTCCTCCACTCGCATGTCTAAAAGAGCGAATGATACACAATTCAACATCTTTCAACATTTGTTGCTCAGCAAATGTTGAAAGATTCTGCGATTCAGTTGTTGAATCAGTAGAAAACGCATTCAACATTATTTTGTAAATGATTAGCTGTTGTTGTGCGGAATAGAGACTGTCTCTATTTTCGTTCAACAGTCATGTTGAATGGCCTAGTTCAACATTCAGCAGAGCATGATACACTGTTCATTCTTCAACATAAAGGCATGCGATTTAATTTTTTTTATCAAATCTTGGTAACTGGGCAAGCCTGTTCATGTGGAAAAATGTCTAGCGCCGTTACCAAGACCCAGGTTTGATAAACTGAGATCTCGGTAACTGCGCCAGCCTGCCTTCTTCATGTGAACACATCGCAAATTTTACAAAGGAAATAGAAATGAGGCGAAATCTCGGTATCCCCGACTATCCCGCCAAATACAGCCACATTTAACGTTTGTAAATTAACGTATGGTAGCTTAAACTTCACGTACCCGGCTTACAGTCTTAAAACAGCGGGTAGAAAATGGATATTTAAAACGGCGCCGCGCAAATGACGAACGTGACGACATTAAACTGTCGTTCAATTTATAAACATTTCAACATGCCTTAACCAAATTTACCAGCCAAAATTATGCTTTTATCAGGCTTTGGATTGAAATCATCACAACTGTTCTTAGACAAATTGTACTGTTCGGTTTAATAGCACTCAACATTTTCACATGGTTTAACTTGTGCATTTTGCTATTCATAGCCCCCTATTTTTCCGAGTTTGTTGGTCGGCCATAAAAGGCGAGTGAAATCTTTCTGGTCTTTAAAACTAGCAATTGCATACATTGATAGGCAAGTTGCTCAATGATGAAAATACACTTTTGTCCGATTAATCAGGTCTTGTTCATCTCTTGATGACAATAAAACATAAAATAAAATCATTCATAAGTTTACAAACTCGAAAGCTTACCTTCTATTTCCTTTCAGTGTTTTCAGATCAACGTCAAGGACACATAAGCCAAATTATCGCCGGTAAGTGAAGCATCCCGTTGACATCCTACTCAACAAGCGAGCGCATTCCAATGCAAATACAAAATAGGAGGTTCCGCCCAGGGCCAACTATATTTTTGTTCACGCCGGACTTCAAGATGGCGCAAGAAATGTCGCCCACACAAAATAGAGGGGCAAATAAAGGTTGCACAATTATAAATAAAAGTCGAGACTGCAAAGAAAGGTTCAGTTGTTGTTGCTGTGACTGCCCTGATGTCTTACAAATCTTTAAAAGCCTCGGAAGATGCTTGTGGAGAAATTAGATGCGGTTTTGCGGGTCGTAGGGAAATTTAATTGCAACTCGTATGTATTGTGAGTTCAGTTGAGGTCGAACACGCACATCATGGTATATCGCAAGATATGTGCTTGTATACTGGTACCGACGTTATAAAGTAACAGCGAACTCGAGAAACGGAAATATTTTATCAATAATTTTTAAGTCTTCATTTCACACGTTCGGCATGACCGATTAAATAATATATATTCATTAATTAAGCTCGGTAACTCATCCAAAGAGGCAAAGACATAAATATTTACATGTAAACGAAATAGCGTGTGGCCTTCATTTGCTACCGGCCTCCTCTTGAAATACTTGCCATAAAAAACTTGTACAGCGAGAAGTGGCAAGATTCATTTTATCCCATTCGATTAGCTTCGTTCCATACATGACCACTGATCATTTTCTTTAATCGAATATATGCATTCGAGTTCCCTGATAAATCTCTCGATGATACATGAAATGGCTCCCATATAAAAATGACGGGGATGCTTGATACCCTAAAAGGTAACGCGATAATCCCAAGGGGGGTCATTTTGAGTTTTAGCATCCTAAGCGGTACCAATATACAAATTTTGACCCCTAAAAGGTACGACGAGCACCTCCGTCATTTTTATATGGGAGTAACCCCACCCCCCCCCCCCCCCCCCAATTTAAAACTAGTCCTTCCAGTAGCCTGAATGGTTTTTCTGTCCAAGCTGAAATAAAGACAATTAGTGTTCTGTCGTACCAGTAGTAGTAGTAGTAAACTTTATTTGAGTGTCAAAGTATTTAGCTTCCTAGCTATTTTTTAATTGTGAACACTAAAAAAAGTAAAAATAAATATAAATTATGCTAAGATGAGTTAAAAATTTTCAATTCTTCACTGTCTAAAATATTTACATTTAAAACGTGATATAAAAACCCTATCTTTATAGCTTTCTTCTAGAATGACTAGCGACATATTCGAGATAGGTGAAGTGTCACTGAGTCTCTGACAAGCCGCCGTATCTGAGGGCGAAACAGCTGTCCGCGTGTGCTTTCTAGATTTTCTAGTGTTGAGCTCTAATCATGTCGGCGAACGGTCTATAGCTAACCGCGGTGCTGTATTGAAGAGAATTGCTGTTTATTATATTGCCTTAGTGCAATCTAAGGGCCTGGTCGCACTACAGCTGAAAACAAAAATTAGCCCGTGCAAAATGACATAAAAACAAAAACATTCCACAAAAAGCGTGTCCCACCGGAGCGGTTTGTTTTGTTTTCCTCGATTTTTGCACGGGCGGATTTTTGTTTTTGACTGTTGTGCGACCAGGCCCTTAGAAAGACGTTTCGGCTATGTCTCCAGCCTTCAACTTTCCTAAAAGATGACTGACTTGTTGTGCAAGGCCAGAGGACTGTTGCGAAACACTAGAGAGGTGATTCATCTATTGCAGGCGTTCAGGCAGTGGAAAGCGAAGGATATAATCGGCGCGCGAAGGAAAAAAAATATTAGCAAAAATCGATGAGAAACCAGGGTTAAACATATTAAAATCTAAAAAAACGTTCTCTGGTTAAAAATTATTTTTAAAAAAACTGAGCTAATTTTTTCGGCTACCAGTCTGCAGCCTTTAACGAATGATGAAAAAGGCGCGAATGTAAAAAAATTGGCAGCGAAAAGAGAATATGTGAAAAATGCCATGATAAGTATGGGCCTGGTCGCACTACAGTCAAAAACAAATATTAGCCCGTGCAAAAATCGAGGAAAACAAAAGAAAACGCTCCGATGGGACACTCTTTTTGTGGAATGTTTTTGTTTTTATGTCATTTTGCACACGCTAATTTTTGTTTTTGACTGTAGTGCGACCAGGCCCTATGTGCAAAGAAAGTGACAAAAGGCAACGAGGAAAATGCTAATTAAAAATATTCATAAAATGCTAAAGAATGTTCACTGTTTTTAAAAAAAATTGAGTATTGTCTAGGTAACTGTTTGGAATTATTATCAGCGCCAGTTGTCTTGGCAGTATAATGCCATGACTCGAGGGTTTTCCGCACGCGATAGTCGCCTTTATCAATAACAAGTGCAAGCATGCATGGTTTGGGATGTTAGATCCTTCAGAACAGTTCTTGACATGCATTCCTGGTGTGTTCGTTTTCTCGAGTTAGAAAATATCTTCCCGTTTCACCGATATAATTTCACGAGCAATCATTACAATGGATCCGATCAACAATGTTGGTTTGAAGATAAACAGGTGGCCTGAATTTTGGTGAAGGAAATTCCTGTTGTATCGATGTTGTAAGGTTTTGTGGGGTTTAGTGACGACTCTAATTCCATTGTTACGAAGTAATCTTGTGAGTGGTTCGGCGAGGCCACTGATGTAAGGGATACAAGCAAAATCAAGGCGTGTATTTGATGGTTCGGTCCACTTGAAAAACATACCGACTAATTCTTCTGGCGTGGGAATTGTTTCTGTGGAATGTTTCTTCTTCAGGATGTTAGAGATGATTAATGGAGGGTAGCCATTGGCTTAAGGGCGTCCGTGACATGTTTGATTTCTTTAGTTTTCCGTCAGGCTAATGGAGTTACACTGTAGTTTCTAAAAAACTGTGGTGCTGCGTCGGTCGGGGAGTGAAACTGATGAAGATTTGGTTTTATCTATAGCTAAATAGACCTCTTTAGCTTGTATGTTTCGTTTTCCCAATGTAGATTATCGGATGTTACCCTGGAGAACTGTTCTTTTAAATTTTGTTTTCTTCACCCGCATATGTATGCATATTTATGAAAAGACAAAAGGACAAATTCCCTCGAGAACATCACATGACCTACATTGAGAAAACAAAACAAACAGGCTAAAGAGGTCTATTCATGGGGTAAGCCTATCCCGATTGTGCTCTTAAAATACTGAAAAGTTGCTTCCTATAATGCCAAAAAATTGCTAAAAAAATGCCAAAAATCGAAAATTGCTACCTAAATTTCAAAAGTTGCTACCAAAATTTCATGATATTTTCATACAAACGTCAATTAAAAGCTTTAGTTTTCGTCCTTCTCAAAAATTGCTAATATCAGTTAAGAAAAAAAGCTTGAAACTTGAAACTTTAAACAGTTGCTCGCAAATATGGGCGCTTAAAAATCTTAATTCATAATAAATTCTCAGTTTTTTTCGCTTCCGCCTACAGTTCAGAATCTAGTTGTAACGCACTATACAAACCAGATGTCACGAGAAAAGTACATAGTTAAGCTGGCTTCTTCTGTTCGGCAAATCACCATCCTTTTTCGTTTAATTTATCACAAGTAAACAATGAGACAAAGACGACCTTATTAAAAAACCCGTGCCTAATTTTAGCTGATTATACACAGTATAATTATACAATATTAGATAAGGATCGCAATAGACTTGCGAAACGATATCAAGTGCACGACAAGTTTTTTTGCTCAAAACGTTGATAACCATTAACCCCTTAAGCCCTAATATCAAAATTTAAATTCTCATTGCTTGTCCCTATACATTTCCTACAGAAGCAGTGGGAGACATTTTTTAGATATCAAGAGAATTCATCTTGTGTGATCATGTCCTTAATTCTCATGACCTTTTTGATTGATAAGGCATTAATATTACAAGGAGAAATTTGATGCTGATCACTCCTAGGGCTTAAAGAGTTAATAAATTCGCATAAATTTTATATCAAATTGTTCACTTTTTCGTGCTTGTGCCGTAAACCTATAATTTGCTCAAAAGTTGCTCAGAAAAGGAAAACTTGCTCGAGGTTGCTAGAACTGCAAGGTGCTAAAAAGTTGCCAAGCACAGTCGGAACAGGCCTATCAATTGGCCGCGGTAAAAAGATTAAGGCCCCGTCCACACGTATCCGGATATTTTTGAATCCGCAACTTTTTTTTTGTTGCGGATTGGCCTTCCGTCCACACGTATCCGGCGAATTCGGCTTACGAATCCGCAACTGTTTGAATCCACTTTCCAGAGTGGAAATTTTTGAATACGCTACGAGTACGGCATCGTGTGGACGGTCGAATCCGGATATTTTTTAATACGCCGACGTAACAGTATCGGATCCTGTCTTTAACCGCGCGAATATTCAACATTTCCGACCGAAATGATATCGCTTCACTTCTACTTGGACTTATTTCAGGTCTAATAACGTGTTTACAGTTCAACTTGGCCTTTGCGCATGCTCTGTAGACAACATTTAAAGAGGTGCCCTGGGTACTAGAGTGAATCCGGATACGGGTGGACGGGCAAATACGTCAAATACGATTCGAATACGCTACGTGTAGACGCGAATATTTTCTAATCCGCAACAAAGAATTTGCGGATTCAAAAATAACCGGATAAGTGTGGACGGGGCCTAAGAGAGCTGACGTTTAGAGTGTTCATAGCCCTCAAAGCGAATCAAGGAATTGTGTGTTGTGTGGACAGAGCCATTCTCGTCCCCAGAGCTCTCGTTTCGTTTCGTCAGCGGAAAAAACGAAGGCTTGCTCAAAACCTGGTCTCCTGCGCAGGCGTCCTTAGGAGGTCTGCGTAGGAGGCTACTCAATACCAGAAATCGGAAATAAATAATAATAATAAAGAAAAACCTTTCGTGTGTGCATTCTCGTCCACAGAGCCCTCGTTTCGTTTGGTTGAGCTGTGGAGACGAGAATGTCGTGTTTGTGAATCGCGTTCGAAAAGACTTAACAATTACAGGAAAACATCGCGCTGAAAACGGAAAGAAGAAAAGCTTTGCGTGCAGTGCTGTTATTTAGAAGAAAGATTGTCTTTGTATTTTTCCTACTGGTTTTAGAAAAGCCTCGATAAGTCAACTGATTTCTTTCGTTTGGGAGCTATGTATTTATCGTTTCGCCACTGAACGCTATCATATGGGCTATCATATGGGCACGCTGTGGTCATTGATTAGGCTTATTCCATCGAACAGTTGTAAGAAACATCGTCGAATTTTTGTTTTGCATTCGTTTCGTGTTATTTTAATTGGGCTTCAAGTGACCTTCGTTTCCCTAGATTTGTATTTCAAGTTGTAGCAAAGAGTACTACCTAATAAAGAAAATATAGCTTGCTTACGAGAGTGCTGATAGCGTTGTTGTGTTGTTGTTATTTAAAACGGGTCACCTAGTCGTAATATTTCCTTTCGCCCTTGGGCTTTCTTCAGGATTTCTGCTTCTATTTACTCGTTCCTGTAGCAAGCAACATACTTCTTTAATATTCGTGGTCGCTAATAGTTTCGTCTTCCAAGACACATGCTCAGTGGTGTCTTGATATCTTTACCTGCAAAACCAAACAACAAAACTGGGTGACTTTGGTCGTTGATTGCGTTGAAATTGAAACATTGGTTTTGTTGATGTAGTCGTCATAGTCAACATTTGAAATTTTACCGAAGGAAAACCTTATGCGTAGAAGGGTAAAAAAAATTTACCTTGTTGCGCATTCATTTTTAAACGGCCAATCAAAAAATTCAAATTTTTGTCCGTTACCAGAGCTACACGAGACGCAATTGAAAAAAAAAAAACCGTGGAGCTCTGGGGACGAGAATGCGGTTGTGTGTAGTTTATATATTGAATGTTTTTTTTTTTAAATTAGTTGATCGAATAAAAATCGTTCCTTGATTCCGTTGATTCGGAAGATTAATTTTTGCTCTACATTTTTGCGGCTTTCCGTGTTGCCTTGAGGCAAAGGCCGCAAATCGCTCAACCTCGTTCCCAGGGTCTCTCTTTTTCTCTCGCTCTAGGGGACGGGAAGAAGAGAGACCCAAGGAACGAGGTCGCTGTGTCGAGCGACTGGCTTAGATACGTCTTTTTCATTTCTTTCAACGTCTTAAACGTTTTAAACGGTGCGTGCCCGATCGCTTCGTGTCGCACCCCTCTGAACGCCTGGAACAGGCTAGGAGAAATTTATAATCTATAATATTAATACCACGTCCAGGTATTTCTTCCCTAGGCTGCCTCGATCCGTGGATCCCACTCCTGATTCCACGGAATCCGAATTCCGATTTTCTATTTCAGATTAGGCAGTTCACATGATCTCGCGCGAAGGGACCGGGCCTAAGCAGGACTGGTTACCAAGCTGCACTTCATCCACCACCATCCACCATCTTCTTTCGTGACTTGGATCTCGAATTGTACCGTCAGAAGCACGATGACTTCTTTCAACAGGGAACAAGTGATCCCTGTTTTGGTTCAGGCTTCACTTTGGGCCATCACAATCCTAATTGCCTTTGTGACAACCTTGAGCTTGGTCGTACTTTTTCTACGCTGGTACGTCCGTATGCGATCCAAGAACGCGCTTCCTCATCTTCGCTCTGTGCCCAGCGAGGGACAAAATATTCGACCAGTTGTGGTGGGCTTTTTCCATCCTTACTGCAATGCTGGAGGCGGCGGAGAGCGAGTGTTATGGACCGGCATCCGTGCTCTTCAGACGCGCTACAACTTTGTGCGTTGTGTTGTTTACACAGGGGATGCCTACGTGAGCGGAGAGGAAATCCTTCGCAAGGCCAGGCAGCGATTCAACATTTCCCTACCCGAACCGGTCGAGTTTGTATTTCTAAAGAAAAGACGCTGGGTGGAAGCGAGCATGTATCCTTACTTCACTCTTCTGGGGCAAAGTATTGGATCAATGCTTCTTGGCTGGGAAGCACTTAACTGTTATTTACCAGACATATTCGTGGACACTATGGGCTTTGCCTTCACACTACCGCTGTTTCGTTATCTGGGTGGCTGCCAAGTTGGTTGTTATGTTCACTACCCAACCATCAGCACTAATATGTTGTCACGTGTTGGTGGCAAAACAGCTTCTTACAACAATGCTTCCTTCATTAGCAACAGTCGCATTCTAAGCGCAGTCAAGTTGCTGTACTACTATTTGTTTGCTATGATGTATGGTATGGTTGGGTCTTGTGCTCAAGTCGTCATGGTGAATTCCACTTGGACCTATGGCCACATCCTGTCACTGTGGAGGAAGAAAGAACAAACCTCAATAGTTTATCCACCATGTGACACAAAGGCTTTCATGGAAATACCAATCAAGTTAGGAAGGGCTGATATTGATGAAGATGATGACACTGTTCATTCCATAGTATCCGTTGGACAGTTCAGGCCAGAGAAAGATCATCCGCTCCAACTGCGATCCTTCCATGAATTCCTTAAATGCAAGATGGCCAAGGACAGACACAAGTACAAACTCGTTCTTGTTGGTAGCTGCCGAAATCAAGAAGACTCGGAGAGAGTAAGTGCCCTTGAGAAATTAGCATCAGAGCTCAGAATTCAAAACTATGTTGAGTTTGCTTTGAATGTTTCCTTTGAGCAACTGAAGAAGTATCTTGCAGAAGCAACCATTGGTCTTCACACAATGTTGGATGAGCATTTTGGCATAGGCATTGTTGAGTGCATGGCTAGTGGCTCAATTATCCTGGCACATGATTCTGGAGGACCTAAAATGGATATTGTTGTTGAATGGGAGGGGAAACCAACAGGATTTCTAGCAAGTGATGAGAAAAGTTATGCAGATGCAATGGGGACAGTCTTTGCCCTCTCCCCTGAGGAGAGAAGTGTTATTTGTCACAATGCAAGGCACAGCATTAGTAGATTTTCAGAAAAGGCTTTTGAGAATGGATTTCTTCAATGCACTGAACCCTTGTTCATGAATGTTTAATGCCATGTGTTATTGACTTCAGATCTAATATTTTCATCAGTTATTGTCTTTTGACATGTTAAATAATATTATTCAAGGTCTTGGTAGAAAATAGGCATTTATATGACAGAATTGTAAATGACCATTTTATACATTGGCCAAGTGATGATTTTTCCTTGAATTCCAAATTGCTCATAATAAGCTTCATTTTCAAACTGGCTGGTTATCATTGTAAGAAATGACAGTGTAGTTCTGTACTGATTTTGGGTCAAAAGGCTTCAATAAAAAAAGTAGCTTATTACTTTTCCTTACAACTTACAGCAACCAGTACAAAAGAAAACGCAATGCTTGGTTGATTTATTTTGTTTCAGTTTAAACAGACAACAAGGAAATCAGTAAATAAAATTAATGCTTTGCTTGAGTTGGCTCAGTCTTAAGTAAAAAGTAATTATAGTGTTTTTAAAGCTGCTAAAGAAAATGTATCATACAACCACATTTGTACTGCAAGTTTCTTACATACATACTGTACATACATGAACTTTGTTTGTTAACCTGTCTCAGTGCCAAAATAAAGCATACAGTGTATTTGGAGCAATTTGGAATTCAAGGCAAAATTATCACATGTACCCTTTTTCCACCAAGCCCTTCAATCATTATCAACTCTACAGTACTGCTCAGAGATAAGCGAACATAGCACTTGCGTTCTTAATGCTACCCTAACACGTTTGAATTTGTCTTCGCATTATTTTGACGTTATTATTACGTGTACATTGTACAGTATTGACTCAGAGATATGACTGATAGAGTACACTAGAGGGAAAGGTTTCATTTTGCTAGTGTGTTTTTTTACTCCTATTGGTGTTTGATAAGTCTTTGAAAGAAAAAATCTTGGAAAATGTTCAGAAAACTGCTAAAATATTCCTAATTAGTGTTGTTTATATGACAAACAAAATTATACTTGGCTTCATGAAGAATGAAATTTGATTCTTCTGATCAACTAGATTCCTTATGACTGAGTCAGTCACTTAAAGAAAAATCCCAAATTTTATTTTGTAAAAATAAATGTTTGAAAACAAATGGTGCCATGCAAAAGTACAGTCAAACCTCCATTAAGCAGCCCTATATTAAGTTGCCTTCTGTTAAGCGATCACTTAACAAATCCCCAGAAATCGCTCTCCATACTTACTGTACATTTCAACTTGACCACTTTTATTAAAAGCAGTCACCTCTATTAAGCAGAAGTGGTCACTGTTTAGACTTCCCAATTGGCTTATTTTATTGTATTTCACCTTGTTTAATGGTCACAAAGTCAGAACTTTCATTGGCACTAAACAAAGTGGTCATTTGGCTATTGTTGGTTTACATTTATGTCATCAAAATTCAAGGGAATTAAAAAAAAAACAGATTTCAATTCCAAAATGTTTATGGAATTGTAGAGAGTTTAAAACTACATATCTGGGCCAAATTTTTAAGCGCAGGAGCATTTCATTCAAGAGTTATGGGTGAACGAGTATTGGTCATTTTTAGTAAAAATATATGGAGCGGCCATCTTTGTGTCCCAATTTGGCCAAACATGGCGGCCAACACTTCAAAGTCTTAATTACACCAAAAATCACAAAAGATTGGATTCAATAAAAGTTCCACAAAATCAGCTTATAAGTGTCTATAATGCAAAAATAACTTTCAACCAGTTCAATTTTGTTTATTTTCATGGCTTACACTATCTGAAATAGCATGACGAATTGCCTGACACATTTAAAACCTTTACATGTCGAAAGCAAACATTTTTAAAACCTGAAACTTTTTGTGAAGGATTGTAACACTGGTATCTACAGCTTTCTAGGATGTATACAGGTAGTTTAGATTTTTGAATTTTTATGACATCATATGAAAGCCAAGAATTTTTTGAGGGTAACACCTTAATAGAGATTTGACTGTACTGCTAAAGAGGTTTAATTTGAATGGTTACACCAATGACAGACTCAAAAGTTACAACTACGGGTTAAAGGGTTAAAGCAGGATGAATTCAATCCGGATCTCATGCTGCAAGTTTAAATGCTCCTACCAGTGGTACATGATAATAATTTGATGAATAGTGTTTTGAGTAGAGGTCACAGATAAATATTGATAGTATTTTTCTCAATTCAGAAATGATTATTTTTCCATTTAAGTATATTTGCTTACATACAGTTCCTAGTACATAATATTGTACATGGATTTTAGAGCTATATTAATTCATCTAGATTGACTCCTATGTTAATGTTGGTGTCAAACTATTTACATATCAGGTAAAGCTGTTTAATAAACATGCTTCTGAACATTGTGTTATAAAATGTTTTTAATTATTGATAATAATTGTATGGTAAACACTGCGTGAAGAAATTTCAGGTACTATAGTGACGGGGACCTTTTTTGGGGTTATAGTTTTTGATGTGATGTTTTGGGGGTGAAAGATATTGGCGAGAGGGCTTTTTTTTTGGGGGGGGGGGGGGGGGGGGAGGGGGGTCCAGGGTGTCAAGTTCCTATTTTTGAGAGTCTTTCCTATTTTCTCCTATTTTTTAAGAAAACCTCTTATTTTTCCTATTTTTTGGTTCATGGTGTACAAAGAATGAAGATTTTTATGCCAGTCAGTAAGAAGATTTAAAGGATAGTCTCAATCTAAGTAACCCCCACTACACATTCTTGCTGGGCTTGATTTTTGCAGAAAAAATGTACTAAGGGTACGGAAAATACCCATCCCAGAAGTCAGTGGTGCCTTTTATGTGAGCACATGGTCTGGTCTGGTCTTTTTCAAAATGGCTGCCAGTGTAGGTAGATGCTCCTTTTCTTTGCCTTCTTTTGTAAAATTTTTTTCCCAATAAAATGTGGAGTAATAAGGGCATTTTTTGCACGATTATGGTTACCTTTCTAGAGGGAAATACCTCTTAGGAAATGGCATTTCCAAGTGTCTAGATTTCAAAGTTCTGGGTGAGCATGCCCCCATACCCCCTAGAGGCTTGCGCCTCCGGCGCTCACTTCCACAGCCGCCTACTATTTCTAAACAGCCTGCTACCCAAAAACTTAGTGAAAGCACTGCAAACTTGCAAATTCCATTTCTTCCAGTGCTGCAGATCAGCAAGGGGTCAAAGTAGCATCCTTGATGATTGAAACAGCCAAAGCAAATCTGGAAAAGGCCAAGACCAAACTGGCTTCTGCAAGGGATAAGCAAAGAATGTTGAGTCAGGTGATAAAGACAGAAAACTTGTTTAAAGAGCTTTACCTGGTTTGCCTTCCAGGAAACGTAATGCTCCTACTCAGCGTAACATCTCCAGGAAAAAAAAAAGAAAACTCATTAGGATTTCTTGACTGATGACTGTAGCCCGGGGACTGTAGTTTGCAGTATAGTTATTCCAGTCTGCCTGGGAAA
This sequence comes from Cladopsammia gracilis, assembly GCA_022457155.1. Taxonomy (NCBI): domain Eukaryota; kingdom Metazoa; phylum Cnidaria; class Anthozoa; order Scleractinia; family Dendrophylliidae; genus Cladopsammia; species Cladopsammia gracilis. The sequence continues at coordinate 663,691 of JAJGOT010000073.1, forward strand.
GAGGCAATTTCTTTTTTACACTGAAATACAGATTAGTTTGTGAGCTTTCTATTGTTCATGTTTATTTGAAGAAAACTTAAAGTTACAGAGTACCTTCAGATCGACCATTTTATTGAAATTTTTTTTGGGCGTCAAAATAAAGTTCACAGAATGAACTTTCATCCCAAAAAGTATCGAAAAATATCGAAAAATAGTGAAAACTGACGGAGAAATTGAATATGGGAAATCGCCGACGCGTTTTTTTAGCGCTTCATGTCCGGAAACCCGAGAACAAATCAAATTAGCAAAATACAATAATCTCTTTGAGTTATAGCGTTTTAATGCCGATGCGACGTTCGAATTTAGACGTCGTAAAAATTCAACAATTCATTTTATTACCACATGGTTTCCATATTTAGATAGCCAGCTCTATAAGCTTTAATTTGATAACTGGGTTTAGGTAGCTGTTATACTGGAGATACCCCCGAAGGTATACGGTAACCTTAAGTTGTGTTGAGTTCTTGGAAACCTCAAGTAAAGTGCTGGGGAGCTGAAATAGATAAATTAACTGCAAAATGCTGTTGCATTTGAAGCATTCATAGTTTCTTTGTTAATGCTGTACCTGTCGGGTGTGGATGTTATGCTGATATGCTGTTTAAGCTACTTGTAAAATGTGCTATTTTTCTCCTATTTTTTCATGATTTTTCCTATTGTTTTTCCTATTTTTCGTGTTCAAATTTCCTATTTTCCTATTTTCTTGAGCCTATGTGCTGCTTGACTTTTTGGAGGTTACATGTACATTCTGGGCTGGTAGACTTTTCTTGTCTACATGTCGTTCATGTTTAAAATAACTTTTATTGAATATATATTATTGATTACGTACATGTAGCATTCAAATATATTTATTTGTTTGCTTATTAATTTTATTTCAAAAGAATTGTCATGGCTCTCATTAACAGCCGGCAGCCTTCCATTTAGGGCGGGAACTGCAGTACACAATAACCAGCAACTCAAAGTTAGAAAATGACTCAAGGACAACAACTACAGTGGAGCCCCGTTAAGGTGGCCGAACACAGTTTGCACGCGCTCTTCAATTTCAGCTGCTTACGTGAGTCAGCACGTGCAGAGTTTTGAGTCAATAGGCCATTTGCACGATGACGTCATATGACTACAACTACCAGAATCCTTCAGTATTTTGTTTTGTAGTGCAAATTAGGGCTATTGTTATTTAAACCGCACTGGGATTACTAAATTTAAATAAGAAAGGAAAAACGAAATGAATTCTGGTAGTTGTAGTCAAATGACGCCATCGTGCAAATGGCCTATTTTGAGAAAAACAAACGTGGCGCGTATTCAGCGATCATTTTATTTTGCTCAGCGTGGATCGCGAAAGTGTTGTTTTTCGTCTTAAAATCAAACAATTTGTTGTTCGTAAAAATGTTTGTTGAATCAATAGATAATTTTATATAGAACCATTGAAGAAATACACTGGCTTTTCGGTCGTTTTTGTCCCAGTCAAATGTAACGCATTGGCATCGCAATTGACCAAAAAATTGTGACTGGATATTTTAGCGACTTTCCTCGGAAATGTGCCGATTTCTACGGAACCACTCGTTAGAATTTCACGAAATTTGGCACAATAATAGTTCCGAATACGCAGAACTCACCTGCCATCAGAAATTTGAAATCTTACAGAGGAGATTTTTACAAAACGCAAACATATTAAACCACAAATTACGGAGTATCCCTCTGTTAAAATTACATGAGACCAGTATTAACACGCGAATATTTTTACGAGTTTACTGGAGACAAATAATGGACAAAATCTAACGACTAGATTTTCTGAAGATAAACAAAACCAAATATTGCAGGCTGATTTACAATCCACCGTGTTGCCATAGAAACACCCTAAAAGCTCAACAAAAATATCAAAAAATTTAGCTTGTTGCTTAATCGTATGCCTCGCCACTTTTGGGCGCTCAGACGTTAATAGTTTGAAAATCATGACAATGAATGACGCATAGGTACAGTGAAACTGTATTCAACCACCTTAATCCGGCCACCATTGGGCCACCAAAATCTGGCCATATAAACAGGGTGGCCATACATACATACATACATACATTCATACAGTTTATTAAAACGCGAGTTCACACTTAGCTAAAAAGCTGTTTTACAGGTAAGCTCACAAATTAAATAAATAAATATAATCAAAACAATTAAGACACATGTTGTCAAAGTCAATGAAAATTTAAAATTATAGAAATACACCTATAATATAAATAGCAAGTATTACAAGCTGGAGAGCTCACATTTACTAATTTTAGTTTTATAAGACTTGTAGCTAGTAGCTGTTCTGACATTGTCTTGTAACGAGTTCCATAATTTTGCTGCAGTACAACGCCAGGAGCGTAGTACGTATGTGGTACCTCTCAGATTATAATTATCTCGACTTTCTTAAGTTAATTTAATCTAAAAGGTACTTAATCAATGAGGTTGATGTAGAGTAAAAGGCCTTTGTTCAGGATATGAAAATAATAACAAAGTGGCTGTATTAATGGGATGGCGGTTAGACGGAGCGCCACTGTATGGGAGGCTATCTTGAGTTAATGACCGTTATTAACATGTATTATCCTTGTGTAGTCTGCAGCTTCAAAGGTTAATGACAGCCCTGATTGTAATAACAATAATAATAATAATAATTTCTTTATACAGTAGACAGAGATGTGATAAACTTCTAAATATTAATGCTATATGCAGGGCACCTTCCATTACCTCACATAATTTATCAGACAGTGTTTTTGCAGTTAATATTAATTTTATGGTCTTTTACACAGCAGAAATTTGAAAGGAATGGCCTGCAACCAAATTAAAATCAATTCCAACGCCCCCCTCAGTATTATTATAATTATTATTATACCACTAAGCCCTGGGAATAAACTAGAAAGCATTTAATTTGGGCTTAGAACTAGATGTTAGTTCTTATTTCTATACAGACTTCAAGCAACAATTGTAGAATCCCCCCCCCCCCCCCTGCCAACAACAAAAAAAAAAAGAACAAAAGAAAAGAAGAGAAAAATGCTACACCCCCTTCTCTTCCCCTACCATTTTTTTTTCAGGATATATTGTTCTTGCTCTCTCTACCTACAGTTAATACCAGTATTAGCCAAGGTTGGTCTTTTTTCTTGCTACATGTAAATAATAAAACAAATTACAATGTATAGCTAAATAAAAACTAAAAAAAAACAAATAATAGTAATATTGTGTACAATACAAGAAGTTTACTTATAATGAAATCGTTATAAATAGCACTGTTTAATTATTAGGGAACATACCATTATCATAAGACATATAGTACCTACGTACATATGTATGTTGTGGTTCAAATACTTTTTCTTTGGTTTAAAAAAATTGAAACCTGCCAGTTTGATTTATATAATTTTTCCTTGTCTGACAGATTATGATAACAAGTTTAAAATTTTCAAACCTAGACACATTCATTCATGTACAATGATGTACATGGCAATTTTTTTCTTTTTAAACTAATTCATGTACATACGGCACATAAATCTAGAAATTAATTTAATTTGCAATAATCATAATTATTAATACTACTATGGACAATCAAACTTTATGTAGATCTGCATGAGTCTTAAACAACCTCCCAAGCAAACTTCTCTCTGTCTGTTGAAATAAATGAAAATATAAACTTTATTAAATAAAAAGAACATTGTGCATTGTAAAACATAACTATTACCAGCAACAAAGTCAGATTAACTACAGTGTAAATCCACTCCCAAAATCAAATCTGCATCTACCGTAACTTTTGAGTCTGTGAATGAAATCCTAAAGTGCGACTATTAAATGTACATACATACATACATTCTAATGTTCAAGCTTTTGATAACATTTTACTGACTTTGAAACATTATCCATTGATTTAGCCAGCAAGGAAGTATAAAACCATACAAAAACCCTTGTAATACGCAGTTAACAAAGTTTACAAGTGAGGGCAAGAAGGGGGGAAGGGGTCATTTTACAGATATAAAAGTTCGCTAGCAGACACGTGTGCAAATCCATGCTTTTGGTGTTTCATGCCCTTGTGAGCAGCGAGCATTGATTTGAGCAAATAAGCCAAAAGCAAAAAGTGGTAAAAAAAACAAACAGTAAAATGATAAAATGTTAACTTAATAATTATTCCCATCTTTATTCCATCATTTTTGCAGTTTGCGTATGGATTCCCTCAGTGATCCAGCCCCTGACATAATCTTAGAAATTCTGAGTCTAATTGTTACATTCCCAGACCGAAAACTGAATATGCCAAAGGTAGCATACATTACAGGGGATCTGTTCAGTGGAACAAGATCCCCTTAGAGATCAGACAATGGCCCAACTTTAACGATTTTAAAACCTTTTTATGTGTGAAAGATAATAATGAAACAATGATCATTTAAGTATTTATAGCATTATATTATTACATGTAATTTAGTTGAGTTTTATAGTTTAATTTTTAGTTTAATGTAGTTTGATTAATCGAAGAAACCTTGATCGTAGTTTTCATTGTACTTTATCTTTCCTAGTTAAGTAGTTCTACAGGTAATGTACTCTAGTGTAAATTCACACGACTCCTAGGAAGACCATGTAATTATGATACGATTTCGTGTATAAATAAAGATTGATGATGATGATGATGATGACACCAAGCACTTTCTCGTAAGCTACACATTTTATCATCCTGTAGTGTTTGTTCAAGTATTAACCAGTTTTAACTCATGTAGTTGAAAGTGGAATGTTAACCCCCTGGAGGGACTCCCATGTAATAAATGATGGGGGTGCTTGTCAGAAATTTTAAAGGTGCCAGAATCTTGTTTGATGGCATGACCCAAACAGATATTTACCCCTAAGAGGTACATGTACCATGTACCAATAAAACATGAATGTGACAGCAATAAAGACCAGTTTGCTGACAAATAATTGTCATATTTTTCGGCTCAACACCCTTAATACATGTACAGTAGGTACCATCAATGATGCATGTAATTCTAGCGGTGGTCATTTTAGATTTTGGCACCTAAGCGATACCAATTTAAAAATTTTGACCCCTAAAAGATATGATGAGCACCCCTGTCATTTTTATACGGGAGTCCCTCCCCAGTAATGTTAACTGGCTAGACTCAAGTTTTCTGACATCCATGACACAATAATATTACATTTTAAAACTGCACAGACTGAGAAACCGTCTATGCACTGATGCAAATCTCTACTAATTGAAAATGACTAAAGAACTTATTTAGACACCGACAAACAGGTAAATCAGTCATTTTGCTTTTATTACATTTGATAATGCATTAGTATTTTTTTAGCTTTTAAGCGCTCAGGTTCCCTGTGACTGGACCAGCATAGTACACAAGTGATTTGAATTGTTAAATTTTAATATTTTTACCTGTGTTTATGTCAAAATAAGCATACAGTCGAATCCCTATTAAGGGGCCACCCACTTTTAAGCAGCCAGTTATCAAAGTCCCAAATTTATTGCCATTACACGGTACATGTATAATACTGTAATTAAAATTAAACCCCTATTAAGTGGCAAAACATCTTAGTGTGAAAACAAAATAATAAAAAGGATTGTGTGAAATCAGACAACTGGATGATGTAATACCCTGGGGAATTAAAAAACGTTTACATCCCAATGATGACCGACTGACTGATGCAGTTCTCATTTGTATATCTGCCCCTGTGTACAACATCTCGTTCAATGCCGCAGGTATTTGCGAGATAAATCAAAGGCTCCTTAGAGCCAACCCGTGAATTTGAAATGCCAACGCACAAGGTAATAATTGCGGTAAGCTTATGTTTTCACTCTGTCATGGTTCAATATATATATATTTTTAAATTAAACGTAAGGATTTTTGACAAACGCAAAAAATAAAAATACAGTACATCACTTTCATAATGTTCAGTCCGAAAAAGAACTCGACCACCGCGACCACTGACTTGTAATGGGATATATTTTATTACTTGAAAGTAGATAACCATCTAAATGCGTGTCTCAGTTGAAAATTCCTTTTAGATCGATTTTAACGTTGCATTAAAGACTCCAAATGCAAAACAACTTTAAGCTTATTGTTGTTTATATTCGTTTACACCAATTTAGTTATTGTTATCGCTGGATTCACGCTGTTCTTGTTACAAAATGCATTCGTAACAAAGCATTACGTCACTAAGTTTACAGCTGATGGAAGGAGTGAGCGAGTGAGTGACTCAGTTTCATATCTGTCGTCGTTACCGATAACCCGTTCATTACGCATGCACGTATATTCACGGGTTAAAAATGGCATCATGAAAATACATGTCCCGATAGATCTATTTGATGGAATCAGATTGATGACAAAGGAGACTTTAAACTTACCACAGTTGGACAAGTATTCAGCAACTTTAGGTTGATTGTTTGCTTTAGCCATCATCACTGCCGTGTTCCCTTTCTTTGATTTCATTCTGAAGTCGGCCCCTTGCGAAACCAAATATTTAACACATGTCAGGTGACCATTTCTTGCTGCAGTATGTAAAGGTGTGCACCCAGATATGTCGGCAAGCTCTACATCACCACCATGTTGAATAAGAAGTTTCAGTACATCCATGTGTCCATTGGAAGCTGCCTTGTGCACAGCTGTGGAGCCAGACTCATCAAACTGTTTTGGGCTCTGAAAGACAGAACATTGAAATTAATTTAAATTAAATTGTTATTAAAAACTGAAAATTAAAAAATTAATTATCCTCTCTCCGTGAGGGGCATTCCAGTGATTGCATCAAACACAATACTAGAAACATTACAAATATTGCATGTTGAATGAATTGCAACTCAAAATAAAAAGTATCCCTGTCCAAGAACTATAATGGGTCTTAGATGACATCAAAACTGTATTATTGACTTAATTTGAATACATTTCCTTAAGAACTGCCTTAAAGTAAATGAAGGGGTGCGCGGAATAAGGCCATAAGTGACTTGTGATGTAACGTCAAATTCTCCCTGTATTTCACAAGAGAATTCAAGGCAATTTGCAATGAGAATTTAGCAGTTTATCAGAAGTCACTTAGGGCTTTTTTCCAGGCACCCCTTCAAATGTAAAAAGTTTATGAAATTTATTATGAATAATCTCTCAACATTTGATACAGGCATCAGGAGATTCACCTTTAGCAGTGTATGTGTGTACTCAGTGAGTATTTTTTATCCCCACCTGACCTACTTTTGCAAAAGGACAGGAGATCAGGAAAACAAAGCATTTTATTGGGATATATATAATATAATTATGGCACAGTAAGACATGTTATAAGTTTATACAACTTCTGATTCTGTCTACGAAATGCTATGGTGTGACCAATTCAAATTAATGAAACCTTCTTGGCAGTATACTTTTGCATGCTACCATTTATTTCTTAATATTAATTTTACAAAACAAAATTTGAGATTCTTCTTAAAATTTGATCGTTGGCACTCTTGGGAGTTAAAGGGTTAAATTATGTAAAAATATCAATTTACATTTGTAAATCCCAAACAGCTACAGTGTAGCATACAATACTACATCCACAGATTAGAATTATTCACCTGTCCATCAGCAAGTGCTTGAGAAGCCTCTCGAATGTCACCAGAGAATGCTATAGAAAATACAGTAAATAAAAAAAAAAATACAATGTAGCTCGAAATTAGCGAACACTTACAATGTAAACGCCTCAGCTTCGATCGAAATTATGTGAAATTAAATTGAAGCCCACAGTTGCTGATTGCCATTATTTTTCAGTCTTACACGGACGTCAGATTGTATTTTTTTGGAAAAGACCAGAAGTTCTCATATCAGTTCGATAAAACAAAAATCGAAAAACAGTTTCCTGAAAAATACAACATCTGCCATACATGTATGTAGTTTTCCACTCTAACCCATGATCGATATTGTCGAAAATATCATTTTATGTAACTGAAGCTTAAGCTTTAACACTACCTTGGTTTCACTTTTACCGCCAAAGAAATCATCGATGGATCGAACTATTTCAACACGAAGTGTTGTACATACCAGCTTCATGAAGGTTAGGTACGGTTCTAACCGGGACTCCGTTTTTACAGATCATCTTGTGGCCGCCTTTGTACGACAGGAAATCTTATATCAAAATGCAAATTCTAAACATAGCAAAAACAATCTGTCGCTCAGGAAAACGTCAATTCGTCCGCCATATTGAAATGCAAATGTCAAAGGTTCGTCGCCAGGCCCTAAATAACTCAGATTGTAGAGTAGTCCCGGGCACGAGGATATTTTTGGCGCCAAGCTCCACCAAGCTATCATATTTTTAAAATACATGCATGACATACATGCGGCATACATGCATATCAGATACTCTTTCTTTAAATTGTTATTACAAAATGTTAAATTTATTTTATCTCTTTTTTGTCCGTGGATCCTATAATCCGCTTAATGTCCTTAATGCAAATTAAAGCTTGCAAATCCTACAATAAAAAGAGGCTAAATTAAAAGCGTTCGAAATCTATGTTATTTTTTTCCGTTTTCCGCGGGGAGCAAGAAAATCGCATACGTCTGCGCGCAGGCTAAGTCTTAAAAAGCGCTCAATTTTTTTTAAAACGGCTGCCGTGTAACCCAACACCGCTTTCAACGAAGGGTCACGTTCCGTCCGGCACACACCGCTACTAATCCTTCGCTTTCTCGTGACGTGAGCTTGGGCTGCCTGTGGTGAACTTCAGACAGCGCGGACATGGGCACCCACCTAACAGGGCCTCATTAAGGACTGGAACTCTCAACCATTGGATGCACAGCAACTTATTTGGCAATAAGCTCTTGTTTTTAGGACCCATTTGGAAACCATGTATAAGAAGTAATATATCAAACATGAGACACAGTGTTTCATCAGATTTCCAAACACCGGTGTGCAGTGGGCTGAAAAACGGGGCGCAGCCGAATTTTTTTTAACCCACTTCAAGGTGTTTGGAAATCTGATGAAATACTGTGTCGAATGTTTGATATTACTTCTCAAACAAAATGATTTTAGAAGGAGAAATTAAGAATGCAAAAATAAGGAGTGTTTGAACTGATTTTCCAAACACTCATTGAAGATTGAATTTCCTTTTTTCGTCATAAATTATTAATGAGTTTGAGAATGAGTCATCCTAGTCAGAAATTAAGTTCACTTTCGTGCAGTTTGGATCGATTGACATGAAATGATGCTGATAAAGCCCCTGCTTTGTCGTTAGTGGTTTCACTTCGGACAGTCCTTTGTCTCTTTGTCTCTGATACGTTCTCACGAAAGCGTACAGCGAGATAGCTTCGGTTATCATATGACCCACACGGTCCTGCGAGCCTTTTCTTTGCAAAACCATTCATGAAAGTCCGATATGAGGAGGGCCGTACGCACTTGCGCGAGCGGGTCTGGAAAAAGCCGTTTGGCCCTACTACAATTGGTCATAATATAATGCCTATTGACTAGGTCGGACCGGATGAGAAAATATTTGGCTCTCGATCATGGCGCACTGACTTCCCAGCGCTCGGTCCGTGTGCCATGACCTCGATCCAAATATTTTGCCATCTGGCCCTCCCACTCCGCAGTCATTAAGTACGAAGAACCCAGAGCAGCCTCAGCGCGCTGATCTGCGCGGACGTGAGAGGATGCTTGTTTTGTTTCGTTTGGTACGCATTCTCTTGCGCTGTGTTTGATTGTTACTTTAGAGCGCGCAGTATTAATTGTGTTGTGTTTTATCGTTTTGTTAGCGTGCACTGTCTTGTTTTGTGTTGTTTTTGAGTGTTACGTTAGTGCGAGCAATGTTGCGTTGTGTTTGATTAGATTAGTGCACGCTTTGCTGCGTTGTATTTTGTCTCGTTAGTGCACGCTTTGCTGTGTTGTTTGAATGAGGCGTTAATGTATTAACGCAATGTATTGTGTTTGATATCTACATTAGTGCGTGCTGTGCTGTACATGTGTTGCGTTTGATTATTACTTTAGCGCGCGCTGTCCTTTGTTGTGTTTGATTGTTGCGTTAGTAAACTCTGTGTTTTATTGTTAGTTCGCACTGTCTTCTGCTGTGTTTGACTGTTACGTTAGTTCGCGCAGTCGTATTGCGTTGTACTACTTGTTAGAGCGCAGTCTTGTATTCGATTGTTAATTCAGTGTGCGCTCTTTACTGTTGTGGTTTAATTGTTACATAAATGTATGCTGTATTGCTTTTGATTTTTCCCTTTGTGCATGCTGTTCTACGTTTGATTGTTTCGTCAGTGTGCGTTGTCTTGCGTTGTATTTCGTCGTTACGTCAGTGCGCGCAGTCTTGTGTTGAGTTTGATTGTTATGCACCTATCAAGGGGAGACCAGGTAAAGGCGGGGCATTTGACGTAAGAAGTCTGCCCGTGGTGGGGACTACCGATCATTCGATCGAGTCCCGGGGATCGGGCAGCACAGAGAGACCTGGTAACCAGCAGACATCAAAATGGAGGTTGTTGTGAAGAAGGTAAGAAATCTGAAAATTTTTTGGAGCATTTTGGCTGACCTTGTCCAGGCGTTTCTACGGCCCGCCATTTTTGAAATCGGAGAAACCTCTCGGGGAGGTAAACCTTTTCCCAGACTAGGGCAGCAAAAAATATAACAAAACAAAAACACAGATAACTTTAATTCTGACAACATATTTTATTTTTTGTACACAATACTAAATATTCCACTAAATATTTACATTATACCCTGCACTATAACATTATAAAGAAGCGACCTGTGGTAGAAGTCGTAGAATAGTATATTTACGTTTTAGAAGGCAGTATGCCAGGATTTAACTTGGTTTGCCAAAACTGTTAGAAACTTATTCTTGAAGAATTGTTTATTTCATTAGTAACACAGTCTGAAACAATGATTTCAGCCCCAACTATGGCCGAAATTTAAATTTTGTTTCAGCTTCGACCTTTTCTGTCAAAGGTTTGATTCCGGTTATTGACAACGGCGCTAAAGGCTTATTTTGTTGCTGTTATTTTAATCAGGTGCAAGACTCGGTGCAAGACAATTTTGCAGACTACAGACTTCTCCTAAATCTAAAACCTAACCCGTGGGTGAATCCTAATCTCCTGACTGTAGCCCTAAATCCTAACTATTATCGGCACTTACTGTAAACTTAACCTTAATATTCTAACTCCTTTTACCCTAACACTCACTATAAATCCTGTACCCTATCCCTAATCCAAACTGCAGCCTAACTCCTCTCGGTCCGCATGCAGTCTGCGTTTGTCTCGCACCATGTCCTACGTGAATTTGATCATTGCCAATTGAAAAAATGTTAATTTTCTAATATTTCGCGTTGACTTGGAACAGCTAGAAATCTTCCTGCATTAGCACGTTATTACTTTGTTAGATTACATATATTATGTTAGAATCAGTTTAGATTACAAGCAACTTGTTCAGGAAGAAAACAGATGTTCCAAGACTAGCTGCCGAAAATCGGTACGATGCTAAAAATTTGAGAATTGTTTCATTTTCTTACAAAAAGTTCGAAAACAATTTTTAGAAGGTGCAGCAACTGTACAATTTCCTATTATTTTGTTCAGTTTTCTGCATTTATCATTATCCAGTCGATCGGTGAAACAAAATCCAAAAGAAATCTACGTATGTGTATTATGGGAAAAGAAAAAAAAACATACCGCCGGTCAACATTTGTTTGAAGTTATTATCTTAAATCTCGAGATGAACTTGCGGGTTTTGATTTTTTGAGAGTATTAATAAAACACTTTGTCTTCGTGCGCACGTACAATCCCAACAACTACGCGGGTTACACCACCCCATGAAATTTCTCGTAGTGATGCACGATAATGATGCCTTGAGACCTTAAAAATATACTTTCTCGTCCTCGTTGAATTGTTAGCTGCATCTTCTTAATCTCAGGGGTAAATAACTGACGCCAGTGGAATTTAGCGTGATGAAAACGCAATTCAAGTCAGCGACAGTTTGCAAGAGAAACCTCATTGAAACCTACAGAGCGAAGTTGCGCCAATTATTTTTAAGGAGGGGGACATTGGGGTTTGCGGTATTGCGGTATTGGACAATTTTTCATGCGGTATTTCGATAATTCTAATCTAAAATTGCGGTATTGCGGTATTCTCAAAACCTGCGGGATTCGGTTTTTTAGCGGTTTGATCGGTATTAAAAATCATCCTCCAGTGTTTTACAACCCTTTTCGATCATTTTCCAGTTTCTTGTCGACCCTTGTCGTTTCGGAAACGCTTCGAAACATCTCTAAGGATCTCTAAGAGTCCTAAGATCCTCTAAACTGTCACGCGAGTCTATATTACATGAAGCGTGATAACACTTTGATCGTTTCAACAACCAATTAAAAGTCACGGCACTGACGCACTGACATTTAATATTTAATATCGACCTTTGCTGACCCCACCAAGGGTCCAAGATCATGACCAAACCTCGCGCTTTGCCACACAGACCAGACATTATTCAACATGGCTGCAGCAGCGAGATCCGCGATCGTGACGAGAGAAGTCGAAATGGCCGTAATCGATTGTGTGAGGCTATTTTACGAAGGGGGACAAAGCGACGTAAATTACCGAAAAAAGTTTAGGTGTCGGGTGAACAAAGAAGAAAAACCATGAAAAACGGCTCGCCAAATTTAGGGAAAGCATTAGGTAAGTTTTAAAATTTGGATTGTTTCATTGCACATCACCCGGGACATCAAAACGAAACCTGACCTGATTTGACCTGATTCTGGCATTGAAAGTATGTAATAGTGATTAGGACAAACTCAACAAACAAACAGTGACCATCATTGCAAGGTTTGCCTGTGGTAATGGGTTGTAGTTGTCCGGAGTGCATGGCTTCATTTGCTTTCATGGTCTTTTACAAGGATTGTGTGACTGACTCTCTATGCTCTCCCGATGTGTTATATATTAAGTCATTAAGTATTATTGCCCCCGTTTTAAATACGTATAAATGGACAACGAAGCACGCGTTCTGGTAACCTAAATTATGGACTCAAATGACCTGATAAAGCAAACGTACGAGAAAATCGAAGTTAAGGAGAATTTGTTTTTCCTTATTGAGTCATCACGTTAACCTGGCCCCACGTAATGATGTCAACGAACACTCCAATGGTTGGCGAAAGACATCCCTTTAACATCATTTCATCCCTCACAAATGACAAATTTGGTAATGCCGTATACTAAACCGACTGCACCCTACCCTAAAATACATTTGATGGACCTTGATGGCCTTTCTAGATGTGTTAATAAAGAATTGACCGAAGTACTAAAATGCAAAATCTGCGTGTGGAGGTGGGTACAATCTGCGTGTGGAGCTGAATAGATAGGTAAAAGTATTTTAAAGCATATGAAATATAGTGGCCCATCAGGTCGGTTCTTATCTCCGGTTTCCGTAGCATGAGGCGATTACGAGTATGTGTGTACCTCCGTCCCCTGGATGGGAAGCTACTCCTTCGCAAGGTTACCCACCAGCATTACATTTGTCGGTACCTATCTGTACACCTGGGTGGCTCTTGGGTGGAGAGAGGCACCGTGAGGGTAAAGCGTCTTGCCCAAAAACGCAACACAGTATTCGACCAGTACTCGAACCGGGCAATTCGATCCGGAGTCCAGTGCGCTAATTGTTAGGCCACCGCGTCTCCTACAATTGCTTGTAGAGAAATTTGCATTTTCGGCAAGACCCTTGTAAAGTACAAAATCACATAACAGTTGAAGGTTGCATGCAGTTGGAACCACAGATATTTTTATATAAGGAAATCAATGTGCTACTCGGTCCTACCCACTAGACCTCTGGGCCTTCACAAAATGCCCTGTAGATGACCATGGAAAATAGAGGAAAGACGATAGATGTTGCGGGAGTAGGGCCACTAATAGAGAAGACATTTCTCAAGACTATTTATAGTGCACTAACACGATGTAAGGAACGCTATTACCACATCCGCCAGTAATTAAGGCTAGCAACCAAGACATTCGGCGTTTTAGAATGTAAATTCGTGATAAACATTTAGCACTGAGTATGGGAGGGAAAAATTTCATTCCTTTCTTTCACAATCAGAAAGTGAAACAATAAAGGTAACTAAAGTTGATTTTTGCTCACTATTAGCCAACAAGCTACTGGACGTTACTGTCGTTACTCATTTTGCTAAAACGAACATAACTTGCCTTAAGGTGGCTCCATATAGTTATTGGCCAGTCTCTCAAATAAGATGTACACGATCTTATAGGTGTCTTTCGAGAGTTTTGTTTCGTGATACTAGGCATAATATACACATACACGTAGCTAAGGCTTTCTAGTTTACGGAGAAGTCTAATTTGGGCTCATCCTCGGTGTAAAAACCTGCTAAACTCACGAGTGACGTAAAAGAAAGAAAACAAAAGGTATAAAACAATAGAGTCAACTGGGAAAGCAAGACCACAATGGTGAAAAACAAAGAAAAAAGTCACAGGTTTTTACACCGAGACAAACCCCTAATTTGGCAGTCTTGCCTCGTTAACATGGCAACCAATGATTAAGTTGTTGGGCTTGTTGTTCAAGGGTAGCAAACCTCTCAACGGATTTTCTCGGTTTTTACACGGTAAATATTCACGATTTTTGGTGAAACAGAAGAAACATTAAGTCTAATCTAACAAAGCCATAAAAAAATCGGTACATAATTTTCGGCAATTTACTCACTTTTCGTGTTTTACGTTTATTGGGTTTGTGTATGTACAAAAATTGTTGTCTTTCTTTTGTGATCGAGAGCAAAAAAAATCCTATCAATTTGTCAATTGTTATAAAAATTCACCGTGTGGAATGCGCGCAATAAACGTTTTAGTTACCGCAAAAACCTCTTTATTTTCGTGACGTCATCAAAATCAACAAACGCGCGCTCGTGCCATTTTCGTGTCCATGCCTCGCGCGCCAAAAAACTATATGGAGCCACCTTAAGCGGACATGTGCGCGAAATTTAACGAACTGAGTAGCGGCCTGGGTATTCTATCGATTTTTGACAAGGTATTGCGGTATTTGGCGATTGTTTTTGCGGTATTGCGGTGTTTGTCGATTTTTTTTGCGGTATTGCGGTGTTCAGAACCCCCCAATGTCCCCCTCTTTAAGGTTTCTAAGGCATCACCGTAACATTTAGTGTCTCCAGTAGAAAGAGCTTATCTTGGTTCCTTCTACAGTTACTCGTTAAAATGCAAGTCCATAGAAACTAATATTTTTCTAAATATAAATAATATTTTTCTGAAGTTATTCCCAACATCATCAAAAATGACCTAGGAAATTGTAGTGACGCTCGAAAACTAAGCTATTTTTGGATGACGTGTTTACATCATACCTGTGTGATGCTATACAAGTTACATAATAACCGTTTGGAAAGTTAAATAGTTCTATAAAAATAGCTGTTCCCTTCAAAAACCTAATTCGAAATCGTGAATCCAACGAAGGGATAAAAAAGAGATAAATTATTGCAAAAAATAAGTGCAGACGAGTTCTTCTCTAATCTTATCTCTCCTTGCTCCTTTCTTTCTAAAAATTTCAAATGACTAAATGCAAAACTAATTATTTATTGTGAAAACCTGTATATAAAGTGACCACTGCCTTGCATTTAACGACAGATCACAGACATAACTCAACTGGATCACAACTATTTTCCTTATAATTTATTTTAGGCATTACGTATAATTTATGCATGCAAGTTCAGCCAATGCGAATGATGAATTGGAAGTATAGGAGGTTGACATATATGATGATATACGATCATCGCGACTGACGCTTGCCAAACTAATGTACACCTATCGCAAAAGTGTACTGAGTACTAAGTCAAGGAGTTGTCAGGAGGCGTGGGGATATATAAAGGGGGATTATTATTTCAGAATAGTTATGAAGTGAGAAAGTTAGAAATCACGCAATATTAATTGAAAGGGATGAAACTAGCTCAAATTAAAAGTATATTTTTGATATCTTTAATACCGTAGATAGTCCACAAGAGTTTGGCAAATTATATCTCAATTTGGTCATTGATAGAAAGGCTACAAGTGCAAAACGCTTCTACCTATTAAGTATATTATAGGATACATAAACAGAGTACAGCTAGAAACATTTTGCACATATATAGTCCTTCAACTGAAATGTTGGAGAACTGCTTTGAGCTATACCATCCCTTCACCTTATTTAGGCATGATCTCATGAGCAACAAAAAGAATAGCAATTAAATAACGTTGTCATGTTTATGTACGGGTCTTTGCTATGGAGGTAGTAGTGGTGGTGGTGGTGGTGAGGGTGGTGGAGAGGGGTGGGATGATTGGAGTTGAAGGGAGGAGCAGATAAGGGTTGGGTTGGGGGGAGGCGGTTGTTAAGGGAAGAAGCAGGGTGGGGGTTGGAAAACACCTCCATGACACTACCAAGAGAAAGTCAATACACTCTCATTCTAATCTTCTATTTGTTTCGGCGATAATTACCTTATAAATTCATTCTGTTCAGGCTGAATCGTGCACGCAAAATGTTTGCGTATACTAAACAAATCATTTAATGCCACTCATCGTACATGACTCCGAGGATGTATATGCGATAGAGAAAAATTAGGTTCTAGACAAGTGGCCACTCACAAAAGGTTGTTGTGAACAAAAAATATTTTTGTGCGCTATATACAATGTCATTGGAGAAAGCTGAGCTGGCGAAATAGTCAATTAAATATTCTAAAAAGAAGCGAAATTACGGTGATTCAAATCTATGTGTTGAATTTGGAATGTTACGTTGAAAAAGGCATTTTTAAAGCTAAATCATTAGCTTTGCCGTTCCTATAATTTTGAACTAAATACGCATTAAATAACCCTAATCCGAGATTTCAAGATGAGTCAAGATTCTTTTTGTAAATTTTAATTAATACTTAATACATTATTTTCAGGATCGAGACTCATTACACTCGTACTCATATTACAGCTTTATTCCATTGAATATCCATCAGATTGTACCATCATTAGGCTAGGGACGTTCTTAAAGCCAATGTTACAAAATGTGTTGATGTCTTCAAGTCACCTTGAAGCTTCAGTGAACGTCTTGTCATAATTGAGATGTCCGACAGCTTACATGTAGTTCTCTGAGTTCCACTCTTGTTGCACACCATACTAAATTACGATGGCGATGTACAACACGATCCCTTGGGAAATAAGGACAGGGTTTGTCGTTTGCAATATGGAAAGAATTTTCTGGGCACGTGATCCTAAAGAAAAACAAATCAAATACAAGAAACGTAAAATTATTACGCGATCGTTGGAATTACCATCACTTATTCGTTTTGCAGGCAGAATATTTCTATATTTCGATTCTCGACAACTAAGACTGGACACTATCAGAACCAGACACCATCCACACGCGGTATTCATTTAATTCCATTGTGTCTCCCTGTTGAATTGTGCGACCGTGTGTATGAAGGTATGCAGAAAGTGAGTCTTATCTCTGGTATTTTTGTCGTTTTCGTGAAGTTTTTTGTTTCTCTCTCCTCTTAATGGGGGATTGTCTTATGATTGCATTATGTTCTTTCTAGTAGTACCAGATTGTCGTTATTCTCATCGCCGGTCTCATACGACACTTTACCAATCATTAGTAAGGGAAATTGTACGTTGAGCCTTAATTTGTGGAATCAAAAAAAGAGAAGTGCTCGTCATTGCTTGCCACAGAAGTAGACACCTGTAACAAGGGGTTTCTGCACTCGGAAACTTGTTCGATGTTGTTATGGAGGTGGTAATAACTTCGATCTGCTGCAAGAGAGGGAAAGTGAAGTAAATCAACTCGTGCTTATAAATCCAAAATACTGACTTATACGGGTATACAGCTGCTTCTTCTGACACATGACAAGACTAGGGGTATAACAACTCGCACCTCCCCATGGGTGTGGTACATAGACCGTCAGATAACCTCAGTAATTTGTCAGCATTTCCTATCAATTTACTTCCGCATTTAATGCACCCTACTAGAGAGAGGTACTTTGTAATAAAGGATTTTAAAAACACAGAGTAATTAAGAATACACTGACCGGCTTCACGTAGAAAATCTCAACTGAAGAAGCCCTGCGAGCAAGTGACAGCCACTCGTCAACAGGATTGGTATTATGATGTGAAGTATATCCGGAACATCTTCTGATTCAGAACCTGAATACCACAGAAAATTAAAGATAAAAGAAAGAAACAAAAACATGTCTGTTGATACCCTGCAGTTCCCAACGGCGGTTCAAGGGGAAGGCCCGAGGCGCCCCCTCCTTATCTTGCGAAAACATTAGGCACATCCGTCTCTAACATTTTCACATCGACCCACCCTTCTTCTTAGTCACTATGCTCCCCCTGCTAAGTATATTGAATCAGCGCCTTGGTTCTTTGGGTTTGAATCCCATTGAAGCAACCACCGTGCTACTAGTTGTTAACCTACAGTTAAGGCCTGTGTAGTGATTTTGCCAACAAAAGGATACTACTTACAGTCCAGTCTGTGTTCCAATGTTGTCTTTGCATTGTTAATCAGGGCTTTGCCTCCGATCGGCCGCAGCTGGCAAGTATGGTCCTGCTCACTAAATAACCAAACGAAGCGAACAACCCTCAAAGCAAGTGGTTACCTGTCGCAATGATTAACTTATGGTTCTTTTAAAGTTCAACTGTTCTTCACTGCACTTCCCTCTCCGCTAACGTTCAATGGCGTTCAGTAATAGGCAAATTATGTGCTGAAATACAAAACTTGGCCGTGTAATAACCGTCAGAAGGCTTCGTGCGTCTTGATTTCGCACACCAAAAACAGTGATGAAAGAACAAAAAATGTAGTTCAGTAGCGACGTCTGTGCCTGACCAAAAAATTCCTGAAGTTGATTTAAGATGTTGCTGTGTTCTGATGCTGCGAGATCAGTTCCTGAAATTAAAGTATTAGTTGTCTAGAAAAACACACGACACAAATAAAACACAATGGCGAACCTTTATTTTCAACGGCATTTTATTACGATCATCATTATAAGTTGGCTTACATTTATGTCATATTCTTAGAATAAATACAATGCACACTAACATACTTTGCTTTTCAGCAATATAATTATTCTATTACATTACATGCTCTTACAATAGGAAAGGTGTAAGTTGAGCCGATTCGTCAGTTTTTCCTTAAATTAGAAAGTTAGTTGTGAAGCCACAAATGACGCAAATAAAACACACTGCCAGACGTTTATTCCAAACTTTATTTCCAACAAAAAAGCGCCAGGTAAGATGGCTTACATACTCATACGACATTTCTACAACGCTTACTGCGACCGATCGCAAGTTGAAGTTCGTGGAATTTCGTCGAATGCGTACAAGCTGTGCCGAGAAAAGAAATGGAACGGTTTCGTATTTAGCGAAGACTTTCGTCGAAAAAAAGAAACTCAATTCATTTAATGAAAAAAAAAATGACGTTTCTTTCCTGAAATTCAATCGTTGAGTTAGTATTGTCCCTGAAACGAAACCATCCGTTAGTATTGTTGCTTAGCTAAGTAGATATTTTAGAATAAAGACACAAGACACACTAAGTTTTTTAGTTTTATTATTTTACAGCTATTTTTAATACATGGCTTGTACACTTTCGTATGTAGCGAAGACTTTCGTTGAAAAAAAGAAACTCAATTCATTTAATGCAAAAAAAATTGCGTTTCTTAACTGAAATTTAATCGTTGAGTTAGTATTGTCCCTGAAACGAAACCATCCGTTAGTATTGTTGCTTAGCTAAGTAGATATTTTAGAATAAAGACACAGGACACACTAAGTTTTTAAGTTTTATTATTTTACAGCTATTTTTAATACATGGCTTGTACACTTAGTTTTAACTATGACACAGGACCGATTAACTATCCATCTGTTGGTACTGTTGTTTAGCTATGTTGATGTTTTAGAATAAAGACACAAGACACATTAAGTTTTTAAGTTTTATTATTCTGCATGTATTTTTAATACAGGGCTTCTACACTTACTGAAATTTAACTATGACACAGGACCTTTTAAGTATCCACGAGACCGGGTGCGCTCCTATGCAAAAACATAAGCGTCCAGGAAAACCGAAGGGTATTCATGTCCATAAAACTTGGATCTCCCAACGGAATACCCCAGGGGCCCCCAGACGGTTCGCAGGGATCACTTATCAGCTTGCTATCGAGACTTGACGATACCAAGCCTGTAAGTCTTCACGCCTTGTGAACTGTAAAACAGGCCGAATTCGAAAAACAATCGAAGAGCCAAAAAGAAAGATCGAAATTAAAACGAAAATGTGGAAATTTTGAATCGAAATCAGACCGAGAACTTATGAAGACAACACCAATTTCAACCATAGCTATCGTATAAGAAACTACTTTTCACAGGTCACAGTCAGATTCACTGGCGCGATATACTGAATCACGGGTCCCGGAAAACGATTCTTAAAAGCAATGATTGTGAACTGGTGTTATCTCCTGGCGTGATACAACTTCGTGGTTGTATTAGGAAGTTAGCTCCGCAACAAGATAAAAGACAACAACAACAACAACAACAACAACAACAAGTAGCTTTATTTGTATGACCATTAGCCAGCGGTTGTCACTGGCGCATTCGGCGGTTTCTCCATGTCCGTCGTGGGCTTACGTCGTTGGTAAAGCGGACGCCGTCTATGGTCAGCGTGATGAGGCGACGAGATCTTACCTGGAAATGTGTGTCAGCCGCCCAGTAGCACGTTTTCTCGATGGCGTTTTCAGACGACATAAATTGAGTCACTTCTAAAATATCGTTCAGTCAAAAGTGTTTCCAATTCAGATTAAATAAGTTATACTCGGTTGTAGTCAAGACAATGAACGCCATCGTGAAAATGCGCTGTCGATTACTATTAGAAGCCGATAAAAAGGTTTCACAAGGAAGCCTTACGCCACAAAATGTAATAATTGACGCAAAATGTAATAGTAACCCAAAATGTAATAACTTTTGACGCAAAATGTAATAGTAACCCAAAATGTAATAACTTTTGACGCAAAATGTAATAAACTCGGTAACCCAAAATGTAATAACTTTTGACGCAAAATGTAATTAACTAAAGTAACGCAAAATGTTATAAACTTGACGCAAAATGTAATAACTTCAGTTTTACAAACGCCAGGTATCAATCAAGTTGTACACGTTATCCATCACGTGACTAGATCGAAAATCGCTAATATCTCCGTTTCAATTATACAAGTCAACGTATTAATCAGAAACACTTGGCAACCATATTCAAGAGAGTAAGAAGCCCCTTCCAGCAAAGTATAAGTTAATATCGTAAAAAGGGTTGTTGTTGTTCATCGTGGTGAACACACTAGTAAAGAAGTATTTTTCGTTTGTCTCACGATGTAGTCACTTCCGATGTGGATCGCGACGTTTCGACTGCATACTGCTAGTCTTCTTCAGGCGATGGGGTCGACTGGTTACGCGTCACCTTATGAAGCACGATGCTCTGCTGTGATTGGTTGTTTTTTTTTCAACAGCTGTGACTGGCGCATTTTGATCCTCGTTGTTTCGGCGAATTGTTCCCCCGGCGGTCCGTAGTCGTACGGCTCTCCTGTTGTTGTGTTTCTTGATCGTAGGCATCCATGCTTCTGGAATTTCTATTCCACTGTCCCTGTTAAGTCTTATGTGGATCGCCTCTTTGACCCTGCGTGTGTACCAATGAGGATCACGATCAATAAACGTTACTTCATTCCAAAGCGGGTGGTGTCCGGTGTTGTTGGCGTGCTCTGAAACGGCGGAGGTCTGGGTACGGGCGAATCGGATGTCTCGGTCATGCTCTTTTATTCTGTCTTGCATAGGTCTTCCAGTCTCGCCGATATAAACTTTACCGCATTCACAGGGAATTCTGTAAACCACGCCATCTTGTTTAGTCGGGTCAACAGCGTCTTTAGGCCGTACTAGGTGTGATCTAAGTGTGGTCTCCGACTTGAAAACAGCGCGTACGCCTTGTTGTTGTAGGCAGCGGCGAAGTTGCTCGGACAGACCTTTGACATAAGGTGAAACCGCAGTAGATTTGAACTCGGTCGTGGGCTCAGCACTGGTGTTGCGTTTTCTGGTCTTGGTAAGTTTCTGCAAGAAAGAAAAAGGATAACCATTAGAAACAAGAACAGATGACAGATGTTTTTTTCTCCTTGGAGATAACAGAGGGTTTCGTTACGATCCATCCGTTTCACCATGGAGACAGAGAATGACAACAAACTCGCCTTCCTCGACACCGCAGTTTCAAGAGAACCCGACGGCCGCCTCACCACCAGCGTATACAGGAAGCCTACACACACTGATCAATACTTAGCGTATGATTCACACCACCCGCAATCAGTAAAACGCGGTATTGTCAAGTGTCTTTACGAGCGCGCCAAACGTCTCGTAACGAAACCCTCTGTTATCTCCAAGGAGAAAAAACATCTGTCATCTGTTCTTGTTTCTAATGGTTATCCTTTTTCTTTCTTGCAGAAACTTACCAAGACCAGAAAACCCAACACCAGTGCTGAGCCCACGACCGAGTTCAAATCTACTGCGGTTTTACCTTATGTCAAAGGTCTGTCCGAGCAACTTCGCCGCTGCCTACAACAACAAGGCGTACGCGCTGTTTTCAAGTCGGAGACTTACACTTAGATCACACCTAGTACGGCTTAAAGACGCTGTTGACCCGACTAAACAAGATGGCGTGGTTTACAGAATTCCCTGTGAATGCGGTAAAGTTTTTATCGGCGAGACTGGAAGATCTATGCAAGACAGAATAAAAGAGCATGACCGAGACATCCGATTCGCCCGTACCCAGACCTCCGCCGTTTCAGAGCACGCCAACAACACCGGACACCACCCGCTTTGGAATGAAGTAACGTTTATTGATCGTGATCCTCATTGGTACACACGCAGGGTCAAAGAGGCGATCCACATAAGACTTAACCCTAACAACATCAACAGGGACAGTGGAATAGAAATTCCAGAAGCATGGATGCCCACGATCAAGAAACACAACAACAGGAGAGCCGTACGACTACGGACCGCCGGGGGAACAATTCGCCGAAACAACGAGGATCAAAATGCGCCAGTCACAGCTGTTGAAAAAAACCAACCAATCACAGCAGAGCATCGTGCTTCATAAGGTGACGCGTAACCAGTCGACCCCATCGCCTGAAGAAGACTAGCAGTATGCAGTCGAAACGTCGCGATCCACATCGGAAGTGACTACATCCTGAGACAAACGAAAAATACTTCTTTACTAAAGTATAAGTTGGATATCGAGCGTTCGCCGAGCCGGATGAAGATAAACTTGGAACCTTCGAAGTAACGAACAGAAAGCTATATCAAAATGGCTCCAAAAGGATTAAAAACGGCAATAAAAATAACACCAAACACAATAAAAGTTCACGTTGACTTCTTCTATGCATATAGTAACGTCTGAGAAATCGAAATCTCTGAGATTTCCTGAGAGAGGGGGGTGAATCGGTCTACGGATCGGAGGATTGAGGATTTAGAGCAAAATTTTAACGGATTTTGGGATCATGTACTGCAAATGCAGCAGATTTATCCATATTTGGGCTCCAGAGTTTGGTTTTTGTTAATTATAATTAAAGTTCAGGTGGTGGATTCCAACCCTCTTTAGAAATTTGTTTTGCTAAAACACAATCTCATATAAGGCTGCTATGAAATAATTCGTGGTTTCGGATTTGTGAATTTTATTTTTGTGGATCGCTGGATTCAAGTACAAATTGATAGGGGATCGCTGGATTTGCGTACCCTTATTCACCCCCTTCCTGAGAGCAATGATTAGAAATAGAGCCCACATTCGTGGCAGTTATTCTCGTTTATCTGTGTTGCGAAATGACTCGAAACCAGGTGAAAGGTGTTTAAACACGAAGTTCCGGTATAAAAGGCTTAGCTCCTCCCCCATTTCACACCTTTTGGGTGTGAAATGCAAATTTAGGCGTCGTCTTTCAGTCACAAAACGTGGTTAACTTGCACGTCCTTTGAACATAATTTGCTTCAAAAATCTGATAAAACCAAGATTTTACCTAAGCTAAAAAAAGGAGTTCAAAAAGACTTCTGATATAGCTTTCATAAAGTTTTTCCGAATTGTGTTAGCAATGGTCTTAGTAATGACGCATGTTATTTGTCGGTTGTTTATGCTTCAGTGGTTGATTGACGACTGGAGGTGAGAATGGCCAGGTCAGGCTCCTTTTATACCGGAACTTCGTCTTTAAGTCAACAGGTAAACCCGTCTCGCGGTTAACATCGCCCGTGACGCAGTCTAGGTCAACAAACATAGATCAATAAACCGGCTGAAACAAAATGGCTGGCCGTTTTTCATAAAGTCAATTTACTGGAAGAAATAAGTTTTTCTACATGCGATCCTCGTTCCTTTTTTTACCACAAAATGTTGTGTTGGTGTTGACTTGTATAATAAAACGGAAATAGTCGATCTAGTCACGTGATCGATGACGTGTACAATAGGTGGCGGTTTTCGTTTCCAAGTATAGATGTTCATATGGGTACTGCCCCATTGAGCTAGGACAAAACTTAAGTTATTACAATTTGCGTCAAATTTATTACATTTTGCGTTATTTTAGTTTATTACATTTTGCGTTAAAAGTTATTACATTTTGGGTTACCGAGTTTATTACATATTGCGTCAAAAGTTATTACATTTTGGGTTACTATTACATTTTGCGTCAATTATTACATTTTGTGGCGTAACAAGCCCTCCTATGGGTTTCTGTTATTCTACATCTGTTTCAACAAACGTTGCTGGGTGTCAGCTTCAAGCTTCAAAAAAGTTGCGAGCGGGCAAATTGTCTCGATAACATAAGGTCTGCCTTATTCCTGAACAGAACTCGGCTTTAGCTTTTTCACATTCACCTTTTGAGGCTTCCCCAACAATATTAGTTAAGGCAGCTGCAATTTACCGTATTGCTATATATACTATCTTCTCACTGCAACTCAATGTTGATTCAAATTTATTATACTGCGTCGTAGAATGGGCTGGATCTACACTGTGGTGTGTGCATTGTCCCATGATATCCCATAATGTATGATTAACCTGTAATCTAATGTACGCTGGCAAATTTGGCAGTAAGCTACTACCTCTGTTTATAACCTGTTATGTCTTTATTGGCGTTTTTGTTTTGGACTAAATGCCGTGCCAATTTTTTTCATCTATCGTTTTGTGAGCCAATGTTGCTCTGTAGCCAATTTCACAGAGATAATAGCCAACCAAAACTGCCTAATGCACTGCCTGTAAAAAGAGAGACCACTAAACTTGTAAGGAGTGGCCAAATAAGGTCTTCTTTCGACAGTTAAATGGCCTGCAGCCTCTAGTTTCCTACGTTTTGTCATAATTAACATATATGGTTGAACCTTACGGACGGAAAGAGAAGGAGAAAGAGAAAGAGAAAGAGAAAGAGAAAGAGAAAGAGAAAGAGAAAGAGAAAGAGAAAGAGAAAGAGAAAGAGAAAGAAAAAGAAAAAGAGAAACGCTTGGACTATCAAGTGAAACGTTTTTGATCAACCTAATTTCGCGCTACTATTAAAGCGGGAGAACGAAGCGACAACGACGACGACGTGTATCCGAAAAAAGCCGAAGAGAGGCCGAATGAGATTCGCACAAAAAAGGAGCCGATCAAATACAGTACTCGAAAAACGTGCAAAGAAACCCAAGTCCCAAATAAAAGCAAAAAAAAAAAAAAAAAACAGACCAACCCAGGGGTCCCACTAGCTAATTTAACTACAACTAAGTTAAGCCGAATAAGATGTCTCGCCGAACGTGTGTGGATCAGTGAGGTATGCTGAGATTTATTGATTAATGATGATTTCAAAAGTACATCTAAAATTGCAATTCCAGTATTGTACAATTCAATATTTGTATTACCAGCGATAAATTTCATCTATAATTAATTCAAGTTTTTTGAGAAGTTCTTTAGGATTGTTGAAAAATGTTACATTTCCACCCCTTTTTCTTCCAAGTCCTTTACCAGTTTTTTTTTAATATATCTCTTCTTCTTACAATTGTGGAACTATCTATATCTAGTAATTTTCTTTGTTTTTCAAGTTCTTCTTTTTCAGGAGAATCTTCCATTTTTTATTTGATTTGTTAAACTTCTTTTTAAGTTTCCTAATTCTTTTACCTTTTTATCATATACTTTAATAATTCTTCTCCTGATCTACTATATTCTTCAATAATAAGTAAATTATATTTTTCAAATATTTATTTTTCTTCTAGAGCTCTTTGTTGTTTTATTTTCATATATTTGCCTGGTGAATATGCTGGTGGAGAATCTTCAGGTATTTGTTTTTCTTGTTCTGGAAAAACTTCTTCACCAAAATCTTCTGGTATTTGTTCATCTTCTTCAACTTCATCATCACCAATTAAACCTTCTATATCCATTTCTTCATATGGATCTACTTCTGGATAATAATCAATGTCTGTTTTTTACCAATCATTTTCTTCTTTGGTACTTTACTTTCTCTTGTTGGTATCAAATTAGTTATATTTACATCATCTAATTTTGATGTTATAGGTTTAAACATTTTTTCATAACCTAATTGACTTGTTTTTTCACCTAATTTTTTCTTTGTTATTGTATCACGAACAAAATTGATTTTATTTCCCAACTCAGATTTTTGTTCTTTCCATTCCAATTAACTCATTTTTTATTATTATAATTATATTATCTATATTTATAATAAAATGAAAATTCCAAACTATGACCTAGATGACGATATAATAACGAATTACAAACAGCTACATCCTTTCATGCCAGATCAAAATTTCAAAATGCTTATTTGTGGTCCTTCAGGTTCTGGAAAAACAAGAAAATTTAAAAAAATCAATTAATAAAGAAGCAGGTAATAACGTTATAGGACCTAGTAACAATGAAATTATACCAGTTTCTGAATTAACAGATGATAACCAAAAATTAATTATATTTGATGATTGTTTGTGAAAAGAACCAAAAACCAGTGGTTGACTATTTTATCAATGGTAGACATAAAAATTGTAGTGTTATTTATCTTTCACAAAGTTATTACAAAACACCAAGGGATATACGTCTGAATTGCTCTCATTTTTGTATTTATGAATTTCCAAGTAATAAAGAAATTTCTATGATATGTCATGAAAATAATGTTGATATAAAAAATATAGATTAGCTACTAAAGAACCATATTCTTTTCTCCTTTTCTCTATATTGATAAACCAAGGAAAGAAATATTAAAAATTTTTAATGAAAATATATAATATTTAAATAAAAAAATAGTTATTCAAATGGATTATAGTAGATAGTAAACAAGGATTCTGGCACATTTTCAAATACGTAACAACGTCACACAATTCAAAATTTATTTTATTTTATGTTAAAATTCAACAAAAAAATAACATGATTGTCGTTCCCCAATTTGTGATCGTTTGCACACGTAATAACTTTTCAATCAAATTCCTCTCCATTTTGAACGCAATTTGGCAATTGTGTGCAATTGTTCAAATCATTAATTTCCCTGACTTTTGTTAAATTTAACATAAATCATTGGATTGACTTTTTTTGTTGCAACATGTGTAAACGAACAGAAAATCAATCATCTCATCCAATTTTGATTATTCGCTAAAATTGAACATAAACTGACGCCAATTTCTGTTTTGTGTTAACTTGCTACGTATTTGAAAGTGTGCCAGAATCCTTGTCTACTATCTACTAAATTTTTTCCCCCCATTTTAACAGAAAAAATCTAATGGGTGAGAAAATTTCACTCTGGACGACTTCAGCAAATTTCATTCCAGGAAAATTCTGTCGCCGGCGATGGCAAAAAAAAAATTCCACTCTGGGAAAATCTGGAGTGGAATTTTTTCCCAAAGGGGGAAAAAGTTTCTCCCGGAAAAGAAAATGTCTGATTCCGAAGAAGAAGAAATCGATGACACTCCTGAAATTATTCAAGAAATCCGCACAACATGGCAGTCTCACAAAAATCCCAGGCTGGAACATTTCAAAAATATTATCCGCAAAAATCAGGGGAAAAATCAAATTCCACTCAAAGATCTCGAATTTTATCAAGAACAAATTCTCTCCCAAATTCCCCGTGACGAAATCACAAGAAAAAAAGTCAGGGATTTCGTCAAAGCTTCCAAATGGAAAAAAGTCAATGGCAACGATCACTTAATTTTTAATCACATAACAGGTCACGACGGGAATGAATACGAGCATCTTGAAAAGTTCCTCATCGACGATTTTAAATATTTCTCACTGGCATATAATGACCTTCATCCCAGCAGAAAAAAGTTTCTCAATTGCCACCAAGTTCTTTTCGCCCTGTTGAAGAAGAACGGTTTCAACCCCAATGAAGATGATTTCAAACTGCTCAAGCTCTCATCAAGACGGGAGGAACAAGAAAAAATCATCCAAGCCATCTTCAAAAAATGTCATTGGAAATAAAATGGATCTTGAGAAAGTATTTTCCAATGAAGCCGAGCGAAGCGAAGCTAGTGACCATGAAGATTGTTCCACATGCTCAGAGGAAGAAACAAGAAGCGACGATGAAACCGCTTCGCCTTCAGACGAGGATTTTATTGTTTCTGATTCGGAGATGGCGGAAGAAAGCGACGCTGAGCGAATCGAAGACAAACTCGAACTCCTCCTTGAATCATTATTCAAGCTCCAAGAGGAACAAACGATTCTCAAAAAGGAAATCCAAAAGGAAATCCAAAAGCAAGGTTTCCTCCTCTGGGAGAAAATCTGCCGGGAAATGAAAGAAAGTCAAGCGAACGAAGCGAAGTGAAGCGAAGCGAAGTAAAGCGGTGTTTTGAAATAACAGACTTTGTGAATATTAATGTAAAACATTCATATTCTGACACGCCAACGCAATAGGCCATTTCCGAGTTGCCTTTAGCCTCTCAATCAAAGCGAGGCTAGGTGCGAAACCTTTCATATGAAAATGAGTTTTCATTCACATGCAAATAAAACGTATTTCCATGTGAATGAAAACTCATTTTCATATGAAAGGTTTCGCACCTAGCCTCGCTTTGATAGAGAGGCTAAAGGCAACTCGGAAATGGCCTATTGCCCAGCTGCCCGGTTATTGACATATGGCGGCCAATCAAAATCGGTATTGTGGCTAACGCGTTAGCCAGTTTTTCGGGGAAACAATTTTGTCTGGCTAACGCGTTAGCCAGTTTTTCGGGGAAACAATTTTATGGCTAACGCGTTAGCCAGTTTTTCAGGGGGAGAAATTGGAATTTTGTCTAACGCGTTAGACAGTTTTTCAGGGGAGAAATTCAATGAATTTCCCCCAGATTTTAGCGGAATATTTTCCAGAATTTTTCAGCGGAATATTTTTTCAGTCAAGAAAAAATATTTTCCAGAATTTTTCAGCGGAACTTTAAATGATTGACTTTTTTAGCCAAGCTTTTCCACATCGCTCAATGGAACTTAAGAATTAAATTTGTTAGAATAACTTTTCCATTTTACAAGCGCGAGTTTTCGCTTATTATCGCGGCGAATAACCTTTTCAATTCGAAACACATCTTGCGTTGTTCTTTGAAGTTCCACCTCGTAAAATGATCCGGTGATTGATTCTCCCAACAGATCAACTAATTTATACGTTACAGGGTTTGTGTTTAATATTTCGTCAATCACAAATATCTCTTCCGACCAGTTCGGGGTGAAACCTTTGTCAAATATCTTTCGCTTAAATTTTGATATTCGGACTCTGTCACCAACGTTGAATTTTGCCGGGTTGCGTTTAGCATAAATTATGTCGCCGAAAAGATTAGCGAAAACCTTTCTCTCATTTTCCTGTTTGCTCGCCTCTGCGGGACTCATCCGAATGCTCGAATGAAAACGGTGGTTATATCGCTCCACTAATTTGCCAAGTTTGTCCCAGTATATTGCATTATTGTTAGCAGAAAACATTTTAAAGAGTTTCTCCTTGAAAGACCTGTTCCAGCGCTCGACAACAGATGATTTCTCTTCATTTTCTGTTGTATACAATTTTACCCCATTCTTATCAAGCAGATTTTTCATTATTGCATTGAAAAATTCAGACCCTTTGTCAGTCCAAAGCATTTTCGGTTTTCGCTTCGTTTTAAATATGTCTTTAAAAGCATCAGCCACTAAATAGGAATGAATCCATTTCAGACGTTTCAACTGATATTTTAATCACTAAAATCAAGACCTCGTCAACGAATGAGGAGCGAACGAAGCGTGGAGCTGAGGAGCCAGGCCTCCTATTGCACAACATAATTCTTATAATTCTCTATCTCCCCCCAAGTCTTTAGTGTTCTTTGACTGGGGAACAGTGAAGGCTGATTAGAGTTCTTTGGATAACAAAAACGGAACTGATCTAATGTCACACGTTGTAATTTAAACTGATACTATTGTTCAATGTGCAATTTTCTATCTTAAATGTTCAATGTTCAGGACTCCTTCAGTCCTGGGCTGTTGAAGTCCATAAGACGCCGCAAGGCTAAGGGGGGTTTCTTCTTTGGTGGTGCTGGAGTTTCAGGCGGGATAGGTGGTGTTTCTGGACCTGCTGGAGGGGAGGGTGGATCGTTGTTGGACTGTGTGGCAGTTGGTATGGGCTCCCCTGTTTCAAGCTGAGTGGGCTGTTCTGGAGATGATGGGGTTGGTTTGTCGTTGCTGGGGTAGTTCCTGTGTTTGGTTCATTCTGACGAGTCCTGCCTGTGGTCGCGGCACCGGGTGAGCTGGTGAAGTGGAGGTCATCCGTGATAGTTATTCTGGGTGGAGGTTTGTGTACTGGGATGTACTGTCGCAGGAATTTTCTGTTGCGGAGGGTCATTCTGCCGGAGCCGTCTATGCGCACAATGTACTGGTCGTATTGGCGGACTTCAACGACAACACCTGTTTTGTCCCACTTGGTGGGGTGATTGCCAGTTTGGTTTTGAACACGCACGTGATGACCAACTTTGAGTGGGGTAAGTTGGCGTGTGTGTTCGTTCCAACGTTCAGCTAGCTTCATGTGCCGGTTCCTTAAAGCTTCCTCACGAGTGGCTAAGGTGTCTTGCCAAGTAGGGTGTGGTTGGTATCGACCAGGGAAGATTGGTATGAAGTCTTTGATGGGACGGCCAAACACGCATTGGGCTGGAGAGAGCTTGGTGCTGGCATCAGGGGTGTTGCGATACTGTAGGATGGCACGTTGGAGCGAGTCTGTGTCGAGGCTCCCATGTGCATCTGTATTGTCAGTTATGATGCGCTTTACTGTTTTCACCCCAATTTCGGCTCTACAGTTGGAGTGTGGGAAAGCCACGGAGGAGAGGCGATGATGGACGCCCCATTCCTTTAGGAATGAGCGTGTGGCACTGGCTGTGAATTCG